>CAUYUJ010012270.1:310882-335882 GCA_963575745.1 Prorocentrum cordatum | reverse complement strand
CCGCCCGACGCCCCGCGACCAGCGGCAGCGGCCGCGCAGCCAGCGGGGCGGCGCCGCGGCGGGTCGCCGCGCGCAGCCGGCGGGCCCGGCGCCGCGTGGCAGGCGGGGCCGGCGCAGCGACCGGCCGGGGAGCGCCTCGGCGGGCCTCGCCCCCGCCCGACGACGTCGGGCGCCGCCGCCGTCCCTCGCCCGACGCCGTCGCCGTGGCCGTCGCCGTCTCTGCCGCTGTTCGGGCGTCGTTGTCACCGCCGAGCGTCGCCAGCCGCCATCGTCGGGTGTCGTCGTCGGCGGCGGCGGAAGGGTCGGCGCCATCACCGTCGTCGCCGTCTTGGCCACGCTGAAGCGGGAGGGGTGATCGGGGATCGTCGCCGTCGTCGGGGAGGACAATGGATGAGGAGGAGCGCGAAGGAAGGCAGAACCCATCACCCCAAAGGTTCCCATAGCATCCTCAAGGGGAAGGACGAGCACGGCAAGTTCAGAGACTGTGATGGCGAAAACCGCGCGCGCGGGGGGGTTTAAAAATACCTCTCTTGAAAAAAACGCCTCTCCGCCAGCACGCGCGCTGGTCAGGGTGCGCATGGCGCGCTCAGTAGTACTGCTTGCCGCCACCCCACTTCTCGGGGATGACGTAGTTCTGGTACAGGATGTAGGCGGAGATGTCGTACAGGTCCTGCTGCTTCATGGATCGCATCTTCGGCCACAGGTCGGCGGCGATGATCGATGGGTGCACCTCTAGACGAAGAAGAAGAAGAAGAAAAAGAAGAAGAACGAACGAACCATTGCACAGAAATTTACTCTCGGAAATCCGCGCGGATGTCTGGCATCGTCGCCGGACACACCCCCTAGCGCCTGGAGCGCGCTGGGCGGGAGGCCAGCATCGGCCCAAGAAAGCCGCGCGGACCTCCGAACGTTTATGCTTCTGCAAATTGTGCTCCTCCTCGGACCTCGGAGATGTCCTTGAGGCCGTCGTAGGTCGTCGGGGCGTTGATGTAGTCCACGAGGCTGTCGATGGTGTTGCGCGGTGGGAAGGCGCCGGACAGCTCCTCGACACAAGCCCCGCCTCCTCCTCCTCCGCCTCTTGCCGCTCCCCGTCCTCGCCCAACTGCTCTCCCTCCTCCCTGTGCTGCTTAGCTCCGGGTCTTGATATCCGGTGGCCGCCCCGAAAATTAGAAAAGCGCGAAAAGCGCGAAAAGTAGAAAAGTGCGAAAAGCGCGAAAAGTGCGAAAAGTGCGAAAAATGCGAACAGCGCGAAAAGTACGAAAAGCGCGAAAAGTAGAAAAGTGCGAAAAGTGCGAAAAGCTGCGCAAAACATTTGAAACGCACTCGAAAAGTAGAAAAACGCGAAAAGTGCGAAAAGCGAGAGAAGAGCGAAAATGGATACAGCGATGCGCACAAGAGGCCGAAGAGCGCGAAGTGTTCGAATGGCACGCGAAAGGTGCAACAAAAAGCACGAAACGCGCAACAAACGCGAAACAACAAGGCGCCGTCGGTGGAGAAAAGCGAGAACAGCGAAACAAATGTGAAACTACGAGGACACAGTAACACGACAAATCGGAAGACCGAGACGCGGAAGCCTACGGAACGCTGAGAAGTCAATTCCTTGTGAGAAATTCAGCAATGAGAAACTTGGCAGACAATCCTGCTAACATTGCAAAACCAATAGAATCCGGAGAGAGGAAAGAGAGGATATACATGTCACGGGATACCCCGTTATCCTTCCTCCTCTTCTGTTTTCCTGACATAGGAGCCGCAACGCGCGGAAACGAATAGGAGAAACACGAACAGCGGAAAACATGCAAAACACACGCGAGCGCGAGAAACGCGAACCGCAGAATACCGAGAACACGGGACGCGCGCAATAGTCGGGCGAAAAACATGACGACCAGAAGCGCATCCGAAGCCGAAGTATATCCGACCAGCCCTCTTAGGGCGCAGGTGGTCTAGGGCGTTTCCTTTTCCAACCTCCTTCCCCCCCCCCCCCCCTGCTCAGGAGGTCTTACCCCCCCTCCTCCATGGGTCTGGACGGGCTCCCGCGCGAGATGCCAGGGCGTTCTTTTTGGCCCAAGATGGCTCCAAGAGGGTCTCGGAAAGGCCAAGATGGCCTCCAAGATGGCTCAATATACCTCAAGATGGCCCAGGATAGTTTCCGACATGCCTCCAAGAGGCTCCAGGGGCGGAGAGGCCGCAGGGGGCGTCGGCAGGACTGCTGCAAGAGCCAGGTCGTCGCGCTCGCCGCTCTCCTGCCTCGGAGGAGGAGCGAGGAGGAGCGAGGAGGAGGAGGAGGAGCGAGGAGGAGGAGGAGGAGGAGGAGCGAGGAGGAGGAGGCGGAGGAGGAGGAGGAATCCTTCTTTACACTTTTTGCTGACAATTACGCACCCCCCCCTGTCGCACCCCACGGCGTGTCGGTAGGGCGGGCCAGGCTCGGCGGCGACGAGGACCCCCCCAAGAGGCCCAAACCTGTCAAAAACCAACAGAAAACATGTGTGTGTTGCCTTCTCGCCTTTTCGCTTCCGATGGGCTCTTGAGGCCTCAAGTTGGCCACAAGAGGGGCCCAAGACGGCTCCAAGAGCGCTCAGGAGCGTTCCTGGCGAACCGCCACCCTGGCCGATGGGCGAAGCATTCTGGCCGGGGCAGGGCCCAGCACGGCGCCCCGCCCTCGTGATCGCATGCCCTAGCCGTCATAGCCTAGGCGGCTGCGGACGCGGTAAAGCACGCGGCGCGGGCGAGGGCAAGCAAAAACGCCAACGGTGGCAAGCAGAGGGATCAGTGAAATAATGATCGCTGAGAAACGGCGCGCATATGCATGTAAAAGGGTGGGGCAAGGAGGGGCGGGGGAGATTAGAGCAGAGCGGCGAGGAATGAGGCACGGAGTGCACAGGGGCGAATGTGGATGAGCGGGGAGGACACGGGAGAGAAGTGGAGTCGAGCGGAGCGGGGCGAGGAGGAGCGCGAGAGCGGCCAAGGAGCGGGGGGTAGTGGAATTGACAAGGATGGGAATGAACGGGAAGGAGTTGGGAGGAACGCGGAGGGCGGCGAAATGGGAGGAGCGCGAAGGAGCGACGAGAAGTACAATGGAGCGGAATGATGCGAACGAAAGGGAACGAGTGGGGAGGAGTTGAAAGGAGCGGGGGGAGATGGAAAGGAAAGTGAAATAGTGGGACGGAGCGGATTGCAGTTGGGAGCACGGAGACGAAAGGAGAGGAGCGGGGAGGAGTGGGCAACAGTGGGGAGGAGCGCGGAGGGGAGAACGGGATTGGAATAGAATGGGGAGGCGCGGGAGGAGTGCGGAGGTTTGCGGGGGCATGCGGCGAATGGGGATAGGAGCAAAGTGGAAGGAATTGGGAAAGGGTAGAAAAGGGGGGAGGGGGAGAAACGAGGGGGAGCGGGGAGGCGGCAGGAAGGAGCTGATAGGGGAACTGGGGGAGAACATGGAGCACGCAGCCGATGCCAAGAGACACCCGAAACGAAGTACGCTTCACAACGCGCGCTGTCTGCCGCGTCGCATGCTGGGCGGATGCTTTCCAGCAGCTGCGTCTCATCGAAAGATTTCGGGGGCGCCCAAATCATCCCGAATTCTCGCCGGAGGCCCGAGTTACGCACGGCCCGAAAACCACTGGGAAGATCGAGAATTCGAGGATCGAGGATCGAGGTTGTTGAACGCGCTCGGCAACTACTGCGAAAAACTTCGAAAAGCAAAGACAAGAACAACAACCGTGCTCCATGCGAAAAAAAGCGGAACGCAAGAAAAACGCAAATGGAACACGGCCACGACTCATCATCCTGCCCCTCCTGCCGCTCTCTAATGTTTCTTTTTGAATATGTTGAACCGTTCGCGCGTTTCGAACTGGTCCTCCTTCTCGCGCTGCGCACAGAGGCTTCGGGGGCGCCCAATATCATCCCAAACTTCCGCTGGAGGCCCGAGTTACGCACGGTCCGAAAACCACTTGGAAGATCGAGGTTCGAGGATCGAGGGTCGAGGTTTTTGAACGCGCTCGGCAACTATTGCGAAAAAACTTAGAAAAAGCAAGGACAAGAAAAACAAGCGTGCTCCATACGAGGACAAGCGAAACGCAAGAAAAACACATGTGGAACACGGCCACGCCTCATCTTCCTGCCCCTCCTGCCGCTCCTTTTTCTTTTAGAATCCGCCGACCCCTTGTGGGTCTCTAGGCGTGTGAGATAGTTCCCCCCCAAAAAAAGTCCCCCCCCAGGGACCCCAAACCGGCGATTTGACCCCCCCCCCGGGCCCCGGACGAGCGACTCACGGGCTTTTTTGGGCCCGAAAGGGGCTCAAGACGGGCCAAGAAGGTCCCAAGACGCCTCCAAGACGGCCCACGAGGGCCCCGAGACGCCACACGAGCGCTCCAAAACGCCCAAGATGGTCCCATGACGAGCCAAGAGACCTCCAAGACGGCCCAAGCGGCCTCCAAGAGCAGCCCTCAGAAGGGCCTACGAGCTGAAAATTGTGAAATTCCGCTGGGAAAACGTACATTTTGATAATACACGACTTGTCGGCCTTCACGGCCTTGAAGACCGTCCAAGAGCACCCCAAGACCGCTCCAAAAGGCCCAAGAGGCCCCCAAGAGGCGCCCAAGTCGGCCCCAGAGGGCGCCAAGACGGCACGATAGGCCCCCAAGACTGCCCAAGACGGCCCCACGAGGGGCCCAAGAGGGGGAGCTTGAACCGACAATCCGAACCTTCCGCCCCAAGACGGCCCCAGAAGGCCCCAAGAGGCCTCAGGAGGCCCCCAAGACGCCTCCAAAAAGCCCCAAAAGGCCCCCAAAAGAGCCCCAAACGGTCCCAAAACGGCCCCCACGAGGCTTCGAAACTGCCTCCAAAAGTCCCGCGAGAAGCCCCTCGACCATTCCTCCTCTGCCTCCCTCTCCTCATCCTCATCCTCGTCGATTCTTTTCCCCCCGTTCTTCATTTCCTCCGTGTGCCCCTCATCCTCCTCCTCCTCACCGTCCTTGTCCAACTCGGCCCCCCGGTGGTTTCAAAGCTGTTTTCCAGAGGCCCCCGAAAGGCGTGCCGCGAAATCGCTATACACATACAAGAATTTCTCACCCATAGACCATACATCGATATACACAAACAAGAATTTCTCACCCATATACCATAACTCAGAGCCTCATCTCAATGTCCCCCTCCTCCTCGTCCTCCTCCACCCTCTCCACGTTCCCCTCCTCCTCGTCCCCCTCCTCGTGTTCCTGGTCCGCTTCGCCTCGTCATATTCGATGATTCGCCCCCCCCCCTATCCTCCGCCTCATCTCCATTCGCCTGTCCCGTCCTCCTTTTTCTCACCAGCACGCGTGCCCGATTCGACATCAGTTGCATGTCTTGCACTTCAGGGTGCCTTTTGTTGGCGTCTCGCGGGACAATGTGCGGGTCGGGGAACGCCGACTTCGGTAGCCTTCTCTCGCACGCGCCGCTGCACTGATACGGCTGGCAACTGCGGGCTGTGAACCCGAAGTCCTTGCAGCCTCCGCACACCACTTTGGCTCCTTTCGCCTTTCGATGATGTTCCACTTGGTTGGGCTTCAAATGTTTCGTGTCCGAGAACGCTCCTCCGCACGTCGCGCACGTCAGCGGCTTCGCGTCCGCCTCGGCTTTCCGTTTGCGATTCGCTGCCTCCGCATTGCCCCGTCGCACCTCTCTCTCTCTCTATATTTCTCTCTCTCTCTCTCTCTCTCCCGTTGTTCCACGCATTTCTGACAGAGCCTCTCCCCCGCAGTTTTGTGCTTCTTCTGAGCTTCTGACATCTCCGCCTTTCCGTCATACAGCGACAGGCACTTATCGTTCGTACATCGCGGGCGCGTTCGTTCCACGCTCTCGTTCCACTTCGCGTTGCCTTTCCGCGACTTTTGCTTGGCTTTGACATGGCTGCACGTCGCGCAGTACAGTGTCCTAATCCTTTTCGTCTCCCCGTCGTCGACCGCCACATCCGCGTCCCTTGGGCCGTCTTGGGCGCCTCTTGGGTCGTCTTAGGGCCCTCTCGGGCTGTGTTGATCCTCTTGGGAGCACCCTGGGCCGTCCTGGAGCGGGTTTGGGGGCCTCTTGGGCCGTCACCGACGCCGTGGAGGCCGAAAACTCGCGCATACTCAACATGCACGTTTTCCTTAGGAAACTCAATGTTTTTTTAGCGTTTGCGCCTTGTGGGGCGTCGTGGAGCCCCCCTGGGCAGTCTTGGGCGGTCTTGGACTCTCTCGGAGCGTTCTTGGGCGTCTTGGAAGTATCTTCGGCCGTCTTGAACCCCTCTTGGACCGTCGTGAGCGCCCAAAACGGCCCAAGAAGCGCCCAAGAGACCCCCAACACGCCCCGAGCGGCCATTCACACTCATCCATCCGCCCCACCCCCCTCCCCAGGACCCCTCCCTCGAAGTCTTCGCCCAAACACAACGTCATCACTCGTACCTGGTTCTTTCCGTCACGTGGACCAGCACGGGAACGGAAAGGGCGTTTCAAGGACTTGCCCGCGATAGCTCGCGTAATCACAGCCTTGGCGCTGGAAGCGATGTTTCACACCACTGTGCGCAATCGCAACCTTGGTGATCGAAACTCGTTACGTCATCGTTCTTAGCGGTAGCATTGGCGTTAAGATTTTTTTTCCAATTCCCCGCGCTCCCGAGAGCCGTGGCGTTGAACGACTTGTCACCTCCTCCTCCTCCTTCTCCACCTCTTCCTCCTCCCCCTCCTCCTCTTCCTCCTCCTCATCATCCTCCTCCCCCTCCTGCCTCCTGCTCCTCCTCATCCTCCTCGTCCACCTCTTCCTCCTCCTCCTCCTCCTCCTCCTCCTCCTCCTCCTCCTCCTCCTCCTCCTCCTCCTCCTCCTCCTCCTCCACTCCTCCTCCTCCTCTCCCCCCCTCCTCCCCCTCCCCCTCCTCCTCCTCCTCCTCCTCCTCCTCCTCCTCCTCCTCCTCCTCCTCCTCCTCCTCCTCCTCCTCCCTCCTCCTCCTCCTCCTCCTCCTCCTCCTCCTCCTCCTCCTCCTCCTCCTCCCCCACTCTGCCTCATTCCCCATCCATCCCCCCTTCCCCCTCCACCCCTTCCGCCTCGGCCTCTTGGGAGCGGACCTCTTGGAAGCCTGTTGGTGGCTGGCCAAGAGGTCCCCAGGACGGCCCGAGAGGGCCTCAAGACGACACCGAGAGAGCCCTAAGAAAGCACCACGAGCTTCCCAAGAAAGCCCCTAGAGGCCGCCAAGAGAGCCCCAACAGGCCGCCAAGAGAAGGCCCTCTTCGGCCGTCTTGACGGTATCGGGATAAAGCCGTTTCTCCCCGCTTTCGCCGTTGGGAGCCTTGGCGTGATGAGCTCTCTGCGTTACCGATCACTCTTTATTTGCCCTGGGTCTTCTGGGCCGTCCTCTTGGGGCCTTTTAGGGGTTCTTTTGGACTGTTTTGGGGCCCTCTTGAACCGTCTTGGGACCATTTGGGACGTCCAATTTTCTCGAATGCTGAGGGCTAAACCGATAACTCTCAGAAGGTCTTGCATGCTTCCCCGATTGCGGAAAAACGCCTGACGGGGAGCTGACCAAGTCTTCCAAATTGTGGTGAGAGTTTCACCGATAACTCTCAGAAGGTCTCCCGTGCTTCCCCGATTGTGGGAAAACGCCTCACGGGCTGGCAGGCCCCTTAGGGGCGGCGCGGGCGGGCCGGAGCCCAGCCCCTTGCATCTCAAAGTAAGACAACCATAAGATAAGCTGCACTGAATGCTATCATAAGATATTGCATCCTAAACGAAGGTTATAGACGAAAGGTAAGCTGCATTGAATGCCGCGCTGCAGGGACCAGACATTGCAAGACGAGAGAAAACGACTAATGATGCTTGACGATTTCGCGCTGCTATCACAAGGAATACAAGGGGGCGGCGGATGTGGCGCAAGCCTGTAGAATCTGTATGAATCTGTTGAACCATTCGCGCGATTCGAACTTGTCCTGCTTCTGGCGATGCGCGCTGTTAAAAATGCGGTTCCTTCCCAAAGCGTTTCTCATTCCACGTTCGCTCTTATCGCGCAAGTCCCGCTTTGCTGCATTTCGTTATTATCGCAAGTTTCAAACGCACGTTCCCCGTTTTATCAGGGTTCGACTTTCTTGTTTTTCGCACCTATTAGCGTTTCTCAACCTGTTGCACTGTGTTGCTTCGTACTTCTCGCACCTTTCGTCCTTCTCCCACTTTTTTTGTGCATGTTCGCATTGCTCTGCTTTTCTGTTTTTCGCGCTTTTCTACTTTTCGCACGTTCGCACTTTTCGCGTTTTCCTACTTTTCACACTTTTCTACTTTTCGCGCTTTTCGAACTTTTCGCACTTTTCGCACTTTCCTACTTTTCTACTTTTCGCACTTTTCGCACTTTTCGCGCTTTTCTACTTTTCTACTTTTCGCACTTTCCGCACTTTTCTACTTTTCGCACTTTTCGCGTCCGCCACCGGATGTTTGAGACGCTTAGATAGCCGGCTTAGCCTCCGCCGCCTCCCCCTCTCCTCCACTGGGAATTGCTGGACGGTGGTGGTCTTGGGCCTCTCCACCCCTTTCACAAGGGCCAAGGGCTGGAGTTACATGGCGGGTTGCAGAAACCCTGGACCCAAAAATGCTCTCATCTCTTGGGGGCACATACTTTTTACTGCCGCCCGCAGGCTTCCAGCGGCGGAGCCGCCCTCGTTCGACTTCTGCCGCCCTCCGCCGGCCTTCCGCGGCCTTCCGCCGCGGAAGAGATGCCAACTTCTTCGATCTTCGCCGGAACGCCCCGTACATGCTCCACCCCGTGGGTCGTCTGCTCAGCGCGAAGCTTCCGTGGACTGGCGATCCGATCCGATCCGACTCTCCTCCTCCAGCTGCCTCGCCTCCGATCCCCGAGCGTCGACGGGGGGAGGTTTTCAAGCGGTTCCGGCCCCTGCTGGGCCTCCCGAGGCCTCCTCTGGGGGCCTCCGGGAAACTGGATCCACGGCGGGAGCCAAACTTACCGTCCTCTTGTTCAGCTGCTTCACCTCCTCCTCCTCCTCCTCCTCCTTCTCCACTTCCTCTTCCTCATGATCATCGCGCAATTCCTCCTCCTCCTCCTCCTCCTCCGTCCTCTTCCTCCTCCTCCTCCGTCCTCTTCCTCCTCCTCCTCCTCCTCCTCCTCCTCCCCCGTCTTCTCCCTTGTGGGTGGCTCCTCCTCACAGCACCACAGTACAAGGAGGAAATGTGGCCCGTTTTCAATACGTGGTTCTGGCCTGAGCGCCTCTCAGATTCGTCTCAAGCTTTTTCCAGCAGCTAGACGGACGGAACACAAGTCGTTTTCAAAATGGGAGCCTCGCATCCGAACCGCACACATTCAGGATAGACGCTTGCAACATGTATTTTGCACGGGCGGAGGGCAGTTCCAGTTCAGAATGGGGCATAATACTCAGGCTCCCTGCAACAATAACTCAAACACGTGTGCAAAACTACACGTTTAGAGAGAGCTCTTTTCCAACTCGGCTTCTCCCTTGAAGCCGCGTCAAACGTTATGGCCCGATCCTCACCCATTCGCAACAGTTACGCGGATGGAGGGCAGACCTCTTTTCAAGGGGGTGGTCTCTCTTGCCACCCCCCTGGAACTATTTTTATGATCCTTCATCAGAGTGGGGGGGCCGAACGGTCATTCACTGTCCCTGGGTGCGTGGCTGAAATGGGGGTCCGCGTTGCGGATAATCGTTGCGTTGTTGTTTGTTGTTTTTGCTGTTGTCGTCGTCCCACTCACGACCTGGCCCGCGACCCACCCGCGACCCACCTGCGACCCACCCGCGACCCACACGTCCCACCCGCGACCCACCTGCGACCCACCCCCGATCCCCCCGTGATCCACCCGCCATCCACCCGCGACCCACCTCACAACCCACCCGCGACCCACCCGCGACCCGTCCTCGGCCCACCCCGCGCCCGCCCCCTCACTCTTACCCGCAATTGCGGGGTGCTACATGTATTGACGCGTCCAATAATTTCAAAGATGGAGCGCAATTCCTTCTTCCTTCTCGAAACGGGGCTGTCCCCTAAATGGCAAGCATCGGCAAGCCCATGGGGCGCTCGTTTCCAAGGGGGTGTCTCCCCCGTTAGCGAACGGGGCGAAGTATGTGCAAAGCCACACGAGGAAGGGACTTGGGGCGGAGAGCGTTTTGGGGCATCGTGCGACAAGTCCTGCGCTTCCCCCGGGCACACGCTAACATGGATAAGGCATCCGCGGATCTGGCGAGTGGGCACCATATTCACGCATCGGGGAAGGTCCACCCCGAAACATGAGGCCAGTGCCGCCTCATTTGGAGACGCATCGCGCCGATTTCGTATGGAGACGGGAACCGATGCAAATCCGCGCGCTTCACTCCACGCCTGCGCTGATTTGATTACCCTGGCCCTCCCCCCCATGCCTGTTCCTCCCGCTCCAGCCCTGACTGCAGAACAGGTCCTCGATGCCCAGGCCCACGCTCTGGTTGGTGCGGGTGCCGCCGCCGACGTGGCACGTCCCGCACGCGACGTTGAACAGGCGCTTCCCGCGGATCAGCTCCTCCTTGCTCAGGTTCCTGGTCTTGCCCTTGCCTGGCGAGGAGGGCGTGGGCTCCCCACGCTAGAGGGGCAGTGAAGACAGGGAGCGGCGACGAGGGTGCCGCCAAGGGTCCTCCTCGTCCTGATCCTGCTACCTCCTCCTACCTCCTACCTCCTAGCTCCTTCCCTCCTTCCCTCCTTCCCTCCTTCCCTCCTCCTTCCTCTCACCTCCTTCCTCTTCCCTCCTTCTGCCTCCACATCCTACCTCCACCATCTCCTCCTCCTACTTCTCCTACTTATTTATCCTCCTCCTGCACCTGACGAGAAGAGCGAAATCTGGCGCGCGGTTTGTCGATTGCTGCATGCGATGCGACAAAAGCAGCCTGCGCGCTTGGGCTTACCCCCCCGCCCCGCGCCACCCCTAGACGAAGGGACAACTGCGTAAACATTGTAAAGTTTCGAAGGTCCGCGCGGAGTTCTTGGATCGGCGCAAGACCCCCCTCCCGGGCGCGCTCTGCGCGCCAAGGGCGGCGCCGGAGGCGCCGCCAGGGGGTCCAACGCAGATCCAAGAAATCCACGCGGATCTCTGAAAGTTGTTCGTGGTTGATCGGCTTTCCCGTCTTCGAACTCCGCAAGCCGCGCCACAGAGGCAGGAGGCCCCATACTCGAATCGATCAGTCGGATCGGCGAGACGGTTCAGATCGACACAGATCGGCAGCCAAGCCGGGAGACGCCGCACGGGGGCGGAAATCGGCAGGCTGGTAAGGCCTCCACTGAGAAATCGGAAAACCCAATCCGAAACCGACTCGGGTCGGAATCGGAATCGATCGAGGACGAATCGGAGGAGTCGACATGAACGCCAGAGGCCCGGGGACGCCAGGGGACGTCCGAGTCTCATGCTGGCTGCTGCTCCCACGTGGCCCCGAGCAGGGAGGGCGCGAGCAGTCAGCCCGCGGCCAGCCTGGACAGGCCAACCCTTTCGCGGAGGAGCTGTGTGAGCACGCACCGAACACAGTCTGCGGCATCCCCGCGCCGGCTCTCATGGTCTGCGCGGGCGGCGCCCGATTGTCCTGGACCACTTGGCGCCCGCGGACTTAGAAGTGAGTGCGCACCCCTGGCCTGGCCAGCGAACATCGACCCTGGGCTCATGACTCGGCCGAAGAGGGTCGGCGCAGCTGAACACCGCAGCCCCTCGCAGTTGCGGATCAGAGTGAGGTCACGGCGGGGGGAGGGGGGGCGGGTCGTTCGCCTTCGCCTCCTCACCGCTCGCTACTCCTCCTCCTCCTCCTCCTCCTCCACCTCCTCCTCCTCCTCCTCCTCCTCCTCCTCCTCCTCCTCCTCCTCCTCCTCCTCCTCCTCCTCATTAGAGGCCTCCTAGGTCGGGTCTGGGTTGATGAGGTCGGAGGGTTGCGCCGCATCGCCGATACATCGGTGATACATCGCCGATGCATCGGCGACATCGGCGATGCATCGGCGACGTCGGCGTGGAGAAAAACGGCCTTCAAATCGAGCCACATCGGCGATGCGGCGACGATGCGGCGCGATCCTCTGGCCCAATTTACTCCGACCACATCTAGGAGGGCTAAACTCATGTTTCGTCTTCTCATGCCACTCCTCTCCTCCCCTCCGCTGACGCCTGCG
Organism: Prorocentrum cordatum; assembly: GCA_963575745.1. NCBI lineage: Eukaryota > Dinophyceae > Prorocentrales > Prorocentraceae > Prorocentrum > Prorocentrum cordatum. The sequence continues at coordinate 323,756 of CAUYUJ010012270.1, read as the reverse complement.
CCGCGGCCGCCTTAGTCGTCGTCGTCGTCGTTGCCACTCTCGCTGGTTCGTCGCTCGTGTCCATATTCGCCCGTCGCCGGCGCCGTTTTCGTCGCACGTCGATCATCGCCAGCGCAGTCGTTGTCGCCGACGCCGTCGCTCGTCGCCGTCGTCCGTTGCCCGTCGCCAGCGCCGTCGTCGACGTCGCCGCTAGTCGTCGCTGGCATTTTCGCTCGCTATCCATCGCCAGTCTCTCACCGAGGGGCACCGTAGTCGTGACCGCGCTGCGGTAGATATCGTCGCTCGTCGCTGGCGTCGTCGCTCGCCATCTATCGCTGTGGCCCGCCCAATTTTCGGACCATGGCTCCCCTCCAACGGCCGCTCGGGACGGCCCCGGTCTCAACTGATAGCAGCACAGTAAATCTGTCTCGGATACGTAAGTAATCTGATTATCTAGATAATCTGGTAAAGAATACGCAACCTTTTCCTGTGACTCAGGGGCCCCTGAACATCAAACGGCAGCGGTACAACAAGAATCATAGACTGCGCTAGTAAACAATCCAACTGGCACTGCATACACACATGAAAACTCAATGAAACATGGGTGATATTGACACGGGCGGAAAAAAGGAGTTAGCACAGATACATTACAAATCGCACTGCCTAAACTCAGGGTTCCTCGGACGTTTACCAGGAGACTCAAACTGCAAACTCAGACTAAAGCTGAAAACTCCAAGCTTTCGGGAACGAGACCGTAACAAAAACACAAATAAACATCACTGTCACCGCAGGTCCCTTGCACAAGCCAGTCATACTCGAATGTGAAACATACCGGCGGTCGCGTCAGCGACATGCATCTCCTTGAATATTACAGCACGCCGGGCGATCGGTCGATCTCGCCAGGCAAGCAGGTCCGCGCCTCGCGGGCGCCCATCAGGGTATGCATCTCGATGCACATCAGCTCCTGCGGCATCGCCGCCACGTTGCCATAGGCTGGGTCCCCGTCGTCTTCCTCTATCCGACAAAAGCTCCGCGTGCGCACTCGGGCAGCGGCTGGAACCTCGGCGTCTGCATATCCTGGTTGTAGCGGCACTGGGACTGGCACATCATGTGGCGCACTTTCTTCTGGCGGGGCTGCTTGGTGTTCACACCTGTCGTCATCATCTCGGTCCCCTCGGTGTAGCGCTTCTCCGCCTTGCTGGGGTTCGGCTCGGTCTCTGGCTCCAGCGGCCTGGTGCTCTTCTGCTCAGCCTCCGTCTTAGTCCAGCGCGCCCAGCAGGTGCCGACCCAGAATCCACAGCCAAAAGCCACGAGCATCGCCACCATGAATCCGAACATGGCCAGCTTCACCAGCAGATTGTTCCAGTCGTCGTTGGTCGGTGGGTTGAACAGCCCGACGCCGCTGGGCGCACACTGTGCCACCTCAGCTCCAGAGCCAGTCGCTCCAGTAGCCGTCAACGTAGCTGTCAAACGAGCTCCGCTCGCGCCAAAATGGCGCGTCCTGGCCTTAGCCTTCGCCTTCGGCCACGGGCTCCTTCTCGAAGGTATCGAGCAACTCTTCTCCTGCCTGGTCCAGCTCCTTCTCGCGTTGCTCCATCGCGCGCTTGGTGAGATTCTTGCCGGCCACGAAGTCGGGGTCGTAGCGCAAGGCATGAACTCCACGGCGTAACACATCCGCCATCAGCTGGCGCGCCGAAAGTTTGGTGAGTCCGTCCGGCATCTGCTGCTGGGTGTTCACCCACTTCCACCTAGCGTTGACCTCCGCCAGCTGCTCGTTCACGATCTTCACCTCGATGGCCGCCCTCTTCTCCGCGATGCCCAACCCCGCCGTAGCTGACCGCGAGGCGTCGTAGAGGCACTTAGCGTCTGTGATGAACGGCGACTCTCCGAGGTATGTCATGGCGGCGTCGTGTCCGAGGTCGGGTCTCAGACTCAGGGCCAGAAAGACCTTCACCCACATCAGCGAGTCGGCTCCCATCGCCGCGGCTTGCGCCTCGGCGGACAATGAGCTCCTGCACAACCGCGCCAGCTTCTTCGAGGCCCACTCCACGGCCGCGAACGGCGTCGGGGTGCCGGCGTTGAGCTCGTCCTCGGGTCCGACGAAGATCTGATAGCCCCCTTGGGGACTTCCGTCAGGTTGGCTAGCCCAGCTCGCATCTGAGTAGCCTCCAACGCGCAATTCACTCCACAGCCTGTCAAAGCCGAAGTACAATCCCACGTCCGCGCTGGCCTTCAGGAACCGTAAATCCTTGTTCGCGCCCAGCAAATCCTGCACCCTCGCGCGTCCAGTCGCCGCGGCTCTGAACGATACAGTCGCCGCCGCGATGATAACTCCCTAGGCTGCTGGCCACTGCAGCTGGCCGTTCAGGGCCCTGAAACTGGTGAGCTCCCTCGGCGACAGCGCACTGGTGGGATCTGCCCGCCGGTGCTTTTCCACGGTGATGGGCTTCACCGCGTGCAGGTACTTCTCGAACTTGATGGTGATCGCGTGGGTGCCCAGGGACTGCTCCACCTCGCCGCCGGTGAAGACTAGGCTCGGCCCGAACTCCCACTTGCCAAACTTACTTCTCATTGAGCAGGCCCAGCCGCGCCTGAAAGCACTCGGCATCGTCCAGCTTAGCGCACAGGTCATCTTCGCAGCTCACGTTCTCGCCGCAGCCGATGAAGTCGTCCACGTGCTTGCCGATCAGCCCGTCCACCACGAACGTCTGGCCGTCGAAGTTGCACACGTCGAACGGGTCGTCCGAGGGTCGCGCGGCCCGCAAGGACAGCAGCAAGCAATCCTCGAGCCAGTGGTTCTTGAACCCGATATCCCTCGTGACTTCGTCGGAGCGGTAGTGCCAGAGCGTGGGCGACCGCGGGCCCCCTAAGCAGGGCTTGATCATCTTGAGCAACTGTCCTGGTTGCAGGCCGATCTGGTGCACAGGCATCTCCCTCATCTCCTTCGTCGGGCTCGCGCACAGCTTGATGCCGTGAGCACCGACGTCCTCGGCCTGCAAGAACGCGGACTTCGCATCCGCAGCGAGCAGCCTCCACTTCCTCAAGGCCGCCCAGAGCATGGCCGCGCGCCGGCCGAGCCCGCTCAAAGTGGGCGCCTCCTTGTCGAGCTGGCCCTCGGCAACGTCGCGGTGCTTGAAGCCCTGGTAGAGCACTCGCGCGTTGGCCACTCGCTGCCCGTCCTTCACCTTCCACTTCAGCAGGAAGCGTAGCGGGCATCACGCCGCTGGGTCTACCTCCGCCTCGTCGATGTGCTCCCAGCCGTCGTTCTTATTGAACACCTCGAGGGCCTCCAGCTTGGCCGCGTAGAACTGCCCCCGCTCCTCGGGCGTGAGCTTCCCCTCCACGATGGCGGGGGCCTTCCTCTTGAAACCCAGCATGTATATCGTCTCGGTGGATTCCTCCAACAGCATCATCTCGTCGCCCACCTCCTCGATGAGACACGACTCCCCCTGCTGAGGCGCGAGCCTGGCCCACGACATGCGGGCGCGTTTTGCCAAGGGGATGCCGTCCAGCTTCTCAGCCTCCTCGATGCTCCTCTTGGCCATCGCCTCCATGTGGACTCTGCTCGGCTCCCTCGCTGCGTTGCCGCGCTCTCGCGCAGCGCTGGCCCCCGAAGGTGCGGAGTCTGGAGCCGCCTCCTCGCCAGCCTCGGCTGGCTGGGGGGCCTCGGGAGCAGCCGCGGCAGCCGCTCCACTCGGCTCCTCTCGTTCTTGTTCAGCTCGATCTCCATCGCGGTGCCCCTGGGCGCCGGGCTGCTGCGCGCCCATGTCGCCCAGGGTGTCGTCGCACTGGGGCCGCTGGCCCCCCTCGGCGAGGTCACTGAAGCTGCAGGTCCCCTCGGTCCCCCTGAGCGCCCTCCTCAGCTTCTCGACGGTGCTGAGCGGGCTGTCGGGGCCCCCGCGTCGTCCTCCTCGCTCTCGGGTCTCGCTCGACAGCTCGGGGCGGAGCTGCTCCACCGTGCAGCGGTAGATCGCGCACCCGTGCGTGACCCACACCACCGACGCGTGCATCACGTCGTCCTCGTTGCCCTTCGACTCCACCGCCACCGCCAGCGCCGGGCCATGCCAGTGGCACTTCTCCAGGCCCGTCGACATCTCGGGTCGCCAGAAGCAGACCCACTCGCCGATCTGGCACTCGCGGCGCGTCGGCCTGCTGCGCGCCAACAGCGCAGCTCGCACGGCACGAGAGCAGTTGGCCTCGATGAGAGCCGTCCCTGCCGCAGCGCGCCTGACCATCATCTCGCGCATCTCGCTCTCGGGGTCGACCAGCGCGGCCTGCTCCGCCAGGCCGAAGCCCTCGTCGCATAGAGCGCCAGGTACATTGGGCTGCGTGCCCAGCACCAGCGTCGCGGGCGAATGCCCGTGCACGCTGCGTAAGATGTTCCGCTGGCTGGCGGTAATCCTGAGCGCGGTCTTGAGCGAGTCGTCGGGAAACTGCAGGTGGCACTTGCTGAGCTGCTCCCTCCTGCCCGCACGGTTGCGCCCCATGAGCCCAAGCTTGTGGTGCGCGCCCTTCGGGATCAGGTCGAGTGTGATGTTATGCTTGCTCATCCACTGGTGCATCCTTCTTGACCTGTGCGAGCCTGCCATGTTCATCCTCATGGTGTCGGGCTTGCCAGCCCAGCTGATCCACAACTTCTGAAACAACTTCACCTCCTTCTTGAAAGTCTCCTGCGCGATCGGGCAATCCACTTCGTAGCGCGTGAACTCGCCCATCATGGCCAAGATCTTCCGCTCCTTGTTCTTCCAGGTGACGTAATAGACGTCGGTGTTCGCGACCTCGTTGAACCGTTTAGCTTTCGGCAGTACCGCTACGCGCGCTGCTCGAGGTCGCTGCCTGCTCAGGCAAACTTCACACTGGAAGAGCTTGGCGCACTGAAGCCACTCTGCCGGGGCCTTCGCGCGCTTCATGGCGGTCGCCAGCGCCGCATTGGAGGGTGGCCCAGGCTGATATGAGCGCGCTTGACCGCCCTGATCGTCGACACATTAAAACGCTTCACCAGCTCTAGCATCACGTCGGTGTACTCGATGGCGTCGATGTCCTTGGAGACCTCCTCGGCAGTGCTGATATCCTCAATCTCGTCGTCCATGCCCTGATAGGCGATCAAGTAGGCCATCCTTCGCGCCATCGGTCTCGGGTAGTTCTGAGCCTGCTGGGCGAACTTGCCGCGTAAGACCACGTGCTCCTCGGCGCAGCGGCACTGCATGCTCATGTGGTGTGCGAACTCCTTGTTCGTGGACTGGAGTCGCGTAGGCTTCTGGCACGGCATGAGCTCACCCTTGATCTCGAACTTCGCGCCCAGCCTGCACTGGTCGAGCCGGCAGTGGTATCCAGGTAGCTTCTGCCAGGTCTTGGTTTGCCAGTGTAGCCCTTGCCACGGGCTCTCTACATACGCACGGCGTCCACCGCTCTGCTGCTTCACAAACGAATCCCAAACCATCTTGAGGAACGCCTTCTCCTCTCGCTGTCTGGTGAGGCTGATCTCCTTCGCGTGCTCCTCCGAAAGCTTCTCGCTGACACACTGCCAATAACGCCAGATCCTGCACGGGGGTGCGAAGAAGATGTCGTCGGGCTTTTCCTCATCGACCTTACTCAAGAAAAGCAGCGAATCACAATGGGATTGGAAAAATCCTAGCCGTCGGCCTGCCTGACCTGACCTGGATCACCTTGACCTTCGGGAACTCCAGCAGCTCCCCCGACAAAGCCCCTTGGTCCACGAAGGCCTCCCAGACCACGCGTTCGCGGGGTCCTCTGAGCGTATTCTCCGCGTCGGTCTCCGCTTGCTCCGGGGCCAAGACCAGGTCTGAGTAGGTGTCCGCGTCCATGTCGGTGAGCCCCTCGGTCGTCAGCGCCTCGTCGTCGCTGCCGATGTCGCAAAACTCCGCGACGGTCTCGAGGTAGTAGGCGTCGGCATCTGGCACCGACGAGTCGCTGCCATCGTCGGTCTCGCCCTTCACCGAGCTCCCCTCCGAGTCCTTGCCCGTCGAATCGTAGCTGCTTTCCTCGCCGCCCGCGGGAGCGCCCTCGTTCATGGCGCCCTCCGCTTCCTTCCTGGCGCTGCCCGACAGATCGATGATGGAGTAGCCTTTCTCGTCACGCTCGGACTTCATCCAACCTTTGTCGGGGAGATCCTTCATCGCGAACGTACCTGCCCGGTGGTCCTGGACGAGACCCCACTCCTCCATGCAGGGCCTGGCGATGAGCAGCGGCGCCCACCCCTCGACGAGGTGGATGGCGACTTGCTTCTTGATGCCGAACGGCCACACCGACAACGCCACTGCCTTCTTTGCCTCCAGCGTCTTCCCGTCTCCGAACCTGAACCGTCGATCACTCTTCTTATACTTGACCTCGTGCAGCAACTGCTTCACGCGCAGCAGCTCCTCCCACTGCGCCTAGACCTTGTCGCCCATGACGGGCCGCGTTGCACCCCCGTCACTGATGCCCTTGCCGACGGTCAGCAGGAACACCTCCTCGGTCGGAGTGCGCGCCTCGATGTCTTCGACCACGTTGCCTGACTCGGTCTCCGTCCTGGCGAGCCCGCCACGACGAAATCTCTTGAACCTCGGGCCGCGCTGCTGCGTCGAACCAGTCCCAGTCGATCCCGCGCCCGACGCAGAGGGCGGGCGAACGGGGCCTTCGGGAACTTGAACGCTGAGGGATCTCGTCGTGGCTGACTCGATCCTTTGCCATTGCCTTTGCCTTTGCCATGTCCGCGCCCCTTGCCTTTGCCCGGTGCTCGGGCGGGTCGTGCCTCACGGTAGTTGTTGTCGGGCGCCACGGCGACGATCGGGTAGAAGCCTCTGGACTTCGCGATCTCAGCCACGCGCTTCTTTGCATCCACGAAACTCAGGTAGGCCTCGTCGCGCGCGAGCTGAACGTCCCCGCCGTCCTGCGGCAGCTCCTCGGCGATCTCGGCCTCCTCGTCCACGTCCTCGTACTCGTACTCGTCTTTGTCTTCGTACTCTTCCTCCTCCAGGTACGTGTCTTCGTAGCTCAGGCCTCGCTCCCACTCGTAGTCGTCTGTGTAATGAGCGTCGTCCTCGGTATTCTGCCCGAGCAGCATCTTCTCCACTCGTTTGATATCGCGCGTGTCGGGCAGACCCTCGGCTCCGCACGTGTCGAGTAGAGCTTTCTTCACCTTTTGCCAGCTGAGGCCGTCTACGCATTGACTCCGAACCTGGGCGGCGCCCGATGGCGGGATCGCCGCTCTCGTGAGGAGGTGCCAGCCCGCTAGCATGTCTGGGATCTCCATGCCCACTTCCTTCAGCTTCCTGAGGTCGCGCTGATGGCGTAGGCAGTACAACTTCATTGACTCCTTCTCCTGGCGGGCGAACCTGCCGAATAACTGGTCTGTCCGGGCTGGCAGCTCAGTCTGGTTGTCGTACTTGTAGTACTCGTCCAGGACCTTGAACAGCGGCCTGAAGGCCTCGTCTGTCTCCAACAGGTCCAGGTCGATCTCCTCCGTAGCCTCTGCCGCCTCTCCTTGCAGCGAGTTCATGACCAGGAAAGCCCCCTCGCTGATGGCGGTCGTGCCGCGTTTGCGGCAGCATCTCTCGAAGACCTTCAGCTTTCGTCTGAAAATTCGGTAGCCGTCGGTTTTCAACAACTCGTAGCTCGGTGCTGTATTGGACAGGCCTGCGTCAAGGCCTCTCCCCCCGTCCCAGGCCGAGCTCTCCTGGTGCCACCAACTTCCGCCTGTCCAGCCAGCCCATTCCTCGGCGTAGGCTGCCTCGTCGCCTTCGCTGCCAGGGACTCGAGTGGTCGCGGCAGCAGGGTCCACGCCGCTTGCGGCCGAAGCGGCAGCGGCGGCAGGCGGCGGGGTGCCCGGCGACTTCGCCGGCGGCGGACCTGGCGGCTTCGCCGGTCCGCGGGGCGGCGCCTCGCCAGCGGGCATGGCGGCGTCGACGGGGAAGCCGGAGAGAAGTGTGGATCTCCTGCTCCGCTACCAATCTCAACCGATAGCAGCACACTAAGTCTGTCTCGGGTGTGTAAGTAATTTGATTATCTTGATAATCTGGTAAAGAATACGCAATCTTTTCCTGTGACTCAGGGGCCCCTGAACATCAAACGGCAGCGGTACAACAATAATCATGAACTGTGCGAATAAAAATCCAACTGACACTGCATACACACATGAAAACTCAATGAAACATGGGTGATATTGACACCCGGCACCCCTGGAACGCCCTCGGCGAAGCGCAGCTGCTGGAACAACATACCCCGAGGCCTGAAAACCGCGAGGAACCGACGAGAACGACCGAAACTCTCGAATCTCGAAACTTCGTCCCCCCCACGTCTGGCCGCCCGCCGTCGTCGTCGTTGCCGTCGTGGTCGTCGTCGGCGGCGGCGTCGTCGTCGCTCGTCGTCGTCGGGCGCCGTCGACGGGGATGGCCACGTCCTCGATTTCCGCGCGCGCGGGCCCCGCGGTCAGCCCCAGCAGCGCGGCGCCCGCGGCGGCGCTGGCGAGGAGACGGGCGAAGCTGGCGAGCGTGGCGTGCTCCTCGAGAACGATGACGAGGACGAGGACGAGGACGAGGACGACGAGGACGACGAGGACGACGACGACGACGTTGTCGACGACGACGACGACGACGACGACGACGACGACGAGGAGGATGACGGCGGCAGCGGCGGCGGGGAGGACGACGACGGTGAGGAGAAGGCATGGGGCTAGCAGGCGCACGGCCAGCACGTGTCCCCCCTCCCCGCTTCGGCCGTTGGCGAGACCTGGGACGCAGAAAGACACACTAATACTGATTATGTGCTGATGTTGGAAGCGCACGTCCGGCACGAACATATAAGTATACGTGGGTGGTGCCTAGGACTATGTTCAGTGGGGCCTGGCCAAATGATGCGTACCAGGGGACGCCCCCCTGCCCCATTCCACTGTTCGGAACAGCCACCACCCGAAGAAGCACCAGCTACGGCAGACCTGATTTGGGGGGCCTCGGGGCCCCGGCTCCCCTTAATTACCTGGGGGCTCGCCCCCGCCACGATGAAGGCCCTGGGCCCTCCAGAGAGGAGGGCAGGCGGAACGTTAGGGGGGACCAGCATGGGGGGAAACTTCGGGCGTGAGTCGGCGACACATCGCCGATAGCGGTAGTGAATCCGCACGCTCCTGGGAGGGGTGGGCAATCGTGCCCCTTCTCTGGGATGAATGGGCGATTGGGGTTCGATGCGTGTCCCCCTGAGCCTATCCCCGCCCTGACGCTGCCCCTCGAGCAGGGGAGGGGATCGAGGATCGAAGGAGCCCGAGGATCGATCGAGGCTGCGCTCAGGAGCCCGGCGGAGGCCCTGGGAGGCCGCAGAGGGATAAGCCTCCGGGGGCCTCTCCTGCAGACCTCCAGAGCACCGGGAGAGGCCCCCTGGAGAGACCCCTGGAGGGCGGGGGGTGACACCGGGAGGCCCCGGAGGGGCGGACGGGCGCGTGCCTCACGTCCTCGAGACGTCTCCAGGAGGGGGGGGGCCATGGGGGGGGGGGGGGGCCCTGCGGAGGGTGGCCGACGCAGCGCCCCCGGGGGGGTGCGGGCGGACGCACTGGCCGGACGACGCCTGCGTGCGCGCCGGCGCCTCCACGGGCGGAGTCTGCCCCTCCGCTCGCCCCGACCCCGCGGCTGCCCTGCTCTTCTGCTTCCCGCCCCTTGCTGGGCTCGCTCCGCTGCCCCGAGCCCTGGAGATGCTCGACGGGCCCCTGGCGCTCCCGTGGGCAGAGCAGAGTGGGCGCCGGGGCGGGGTCCTCCGAGGACGGAGAGCGCTCGCTTCTGCACTACTCCTCGAGCCAGGCCGATCTGCGAGGGCCCCGGGGCTCGGAGCGGTGCGAGGAGGCCCGCTGCGAGGAGTCCCAACGCCGGGATCTCGGGGCGGGGGGGGGGGCAGGAGGGGTGGATCGCGGCAGTGTGCTGCGTCCGCCGCCGCGTTCCCGCGTCGTCGCCCCGCGAGAGGGCGGCCGCCGAGAGAGGGGCCGCCGAGGGCCGCCGAGAGGCCGGCGAGGGCCGCCGCCCAGGGCCGCCGCCGAGGGCCGCCGCGGCGGCCGAGGGCCGCCCGAGTGCTCCTGCCCCGTGGCGGCGCCAGGGAGCTCCACCGCCGCGGGCGCCGCGGCGGCGGCCGCGCCGCGGGCGTTGCTGGCCGCTGGGCCGACGAAGCCCAGCCGCAGGCCTCCCGTTACCGTCTGAACGGAGCTCCCTCCTCCCTCCTCCTCCTCCTCCTCCTCCTCCTCCTCCCCTCCTCCTCCTCCTCCTCCTCCTCCTCCTCTCCTCCTCCACGTCCCTCTGTGATGTATCGCTCATATGTGATTTGCTCTGCAATGCTGTGATATGGAACGCTGGGCTACGCAGTGCCATTCCATGCAATGGCATGCCATGCGATGCTATGTTATGCACCGTTGTGCGATCACATGCCTTGCGCTGCAATGCGAAATGCTCGATTACGAAATGATATGCCATGCTATGCACCGCATTCCCTTTGGGGATCGTTGCCATCTTCGACGTCCGACTGTGCGAATAGAGAGGGCCTCTACGCAATGGTGGGGCATGGAAGGGAGGGGTAGAACGTCAGATATGACGCGTGTGCGCCTATAACTTGTCGATATTCCCCTCACCCTAGTCCTCGTCATCTACCTCCCTCCCTTTGCCCTCCTTGCCCCTATCCACCCCCTCCCCCATGGGCGGTCTGGGCGTCACGTTGCACCTTCGGAGGACAAGAAGGTGTGGGCACAGGAGGGCCAAGAAAGCATCGAGAGAAGACGGACAAAAAGGCATAAGGATGAGAAAGCCAGCAGGCCGGAAGCCGTTACGGTTCTTCTTGCGCGGACGTCCTCAATGGGGACGGGATCCAGCGCCGTAACGCGGAAACAACGGTTACCCTACCCAAACTCTGCGATATCCGTTTTGCTACGCCGCGGCAGCTTCTCGCATTGGCGCAATCAGCGACCAGGGAGGAAGGAAGAGGAATCAAGTATTTAGGGGAGATGAAAACAGTATGACAACATGTGTGTCTCATGTGCGCTGGCATGAGCTTGCAGTGTACACTTGTCTAACTCGCGCCGGCGACCTTCTGACTCCCATTGCACGGCTATCCGCGTCCAGTCTATGTCGAGCGAAGAATGTGTTTCGAATCCAGATCCGCCGACAGTCGACACGTGTGAGACGCTGTCGTCGTCTTCGTCGTCGCCGCCAGTCCCAAGGTAATCTAGAAACGAGCAGAGACAAGAAACGTCGTCTCCCCTTTTCCCCTCCCTGACGGAGTGGGGAACATGGGGGGAGCACGGAGGGAAATACGACCGACACCAACCACTTCGGACCGCTCGCGAAAAAAATCGGACCGAGCACAACCACTGGAAGCGGACTGATTGCAACGTGTGGGATTCCTGATGTAGTCATACCACGGCGAACGCCGTATTATAACCAGGGAAGCGCATTCGGTTTCCCAGCGCTTGGAGGACTCCTGAAGGACTCTTGAGAATTCCTGCAGGCGTCCTGCGGATCCTGGAGGTTTCTCGACTATTCGTGAAGGGTTCCTGAGGAGTCCTGGAAAATTCCTCGGGATTATGGAAAGATTCTCGGGGATTCCGACCGGTTTCTTGAGGATTCTTGGAGGATGCCTGAACTTCCTGAAGATTCACGAAGAGCTGTTTGAAGATTCCGGAAAGCTTGAGAATTCCTCCAATGTGGATTCTTAAGGTTTCTGAAGGATTGTCCTGGATTCCCCTGCATGTAGGATTCTTGGGCATACCTGGAGGATTATTGAGGTTTTCTACCAAGGTTTCTGCCGGATTCTCAAGGATTCCTGAAGAATTCTCCACAATTCCGGAAGATTCCTTCCGGATTTCTGAAGATTCTTAAAGAAATCCCGAAGGATTCCTGAAGGATTTCCGTCTGATTTGGGAAGGATTCCCGCCGGATTCACGAGGGATTCCTGAGGGACTCGGGCGGGATTCCTGAAGGGCTCTTGCGAAGTCCCAAGGGACCATGGAGGGGCTCCTGAGGGGCCCCTGCGGACCCCGGATGATTGCAAAAGGATTCACCCGGAACTCTTGCGGATCCCTGAAGATTCCCGAAGGATTCTTCCGGATTCTTCACGGATTCTTGACACATCCTGAAGGATTCTTGCAGATTCCTACAGGATTTCTGAAGTGTCCTGGAGGATACTTACGGATTGTTGTAGATTCCTAAAGGATTACTGAAGATCCCTGAGGGATTCCTAACGGATTTTGAAGGATGCCGAAAGGGGGGGGCAAGGGCCAGGAGAAGGATTAACAGTGCGTCTCTTCAGAAACGGACTCGGGCGGCCAACAAATGGGCCAAGGGCGCGCCCTCGCCTGGCGCCGTCGCCCAAGAAGAGCTTTGCCCTGGGACGACGGACGACTCCAAGGAGACGCTGCGGACCCTGCGCGACAACGCCCTGCAGGGAGGGCCCGCGCCGACTGCCGAGCCGCCCCTGGCCACGGAGGCGGGCGGCGCCCGCCGGCACGCGCTGCGCCCCCGGGCGACGCCCGGGCCGCCGCCCGCGAGGCGGGCACCGCCCGGGGCGCGTCGCGGCTCCCGCGGCGGGCGCTGCAGCGGGCCGTCCCTGCGCAGCGGCGACGCGGGCCCCCGAGCCGACCGGCCGCAGAGCGGAAGACGCGCGCGCGAGTCAGCTGGTGGCGCGCAGCCCATCCTGACCGCCGCCCCGAGATCGCAGAGGAAACCCATCCTGGCGAGCAATCGGCGCGCGGCCGAGGGCGCCGCAGAAGCGGCGGGCGAGCTCGAAGCAGCTGAGAGGCGGCGCCGCGGCAACCCGCTGGATGGGGCCCTGGGCCCCGACGCGCAGGAGGCGCTGAGCCTCTCGCACGCGGCCCCCTCAGGGCGACAGCGGCGACGGAAGCGCCCGCCCGCCCGACAGCTCCCCGCGCCCGCGC
>CAUYUJ010012270.1:240882-305882 GCA_963575745.1 Prorocentrum cordatum | reverse complement strand
GGCAAGGCTCCTGCCGCTGGGCAGAGCGACGACGGGCGAGCGAGGCGCTGGGCAGAACGCAGCACGGAGCCCCCGCGACGCGCGCTGGTCGCCCCGGAGGGGTCCCAGCGACGCGCGCGGGTCGTCCGCTGCGCGGAGCACAGAGAGCTAGCTGGCTGGCTGATAGCGGGCAAGGCTCTCGCCGCTGGGCAGAGCGACGACGGGCGAGCGAGGCGCTGGGCAGAACGCAGCACGGAGTTCCTGCGACGCGCGCCGGTCGCCCCGAGAGGGCCCCAGCGACGCGCGCGGGTCGCCCGCGGCGCGAGGCCAAACAATCACTCAGACCGTCGAGAGACGGCGAGGCTCGGGCGGGCCGCCCCTCAGATCAAGCCTCGCGGATAAACTCGGTGAAGCCCAGCTCCCTGGCGAGAGCCGTCGCCGCCCTCCTGCACCGCTTCGCGCGCGCAGCCAACTGCTCCAGCTGCTTCCGCAAGCACTCCGGCGGCCCTGCCATTAAGACCTCGATGCGCGGTGCCCGCGTGAGCGGGAGGTCCTCGTGGCGCGTGGCGCGCGACAGCCACCAATCATCGCCCTCGTTCTTGCCGTTCCCCATTTCGCGGCGGCCGCAGTCCAGGATCACGCCTGGGCGACGTCGGCCGAGGGGGCAGCGCGCTGGAAAGGCGACGGCCCAGGGCGAGAGTCCACGGGGCCGAGGGAAGGTCTGGCTGCGGACTGCTCGCACCCAGCAGGTCTGGCCGAAAACTGGGCGAGGGAGACGCATGCGGAACGCGCCACGGGAACCCTCGGTGGAGTTCCCTATGGGGCCACGAAACGTGTGAGGGGCGGGCCGAAATGAATGGCGGGGGCGCATGTGGACTGCGCCACCGGGACCCTCAGCGGAACTCCTATGGGGCCACGAAACGTGCGAGGGGTGCGCCGGAATGAATGCACGGAGACCTTCGGCGGAGCTCCTATGGGGCCACGAAGCGCGTGAGGGGTGTGCCGAAATGAATGGCGGTGACGTGTGCGGACTGTGCCACGGAGACCTTCGGCGGAGCTCCTATGGGGCCACGAAACGCGCGAGGGGTGTGCCGACATGAATGGCGGGGGCGCACGCGGACAGCGCCACTGGGACCTTCGGCGGAGCTCCTATGGGGCCACGAAGCGCGTGAGATGTGGGCCGAAATTAATGGCGGGACGCACGCGGACTGTGCCACTGGGACCTTCGGCGGAGCTCCTGTGGGGCCACGAAACGTGCGAGGGTGTGCCGAAATGAGCGGCGGGGGCGCATGCGGACTGCGCCGCTGGGACCTTCGGCGGAGCTCCTATGGGGCCACGAAGCGCGTGAAGGGCGTGCCGAAATGAATGGCGGGGACGAATGCGGACTGTGCCACGGGGACTTTCGGCGGAGCTCCTATGGGGCCACGAAGCGTGTGAGGGGTGTGCCGACATGAATGGCGTGGGCGCATGCGGACTGTGCCACTGGGACCTTCGGCGGATCTCCTATGGAACCACGAAGCGCTTTGCTGGGTGGGGGAGACGCATGCGGACTGCGCCGCGGGGACCTTCGGTGGGGCCCCATTTGGAGCCACGAAACGCTGTACTAGGTGAGGGGCACACATGCGGGCTGCTCCACGGGGACCTTCGGCAGAGCTCCTATGGGGCCACGAAGCGCTGTACTGGGCGGGGGAGTCGCATGCGGACTGCGACACGGGGACCTTCGGTGGAGCCCCTCTGGGGCCACGGAACGCTGCACTGGGCGGGGGAGACGCGTGCGACTGCGCCACGGGGACCTTCGGTGGAGCTCCATATGGGGCCACGAAACGCTGTACTGGGCGGGGGAGGCGCACGCACTTCGGTGGGGCTCCTAATGGGGCCACGAAGCGCTGTGCTGCGCGGGGGGAGCGCATGCGGACTGCGCCGCGGGGACCTTCGGTGGAGCCCCATATGGGGCCACGAAACGCTGTACTGGGTGGGGGAGACGCATGCGGACTGCGCCACGGGGACCTTCGGTGGGGCTCCAGATGGGGCCACGAAACGCTGCACTGGGTGAGGGAGACGCATGCGGACTGCGCCACGGGGACCTTCGGCGAAGCCCCTCTGGAGCCACGGAACGCTGTACTGGGTGGGGGAGACGCATGCGGACTGCGCCACGGGGACCTTCGGTGGAGCTCCCTATGGGGCAACGAAATGTGTGATGATGTTGATGATGCTGCTGTTGATGATGATGATGACGACGACGATGATGACGATGATGAGATGATGATGATGATGAGAGGAGGGGGGGAGGGAGGAAGAAGGAGGAACGCGGGAACCGTCTTCAAAACGAATACCCAACACCACGGGACGGTTGGGGGAAAAAAATGTTCCACGCGCAAGCTGGGCGCCAACATGGGGCCACGCAGTGTGACGCAACCCGCGGGTGACACGTGTCAACCCGAAAGCCGAATGAGAAACACCAGCTGCACCACTCGCATCCTGGTCGCCAACATGGGGTCACACAGTGCGAAACAGCACGCGGGCGACGCGGGCATCCCCGAAAACCGCGCGGGGGGGGGGGGAACAACTGTTTCGCTCGTAGTTGGGTCGCCAACATGCGGCCATACGAAGTGAAACCATACACGGGCGACACGGGCCACCCCGAAAACAGCATGAGGAACACAACTGTTCCCACTTGTATTTTTGGTCGCATACCTGGGCCCATAGAATGTGAAACAACACGCGGGCAACCCGTGTCACCCCGAAAACCGCGCGAATAAAACAACTCTTTCGCCTGCATTACGGTCGGCAACGCGGGGCCATGCAATGTGAGACAACACGCGGGTGACATGTGTCACCCCGAAAGCCGCGCGAGAAAAACCAACCGTTCCACTTGCATTCTGGACGCCAACATGGCGCCAGACAATGTGAAACAACGCACGGGTAAGACGCATCACCGCGCAAACCGCGCGAGGAAAACCAAATGTTTCACTTGTGCTCCGGTCGCCAACATGTATCCTGGTCGCCAAAATGGGGCCACACAGTGTGTCTCGAGCGCGAAAGATACCCATGCACTTACCAAGGCGGGGTGGCAAGAGGCGGGGGGGGGCGGGGCGACGCGCCGCAGCCAGCGGCGGTTGAACATATGCAAATGCGACGGCCCATGGAACATTACAGGACGCTGTCTTCTCCGGGCATCCGCCGGCACGCGTGCGCGTTCCAATCGGCCGAGTGGCCGACCGCGCGCCGGTCGCTCTCGGGCTAGAGCGGTTCGTTCGGAGGTGCGCCCACGAAGGCGCGCAATCAAGCGTTTGGGGCTCGACGCGCAAAATGCGTCCTGGGTGCCCTGGGCGGGCGCCGCTGCAACCCCGCGCTCGCCCCAAACGCCTGTGGCCCCGAACGCCAGGCGCGGTCGCCAGGGGCTGCTCCCTGGAAAACCCGCTTGTCGTCACCCCAGCTACGTCCGGGCACGTGTCGAAGGGCAGTCGCCAGCGCGCGTTGATGGCACCCCCGGACACGCGCCCGGACCAAGTCGAGGTGGCGCTTGGTCGAAATCGCTCTCGGGCGCACGCGCAGCCCCCGAGAGCCGCTCCCGAACGCGACCGTTGCAGCCCCCGGGGGAGCGTGAGATTGCAACGACGCTCCTGCGGGCAGGCCCTAACGCAACGGAGCGGCAGTGCCTGTTCCCAAATGGGACAGGCACCACCACTCCAATGCTGTTCTAAACCCCGCGAACACTCCCGACGCCCCCAGATGCCCCTGACGCAGACCAGGGCATGTCGCTGCAATCAAACAACCAGCCGTTCAACGTGTCGTTTGTCGTTGCGCCGCGCGCCCTGACGTACGGATGCTGAAACAGCGCGCACGCGGCAGGCTGATCGGGCACCAATGAGTGTGAAACAACACGCGGGTGACACGTGGCACCCCGAAAACCGAATGAGAAACGCCAATTGTTTCAGTCGTGTTCTGGACGCCAACACGAGGCCAGACAGCGCGAGACAACGCACGGGTGCAACGAATGACACCGAAAACCGCATGATAATGATTGTTTCACTCGTATCCTGGTCGCCAACATGGGGCCCTACAATATGAAACAATACTCGGGCGACACGCGACACCCCGAAAGCCGCGCGAGAAAAAAACAGAATTTCACTCGCGCGCTGGAAGGCAACGTGGGGCCCCGCAGTGCGAAACAGCACACGGGCGACACATGTCACCCCGAAAACCGCGAGAGAAGAATAACTGGTTCACTGGTAGTCTGGTCGCCGACATGGGCCCATACACTGTCAAAGAACGCGCGAGCGACACGCGCCACCCCGAAAACCACGCGAGGAACTACTTCCATTCTGGACGCCAACATGGCGCCAAACAATGTGAAACAACACGCGGGTGACACGCGTCACCCCGAAAACCGCGCGGGAACAACGAATCGTTTCACTCGTATTCTGGAGGCTAACATGGGGCCATAGAATGACACTTGTCACCCCGAAAACTGCGCGAGAGAAACCTATCGATTCACGCGTGTTCTGGGCGCCAACATGAGACCATACAGTGTGAAACAACACGCGGGCAACACGCGTCACCCTGGAAACCGTAAGAAAAAAATGTTTGACTCGTATCCTGGTCGCCAACATGGGGCCATACAATCTGAAACAATACGCGGGTGACGCATGTCACCCCGAAAGCCGCGCGAGAAACACCAATTGTTCCACTCTTATTCCGGACGCCAACTTGCGGCCATACAATGCGAAACAACACACGGGTGACACGTGTCACCCCGAAAGCCGCGCGGGAAGAACCAATCGTCCCACGCGCGTTCTGGCCGCCAACATGGGGCCATAGAGCGCGAAACAACGCAATCCACACGTCCTGGCCCCGCAAAACCCGCCCAGGCGCCGACCTGATACATTCCCGCCCCGACTGCATTACTGAGATCGCACACCGCGCCGGCGACAATGGAGATCCGATGAACGCCCCCCGAATCTGGCGCACCACCTCACCAGCGCACAGAGACACTGACGCTTCCTGTGCGTGACGGAGCACCGGAATCACGAACTTCAAAAGAATGTGGACGCCATCTGGGTCGCGCAGCAAGCCGCAGACCGTCTTCCGCTGAGGATCTTCACGGAACACCGTAAACACCAAATTCTTATCATCCACCGAGGATCTGGCCCGGCCGTCCACGAACTCCCGGAGCAAGAATTCCACGTCGGCAATCAGCCGGTCGTGGGCCCGAAGGCGTAAAACCTTTGTCTTCATTCCAGAAAACAACTTCCCAATCGTCGGCTCCTGCCGCCACCCCCGCAGTCGCCCGTTGCAGCGTCGGAGTTCACTTACGTGCCCTGGCCCATCACCTCGGCCCCCGCGTCTTTCAAAACCCTGCCGACGGCCTGATGGAGTTTTTTTTTTTGAGCGGGTGTTTTGAAGACTCCATCGCGCACCTGGCCGTGGTGAACCCCTTCTTGGCTTTCGGAATACAATGGCACCCGGGCAGACTGTCGCTCTTCGACCTCGCGAACGCCCAGCGGCAGGCAGTGCGGAGCCCCCGTGGAACAAACGATTCAATGTGTCGCACGGCCTCTGCTGGGGTAGTTCTTTCGACTCTGAAGACCTCCACGGAGCTAAAAAACGCATCAATTAAAAGTGAACTGTACAATTGAGGGCAATACCCAACGAGTCTGGTGCACTGATGATCTTCGCAATGCCAGACTAGATCCCAGTATTTGTTATTGACCTCCTGTGCGCCGTCCTCGGATATCGCATCGGCGGGACAAGATAACGCATGCGTCGCCCATTGGCTTCTGGCCCATTCGTCAACTAATTGTCCCAAGCCTCCCTGGCCCCCCCAGGGGGGCATGCTCAAGGCATTGTTGTTCCAGAAACCAATGACGGCATAGCGCGCGCGCCGTCGGAATGCCGATCTCCTGGGGAAGACTGCCCCCTTGGACTTGGCCCCGGCAGCTACTGCTCCGGCCGTCGATAATCCTGGCAACAAATACCCTCGAACCACAACGTGCCCTCCGGCGGGCCACGCCTCCCCCGGCAGAGCGCCGCGGTACCTCTGACAGACGCACTCCACGCCCCCCGCGGTGCCCCGCCTCAAATCCCGAGTAAATTGTCGAAAACTCCAAAGCTCATCCTGGACACTAAGCCATTTGGCCTCGCAAACGCCCACACTCAGCACATGCAGCGGCAAAGCGGCATCCTGGCACCCACCCAAAATATTTCACGAACTGGCGGGCGTCGTCTTTGAAGCCCCCGTGCGCTTGCGCTCTTATATTCAGCGGCCCGCGCGGTTTCGGCGCGGATAGGCCCCAGAATCCCACGGCGTCCCCAACATTCGTTCTCGCCCTCCCACGCCGCGGCTCATCCAAATAAGTAGTAGACCTGTGCAACAAGCACAACTCTGCAACGGAAACACTGAGAGACCGAATCCCCCTCTGTCTCCCCACCGACGTTATCCCCAGATGACAAGGTGCCCCCCCTTCTCCGTCAGCACGGTCTCGGTCCCAGTGCGATCTCCGATCGCACAGCACACGCACTTGCACTCGTAGGGGTAGAGGAAAGGAGGCATGGGTCTCAGGATGGAATGGATAGTGAGCGACAGAGGATCAACAACAAGTAAGTCGAAGAAGTATGGCCTTGAGCCAAAATTGTTACGGAGGGGGCCCAGCTCCCGATTATATGGTTCAAGTCCAGGGGAGAAGGGCGAGGGCTACTCTCCTCACCCGACCAATGAGCTAGAGGCGCTCATTCCCACAGCCCCCATGGAAAAAAATGGACTTGAAAACGGGATAGGGCCTTCATCCTCCGCAACCATTGGCTTGCTCGGAAGAAACTCTGACCGAATCAGGCAAACCGTGGAGGGCACCCTCCTCGACTGCTTTCGAAAACACTGCGTGGCAGAATGGTATTGTCTTGCTGTTGTGCAACACCCCTAAAGAGGCTCGGGCCAAGGGTGTTCTCACGAGGAGCATTCACCGGCGCTGAGAGCTGGGAGAAAAGGCGCCACTCAAAAGCACAGTACGCGACACAGGCTCGGGCTGGGTCGGGGCAAATGTCAGAAAACAGAGGAAGGGAGCCGACGACCCTAGTCCAGCTGCCTCCTCGATGCGGCCCTAGAGCGGTTCTTGGCCCCGGGGTCCTCCTTGCGTTTTTGCGAGGACTGCTCCTCGGCCGCGAGCCGAAGGAGCCCTGATTTCAACGGATGGAGCTGAGCAGCGTTACACTTAGCCATATCTGGCTTGGCGAGACAATCGTCCGGAAGGAGCGGATGAGACATCCATCGCATCGACGATCCGATCCGATCTATGGCACCCTCTATGACCGCTCAGTCTATCGCGGCTCGGTGGTCCGACTTGGCTCCGGAGGTCAGCTTGGATAGGGCGTCGTAGATCCCCTTTGCGTCGACGACGCTCACGTTGTCAGTTGGCTGGGGAGGGCCTAACACTTCGCATTGGTCTTTCAGTAGGGCGACGAATGGACCGAGATTCTCTCTCCAGCGCTCGTTCACCACATTTCCACGGGCGACGTCCAGCAGGATAATCTGCAGCCATTCGGCTTCCCCAAGAGCGCTAGAAAGAGCTAAAGTCTCCCCGGCCAGAGTAGACGCCACTTGGCGCCGAAGCTTCCTGGACCTCCAGGCAAGGGGAGTAACTCGGGCCCGGGATCCGTGGGCCAGCGAGTTATCGGCCACGTAGATCTGCCATGCATCCTGAGGATGCCGAGGCCCCCACTTATCCTCGGCCCCCACCCCTCCACAATCACTCGCCGTCGCCAGCACAATACCGTCTGGCTTAAACCGCCAGACGATGATCGGGAGAGAGGCTGTCGACCTGAGATGATCGACCATCTTGTTGGCATCCAGCAAATCTTTCACGCGCGGGCTGTTGACGTTTGTGGCCAGGATAGAAGCCGTTCCCGCGGCCTCGGCGCGGGCCCCCCTTCCGACCAACTGAAGCTTGTAAACGAGGCTCCTAAAAGCCGCCACTTCTCCTCCGACAAGTGGGCCCGCATGATCCCCCCTACGTCCCCGGGCCAGAGGGATCTTGTGAAGCTGTTCCAGGCTGTATTTGTCTTGATCGACCAGAATCCAGCCCCCAGTGAATCGAAGCCTACGGCCTATGTATTCTACCCCCGCGGCATCCAGGAGTTTCATCTTCCCGAACGCGAAACGTTCCTGAAAAGGGTCCAGGTAGTTGTTCTCGCTGCCTTCTCTGAACGCTATGGCCCAGTCGTCTACTTCCACCAGCACTTGCGCCTGCAACTCGCCGCGGGCTCGGTCCACGAACCAGCGGGGCTCGAGCTCAGTGCGCTCGAAGCCCCGCGACTCCATGAAATTGGCCGCGGTGCGGTGAAAGGCGAGCGGCGCGTCGTCTAGGCCGTAGACGGGCGCTATCAGCTCGATGAGTGAGCCGGGCGGAACCGGGACTCCGTCGCACGGTTTCACGAACACTCGGCCTCGAGCGCGCTTGAAAGGTTCGGACTGACAGGAAGCATTCTTGATGTCCCCAATATAGATAGTAAAACGGTGCATGAGAGACGTCACAAGAAACAACATGAGGGCCTACATGCAGGGGGTAGGGGCACAGACTTGAAGTTCTGCCGTATCTTCGTCCTGAGGGCCCCGAACACACCACCTTGATTTAGCTTTTTCCTTCGAAAAAGGTTCCCTCCTGCGGTTGCCACCTCCGAACCATGCGACTCGAAACGATCCGGCTCGGGAGTAGCCGGCGAAGCTCATTGGCTTCCTTGGGGGGGCGCACGATCACAGCCATGGTTCCCTCGGATATGGCTTTCAATGTGTTCGCGTCTGAGATGTCAAACTCCCTCTTTTCTTCTGGGCTAAGACGCTTGCATGGGACCTCGGCGCCCCGATTGGCCAGGAGGGAAAGGGAGACGGACCCGTTTTCCCCGGGGGCGATTTCCACATCGGCGTTTCCGTTGGCGTAGGTCTCCCTAGACCCACTCCATCCCTGGGACTGGACTTGCTGCTCTAGCTGATCGAGAAGGTCGACCTCCTCGTCCATATGGGCGAGAAGGGCCATAGCCGTGCCCCCGCTGTTCTCGTTGCGATCTCCTCCTCGTGGCGAATGAGGCCTCGGTCGGGCGGGAGCCTCGAGCTCTCTGACCTGTTGTCTCACTCTGCCCTCCTGAACTCCCCGAAAGGCCTCCCCATGGAGTGCGAGCCATTCTACCACTCCCTCCGTCCAGACGCCCAAATCCCCCGGCATCCTGCATCAAGCGAATGAGCCGACCAGGGTCTACTGGCTCCGCTGAGCGATGCTGAGAGGCAGAATCGGACAGCGCAAGCTTAGGGCCACTGGCAGGCGGAACACTGGCAGCCGAGGCTTCAAATTGAAGGCCGTCGGGAGAGACAACGCCTGGCTCTCTGTCAGCTTTTTTACCTTGCGGGGGAGTGGGCTTCGAGCGAATAGCGCGGCCCGAATCGCCGTCTCGCTCCGCGACACCACGAGCTCTCCGTGACTGCCCAGAGGTCTGCCTTGAGGGCCCAGACGAGACCGGAACCTCTGATCTATTTTCCAGGGACTCGGGGGCCTCTTCAGGAATCGGAACCAGACCTGGAGGAGGTAAAGGTGGAAGAGCTCCGGGTTGACCTCCTAACTCCCCCCCTTCTCCTGAAACAACAGAAGGAGGCACTATGTCGGGGCCCTCCCCCGCGGCGGCTCCGCCGTCGGCCTCCACGGCGGGCGCCGCTTCGGGGGGAGAGGCGACCTCTACGGGAGCTTCTGGAGCCCGCGCTCCGGGGGGGGGGGGCGGCTCCTCGCTGGAGACGATTGCACCCGCTCGATGCGCACTGGTCTGGGCCTCTCTGAGAAACTGTTGGACAGACGAATCAGCGAGAATCTCCGCTCCCCGGGATTCTTCGGTCGTAGCCAACCGGACCTGCTCGGTGGAGCACTTCCAGAGACGAGACCTCATCGCCACCCAAACCGACGTGCCGTTTTCAGCACCACGAGTCCCGGACCAGCCCATCTGCCCCTTTGAAGGGCGAAGGGTTTCTGGCCCCCCCGGGGAGCCCTCCTCCAGACGAAAGCCCACTGACCTGGGGAGAAGTGCTTGTCTCGATGGATGGGTGCGTGTGCTGCCTTAGCCAGACGACGTTGGTTGGACGACTCGAACCGTTCTTTGCGGGCTAACCTCCTGATGGCGCCCCCGCGGGCGAACTCGGCCGCCGCGGTGCCCCGATCCCAAGAGCCAGGGGACCAGTCATCCGTTCCCACCACCTGCAGAGATTCATCAGACGCGATATCGTTGTGTGCCCGGGGGCTCATGCCGAAAACCATCTGACATGGAGCGACCCCCCCGCGGTGCAGGCACCGATTCTTCGCGGCCGTCACTTCGCGAACCAGCGTTTCGAGTTCCAGCGTGGCGGTGGCGAGGGTGGTCTCAGAGGCCCGAACCAGGATGTCTTTAACCCAGCCCCCGTGCCTCTCGGCCCGGCCGTTCTGCCGCGGACTCTCTGAGTCCGTGACATGCTGAAAGACCCCAGATGTTCCAAACCTCGTTCGACACGGCCCCGAAACTCTGGCCCTCCGTCCGTGCTGGCGAAAAGAGGGTGCCCGAAGGGTCTCACCCAGGCCCTCATGAAGGCCCTCCAGGCCCCCAGGGCCGTGCCATCGTACATTTCCACGACCTGATAGTTGGTCCCATGACAAATGACATTGAGAAACGCTATCTGTTCCTCCTTAAAGGCGACATAGAACGTATCTAGCGCAATGATTCGATTAACCTCGAACGGTCTGGGTACCCCCACAAGGCGACTGCTAGCTGGACGAGAGTGCGCGGCGCAATCGCCGCATTGGTACTCGTCCTGCACAAACTTGAGCACTTCGGGCTCAGCCTGGGCACCCCTTAGAGCCTTCAGGAAAACGTCCTTGTGGGGGTGACCTAAATTGACGTGAACCTTATGTATGAGCCGTCTGACCCTCGGGGTGATCTCAAAAAGACGATCCTGGGCTACCCCCTCTGGTTCCGGATCGCCCTCGAGGGCTCCGCCCTCTTCGGCGTCGGCCGGATAGCTCTCGGCAAGGTGCAGCTCTGGTCCCTCAGCGTCTCTCGCAGCCCTGACTTGTCCCGGAGAAATCTCTGGAAGGGCCGCGTTCGTGCTGGCCCGAACGGCCTCGGCCAAGGCTCGGGCAAACTCTGGCGGATACGCTCGAGCTCTAGCTGTCATTGAACTGCCAATCAGATGAGCGTGCCAATGGTCACCAGTGCACCTAGACCCGGCAAATCGCCCCAAAAAGGAATCACAATTAGACATCGGCCTCGTGGGTTTCCTCGACAAGGCCCCATCCTTCGTCGCCGATAGACCGAAACGACAGAGATCGACGCACATGGACCCAACTCCAAGGAGGCCCTGCATACAGCGGACCATCTCGGTTCTCCAGGACCCCGCGGTGACCGGGCGTTCGAAAACGAACTGTCTCCCCTGTTGGTGCTGTTCTAAAGCCACCTCCATCGCGAAACCAAGCAAAACGATAGCCTCAGCGTTCTTGCGGCGCTGCTCCGGAGTCGTTCCCAGATGAGCGGTGGAGCTGTGCATTATGGAGAAGGCGTCGCACGGGGTTCCAGGATAGTCATCCAGGGTTTCTGCTTTCTCTGAAAGGCGCGAAACTCTTGTCTGCGCTGTTCGTTGAGAATGTCCCATCCTCCTTCCTTGTCGAAGCTGCCCAGGCACACCACTCCGGCGTGGCCAGAGTAGTGAGCGATCCTAGGAGGAAAGAAGACCTCGACAAAGGCCCGGCTCCTAAGCTGGGCTCTGTAAAGCTTGGTCTTGTCGGAACCTCCCCTCCCCTCTCCTAGTTTTCTCCTTCCCCCTTTCGTTAGGTATACCTCTCGATCATCTGGCCACTGATCCCCGAAAATGGTGTCGTCAAGCTCCTGACAATAGAACTTGGTTCTGCCGTCCTTTTCCTGGATCGTTTCAACCTCGAACACCCTGCCCAGTTCCTGATGCCGCGCACCTGAACTGATATCAGAAATGTTCCGGTGATTGGGATCCCCTATCCTCGTACTGGTACTGTCGTGGAGGCCCGGGTGCCAGCTCAGGTCCACTTGCCGCCGCCCTCGTGGCTCCACGTCTTCCACCCAGTCTGCCCCCACCCCTCCTTGGCCAGGCGCTTCTTCTCGGCGTCCTTCATCTGCTGCTGCTGCCTCCAGGCCGCCTCCTCCGGGTTCTCCGTCGGCATCCACGGGTCTCCCTTGGCTGACGAAGGTCCCGCCGCTGAAGGCCTCGTCGGACGCTCGACCCTCTGTCGAGGCTGCTGCCCGCCGTCCTGCATCGGGCCGCTCTGCACGCAAGTGAGCTGCTGGGCGGACACCACTGGAGCCGTCGCCGGGGGCTGCTGCTGAGCGCCCCCCGGCGTCGATGGCATCGCGAAGCTGCTGACCGTGGACGACGAGAGAAGAGCTCCCTGCTGATCGCGAAGACCCCGAGGGTTGTCCACCCTGGTCTTGGCGTAGCCAATCGGCGGAGGCCATGCCGCACTCGAGGTCCGATGAGTCACGGGGCCAGCGCCGCACGACGGGTAGGCGCTCACCACTGGAGCCGCGCCGACGAAGCCCCAGCCCCCCTCCTGAGTCGCGGCCGCGGCCGCCGACGGAGTTCCACACCTCGGAGAGGGCAGAGCCACGATCGAGACTCCGTGAGGCGGCGTCTGCAGCGGTGGGGGCTGCTGGAGCGCAGGGGGGTGGCGATGCTGTGATGCTCCACTCCCGCCGGCGCTGGCGGTGGCCTGGCTGCGGCTGGTCCCTGCCCCGGCTCCTCGTGCTTCACACTCACACTTGCCTCTGGGGTTGACACTTCCGCCTCGCTCTTCCGACCTGGTGCCTGAGGCGCCTTGGGCATCGGCTCCCGGGGCGCCTTGGGGACCGGCTCCCGCGGCACTAGTGGGGGCGGTGACTTCGTCGCGGCGGGTCCGGTCAAAACCTGCGCCGTCGACGAATGCGCCGAGAGCTGCTGCAGCTTCGACTGGAGCGTCGCGACCGCCTCCGTCTGGCCCGACACGGTCGCGCAGAGCTGGTTGATGGAGGCCTCCTGCTGATTCTGCTTGTTGGCGATCTGCTGCAGGAGGCGCATGGTCTCGTCGTTGCCGTCGTCCGAGCTGGCCGAGGGTTCCATCGCCGCTCTCTTGGCTGGAGAGGGCGCTGCCTGTCGGCGACGCTGGGCCCTCTGCTCCTTGGCCTGCTCCTCCACGTCGTGCATGATCACGTCGGGCTGCTCTGACTCGACCTGATGATAAGGTGTTCCAGCTGCATGAGCGTCGGCCGACGCTGGCCACGGCGGCACCGCCCCCGCCGACGCCCTCGCCGCTGCCACCCCTGGCGGGGGAGCTGGGGCCGCCACTATGGTCTGCCACTCTGGATCGGCCCCGCCCAGCTGGGCGAAACCCTTTCCGCGCAGCGAGCAAGCGGCGGTCTGGCGCTTGCCCGCACACCCACCAACGCCCATGCCCATTGCTGCAAAACTCCACGTGGATGGGCATGTGGCGGCACGTGTAGAACTGCGGCGGGATCACCCGCATGCGCTTGACGAGATTCGTCGGCCAGAAACGGCGATTAATCATCATCCTGCCAAACTCGTCGGCTAGCTTGGAGAGCCAGAGGACCACGGCGCCCACCAGGGCCGCCCACGACCTCTGGCCGCGGGTCATGGACTGTGGGGCTGGCGCTCCGGTGGCTGCGTAGGTCCACTGCTGGTGACCGCGCAGCTGCTCGCCCATCGTCGTGGGACGGTTGGCCCGGCGCTGCGCCTCGGTCTGCTCCTTCTTCTTGCCCTTGGAGGTGGAGGAGCCGCGGGGGCCATTGATTGAGCTCGCACCCGGCGGCGGCATAGCTCCGTCTCACGGGTACACTGCCGAGCCCGACGTGGCGATAGAGTCGCTGGGAGATGTCCCCGTCGGGCTCGCTAGGATAGATGGCGGCTCGAATGCCCGAGCCCAGCCGCTGCGTAATGACGAACGCGATGATCCAGATGAACGACTGCTTGGTTCTGGCCGTCTCTTGTCTCTGAAACGACCAAAGTTCACGAGCCTCTCGCCTTCCCGGTCGCCCCTGCCGCCGTACCCGTTCTTCTCCTTCGGTTTTCCTAAGTGCCATTCTGCTATCCTTAGTTCGATCCGGGAGGACGCTAGGCTGCGCGAGCTCCGATCTGCATCCCTGGGAGTTCTTGTCTTGGCCATCTGGGGCCTCTCGAGCTCCCGAACCTCACCGGGGCCCGGAGTCGGTCAGCTGTCCTGGACGCGAGGCCCCCTGGGGTTCTCACGGAGGAGGAAGAGAACTGGACCCAGCCCTAGAGGATGATGGCGGGGAGACGATGGTGTACCTAGACATCGTCTCGCTCCTGAAATCTTGCTCCGCAACCTCCGGGCGCTGGCTCAGCACCGAGGGGGGGCACTTCAAAACTGCCCCCGGAGTGGGCACTCCCAAATCGCCCAAGCGCATCGTCCGATGTCCGGTGGGAAGCCGACGAATGTCAGCCTCTACCCCCAGACGCTCGAGTTCAATCTGATTCGTGCTTAGGTCGATTCTCGCTCCTAGCATCTCCTGAAAACCTACTGGGAGGAGGGGTGGCACGTCCGAGGACGTCCAACTCGATGACCCCCATCTTCCCATGGATGCCCGTGGGGATCAGAGCGGCGCTCAAAAATGTTGCGCCCCCCCCCGATTCCGCGGGCCGAGCGATTTCGGGGGGGCACCTGGGGCACTCCCAAACCTCTCTTGCTCGGAAGCTCGCAGCGCCGCTTCAAAGCTGGCATGCCGATCAGTCCTTGACCCGCTGCGGCGTCGACGATCATCTCGCCGGGCTCGACGCCCATGAGGGCGACGGTGGCGCTGTCGAAGTCCAGGTCGCGGCGCTGGGTCGGGTCGAGGATGTTCGCATAGACGTAGGCGCTGACATTCGCAGCGGCAGCTGCGGTTGCACTCTGGCCATTCCGCGCCGGACACTCGCGAGACCAATGGCCCATCTGATTGCAATTTCGGCACCTCGTCCTCTTGATCAACTCCGACAGTGGAAGACGTGACTTTCTCGGCCTGACCTGCCCATTGGCGGCGCGATGTCCGCGCGGCTGCCTGTGGGTCGGCTCCGGCTTGTCCCTGCTGCGGTCGAAGAACTTGCGATCGACCTTCATCTTGCGCTTGAAGTCCCAGTTCTGCTTCCACGTTTTGCGTCTCTCCTCCTGCACTGTCGCGAACGCCTGTGGAAGCTCGTCGTCATGCAGGCCCAGGCCCTCCAGCGCCACGTAGACCTGCTGCTCGCCGTCAGTGTCTAACGATGAGGCGTCGTCGTCTTCCAGGGTGGAGTCGAGATCGAGATCGCCCGTCTGCACGGGGTATGTGGGCTCATCCTTGGGGAAACTGTTTTCTGCCATGAACAATCTCTTTTGAAACGATAGACGCCCTCGACAAGTGACGCCCATCTCCCTGATCGCGGCGAGAGCCTCCGAGTAGGAGCCACGGGTCTTCGTCACGACCCTCATCCACTGCTGGCCTCTCTCGTCGAGACCGACACCTTCCTCTAAGAACATGAACTTCCAGTCCTCTGGGACTGGAAGACCTAGAGTCGCCACCTCGTCGAATGCCAGGTCGATCCGGGCGGCGCACTCGGTGAGACCTTCTCCTTGACGCCGCCGGAAGGAGAAGAGGCACTCTCCCGGCCTTCCGCTTCTCGTCGTCCACCTTCTCGCCCGACAAGGTCCAGGCGCTCTATGATCTTGTCGGCGCCGTTGTTAGAGGTAAGGACCTCGTCCGACAAGTTGTCCATTTTCCTCTGGAGGTCGAGCGGAAGTACTTCGAGAATGCGATCCGCACGCCTGTGACCGGAATGTCCGTGAGCTGCCGCCAGCGTACCAGCTGGCCCCCCCACAGTCTGTGCTCGTTCCAACTGCTCCAGGCGCCCGGGCCAGCGAAGTCTTTGCCCCGCTCGCCCCAGCCGCCCCAGTCCTTCCAGGCGGAGCCCCCCTGCCAGCCGTCGCCCCAACTGTCTTTCCAGCCGGACTTCCACCAGCCGTTCCGGTCGGCGTTGTCCTCGACACCATCTGAGGCGTCTCGCTCTCCGGCACGTCTCCGGCTCCAGGGGTCCTCCCGCTGCCGCGGATCGTCGTCTTGATCTGGTGCTGCTCCATTGGCCCGCCCCTCGCCTGCGGCGTCGGTTGCCCGACCTGTTCGGCTGGACTCTTGGACCTGGTCTCGCACCATCTGGATTACTTGCTGCAGCTGCTGCGGCGACAGTCCCGTGGCCGCGCCCGGCCTCGCGGGTGGCGGCGCCTCTGGTGTTGCTGGCCTCGTCGCTGTCGCAACTCCATCCAGCAGCGTTCTGAGCTGCTCCTCCGAGAGGCGGAACTAGCCATCCTCATCTGCCCATTGTCTTGCCGTTCCCAAGGCTGCCACGATAGATCCCTGGCCTGCCGAGGCTGAGCTGCGAGGTGAATTAGCACCCTGCTCCTGGGACATCGTCGGGTCCGCAGAACCGAGCCTCCGCAGATGAGGCTCCGCTACCACTATCTCCCCACCGACGTTATCCCCAGATGACAAGGTGTCACCCTTTCTCCGTCAGCACGGTCTCGGTCCCAGTGCGATCTCCGATCGCGCAGCACACACACACACACACTTGCACTCGTAGGAGTAGAGGAAAGGAGGTATGGGTCTCAGGATGGAATGGATAGTGAGTGACAGAGGATTAACAACAAGTGAGTAGAAGAAATATGGCCTTGAGCCAAAACGGTTACGGAGGGGGCCCAGTTCCCGATTATATGGTTGAATTCAAGTCCAGGGGAGAAGGGCGAGGGCTACTCTCCTCACCCGACCAATGAGCTAGAGGCGCTCATTCCCACAGCTCTCAATTTCAAGAGAGCCGCGGGGCGCATCGCCGAGGAGGTACACGGTCCCAAAATCTCCGCCTGGGGGGATTTCAATCCATCCCTGGGCGGTTTCGTAAGGCGACCCCCCCCGGCCAGCCTCCGGGCCCTCGCCCAGAGTCTGCCCCCCTCTGGAGGGCGGCTTTGGGAAGAACAAGGCAGGGCGGGGCGCTCCCGCCCCAACCACCTGCGCACGTGCGGGGCGTCGGGTTCTGGCTGGGCCTCTTTCTGCCACAACATCTGGCGGGGCATTGAATTCTGGCTGGCTGGGGCATTGAGATCTGGCTGTGCACGTCCGACGCCGCCTCTGACCTGTCTCGACGCAAACGGAAAACTGCTGGCGCGAATTCAAGAAATGGCCCTGCATTCTTCCACAATTGACGGCGGGTTCGGCGCGTGCCATGCCAGATTGTCTGAACTTCCTCACTCGGGAAGCCTCCCGGGCAGCCACCGAATTAGTGCACATTCCAACGTGCGCTGCACTCAATTTTGCAGACAGCTTCACGTACACCCCAACGGGCTCGTTAAAATATGCGAACGTGCAACTGGAAAGTTTACGCCAGCTCTCGTGAAACGTGTGGCCCAATTACGATGCCACTGGGACCGGCTGCTTGCAAAGAGGCCGATCAGACTCTGCCCCCACACCCACAAGACCGCCCTAGCCGTCTTCCCAACCTCACCGGGCATAGCAGGGTTCTGCCGCAAATCCTGGTAAAGCAGGAAACAAAACTGGCAAATCATCCTATGAATGTGGACCCCCTCACTGGCCCTACTCGGCAAACGAACCTCTCCTACGGCCCCGCGCTCACTGCGCTTCCCCTCCACTGACTCCGCGCACACCACGGCCGCGGCCAGCAGGCGCAGCATGTGTCCATAGTCAGCCGTTCCGTTCCCCCCGAACGTCTTGGGAGGCACCCTCCACTCCACCAGCAGCTCCTCCACCTGGTCGTGCAACGTAGCCTCTTCGACGTGGCTTTTTGCTCGGCTTTTGAACTTTTCTTGAAGCTTTTTGCCTAACTCCTCAGCCTTCGCCGCTTTCTTCCCCTCGAGTTGCAGCCCCTTGATATTCCAGTCCACGTGCGCCTTCCTGAAGTTCAACACTCCGGCGGCCCTCAGCACTTTCCGCTCCGACCCTCGCGCGCACGGCAGCCGCTCTTGGTCAGGGTCGATTCTTTCCTCCGACTCTTCCTCGTCCTCCTCATCATCTTCCCCTGCGCCACCGGCCTCCCCCTTCTTCCCTTTCTCACTGCCTTTCTTCAGCCTCGCATTTTCCTCCTCCAGCTTCCCTACTTTCGCCTTCCACTTTTCTAGCTGGCCCTCCACAGCACCCTCACCAAAGCCCTGCCTCTCCCACAACATTTTGAGGATACCTTTGGCCAGGTCGGTGGCCACCTCCCACTTGTACCCCTTCTCCTCGGTGTTTAGCCCCTTTTGCTTGGCGATCTGGGCGAAAAGGCCCTCCAAGTTCATTTGAATCGGGGCAGCGCGAGCACGGATTTCGAAGAGCAGGGAAGTGACCAACGCATGCTCAAACGAGTTCTGGCACGCCTCAAACATCACGAATTTTCCACTGGAAACCGACCTCATGGCGTAGTCGCTTTCTTTGATTTAAAGGTAATCGACTAGCTTCACCTCTAAAGGATCAGTGAAAGCCGTTTCCCTTTCATCAGACCACTTTGTTTTTGGGGTGCTTTGGGGGATCTTCATGCCGCACTGCTCGCTGACGTCATGGTGGGTTTCATCAGGCACCAAGCCCGTAGCGCGGCCCCGCTGTCCCTGCCGCGGTGCCCCCGCGCCGGCAGCTTCACCACTGGCTCCTCCCTTCTCCTTCTTCTGCGCGCCCCCCGTCAGACTCTCGATCCTCAGCCTTCGGCGTCCTCTCCCCCATCCCTCCTTGCACTTCGGCTCCTCTCCCTCTCCTTCCTCCTCGCTAGTGTGGGCGTGGCGCCCCGTAACGGCGCATGCTTCCTTCCCTTCCTGTCGCCAACGGCCACGGCGCCCTCTCGAGAACCGAAAACGGACAACTCACTAATCGACGCGTCACTTTTGGGGGTTCTGTCCACCCCCGAAACCAACGCTTGGCGACAACTCTGGCGAGCTCGTCGAGCCCGAGCGCCTATGGAAGAGACGAGATCATGAACCCTGCCCCCGACTCCCGAGCCCACCCGCCTGCCGACGGCCCGAGAACGTCACGAAACTGCACCCCCCAGACGCCGAAGAACTTCGGCATCGCCGCCCGATTTGACAACCGCGCCTCCTCCCGCAGCCCACTCCCTGTCCTCCCGTTCCTTCCTTCCCTCCTCCGACTGCCTCCCCCCCGCGCCCCGCGCCCCGAGCCCACTCCCTGCGGACAGTCACGAGTGAACTGCATCGGGATTCAGAGGTCAGGACTTCGTGGAGTTTTACTCAAATTCCGTCTTGATGAACAATGCGTAAAATGAGTCTGTGAATTCAAGTCGATCACAATGATCACAAGGATCGGCCGCCGAAGCGGTTCTTGGGCCCTCGCGGGTGTTGCGAGGGATGGCCCCGGACCCCCGCGAGCGGGGGCCCTTACACGCTTGAGTAGTGCCAGAGGCACACCAGCTCTGTCAAGGCGCGCACCTCGCTCCAAATGATCAGGCCGTGGCTTTCCCTTTATCTACTGTCACATCGTTTGCCACCTGATTTCCAGGATAAAAGTTCCACCGGATTTCCAGGATCAAAATTCCAAGCGATCCGGTTGGAATGTTATCGTCGGAGGTCAGGTGACACGGAGCACCAGTGGAACCACACACCCGCGCCCTCCAACTTTCCCCGCCCCTCCCCCTTTCCCCCGGCCTCCTCCCGCCTCCTCTCCCCACATTCTCCCTGTCTACCCTGACCTGGCTCCTCCTCCGCCTCCTCCTCCTCTCCGGGACATTCCTCGTCATCACCAGGCGATTCGCGCCGTCTGTCCAACTGGCGCTTCACTCATACCACTCTGGTGAAATTGAATTGAAGGGCTGGCATGGATGCCCCGGGGAAGCCCGGACACTTCTATGCAAAGTGCCCGGCACACACGCACATACACACACGCACACACACGAATAGTGCCAGAGGCACACCGACTCGGTCACCAGGAGATTCGCACCGTCTGTCCAACTGGCGCCTCGCTCTCGTGTGCTTCTAACATCCTGCTCTTTCCCTCGACAACATGCACAGATACCACACACGCGCGCGCACTCCTCCCCCCTTCTCCACCCAACCTCCCCCGGCCCTAACGCAGCCCCGCCTTCCCGGTTGCCGCGACATCCCCTTCTTAAACCAAGTCCTCGAATCCAAGTCTTAGTGGCTAGCGCTGCCGGCGGCCACTGCGCCGCCCCCCACACACCACCTGTTCTCCCCTCGTCATCGCCGCCGTTGCCGCCATCGTCCACGCCATCCTTGTCGTCGTCGTCGTCGTCATAGTCGTCGTCGTCGTCGTCGACACACGCACACACGCACACACGCACACACGCACACACACACACAACAACAACAACAACAACAACAACAACAACAACAACAACAACAACAACAACAACAACAACAATCATTTTACCCTCATGCGCCATGCTTCCACATGACACATGCATCCATCTGGATAACACACCCCATCATGGGGGATTTTTCTGGCATGCGGGATCCGATATTCCCTCACCCAGATATCCCGCCCAAGAAGGTTTGGCCACCACCTCTTCCGAGGAACTTCAACATCCATAGCTCGGACGGCACATCGCCTTCGCAATCGCCTTGCGCATGCCCCGCATCTCAGAGGGAGAGGAAGAGGAAGAGGAGGGGGAGATGAGAGAGATAGGGAGGGGGAGGAGGAGAAGGGAGGGGGAGGAGGGGGAGGAAGGATGAGTAGTTGTAGTAGCAGCAGTTGATGATATTGTTGTTGCGGCTG
Organism: Prorocentrum cordatum; assembly: GCA_963575745.1. Classification (NCBI taxonomy): domain Eukaryota; class Dinophyceae; order Prorocentrales; family Prorocentraceae; genus Prorocentrum; species Prorocentrum cordatum. The sequence goes on along the minus strand of CAUYUJ010012270.1, from coordinate 285,137 downwards.
TAGCACTAGTAGTAGTGGTAACGGTAGTAGTAGTCCAAGTAAGTAGAACTGGCTTGTGGCAGCCAAGCGTTCATAGCGACGTTGCTTTTTGATCCTCCTTTAATGTCTTCTCTCCCTATCCTTGAGACGCAGAAGTCTCAAAAAGTTGGATGGCTCAGCACATCCAGGAAACCTATCGCTGGACCGGCCCAAATATGGTTCCAGAAGCGGCTCGGGAAGCTGCGCAGGCGCCAGAAGCAGAGAAACACCACGTACGGGCGCCGGCTCGGGCGTCCGGCCCAAAGCCGCTCCAGAATCGGCCCAGGACGGCTTCCCGGGCCCCGGACGGCTTCCCGGGCGCCGGAGGCAGAAATTCAGCATTTTCAAAAGAAAAATGTGTATTGGAATGGTTTTTTTTCGGCGCCGCCTCGGAACTCGATTTTGTGGCGCCCGGGCGCCGGCTCGGGCGCCGACCCGGGCGTCCGGCCCGGGAGCCGGGCCGGGTGCCGGCCCGAGCTCCGGAATCGGCCCGGACGGCCTCCCTCCCGGGCGCCGGAAGCAGAAATTCAGCATTTTCGAAAAAAAAAAAAAAGTATTGGAATGGCCTTTTTTCGGCGCCGCCTCGGAACTCGATTTTCCGGCGCCCGGGCGCCGGCTCGGGCGCCGACCCGGGCGTCCGGCCCGGGAGCCGCTCTCGGCGGCGAGCAAGAGCACCGAGCCCGAGTAAAAAAGGAGGAAGTCTCGAGCCGGAGCGTTGTTGTTGTTGGGGGGCCGGTTTTGGCGGAACCCCAAAACGCCTGAGCGTGAGCCTCAATTTCAGAGGAAATGCGGCCGGCGCCTCGGCGAGAGCGCCAGGGCGAATATAGGGGGTCCAACAATAATAATTGTTTAGTAATTAAGGTTCAACAACAACAACAACAACAACAACAACAACAACAACAACAACAACAACAACAACAACAACAACAACAACAACAACAACAACAACAACAACAACAACAACAACAACAACAACAACAACAACAACAACAACAACAACAACAACAACAACAACAACAACAACAACAACAACAACAACAACAACAACAACAACAACACCAACAACAACACCAACAACAACAGCAGCAACAGCAGCAGCAGCAACAACAACAGCAGCAGCAGCAACAACAGCAGCAGCAGCAGTCGCCGAGAGATCGGCGACAGGCCCCCGATGGCGAGCGCAGGCTCCTCGGCGGGGCAGACCCTCGGGCCCGCGCCGGCGAGGAAAGGGCGATCGGGGGCCGAGGCGTGCCCCCCATGGAGCATGTGCCGCGACGCAGACGTGCCCCGAGGGACCAGGGAATCGGGGTCGATGCGTGCCCCCATGGAGCCTGTCCCGAAGGAAACGGGTCCTGGGCCCCCATGAGCCTGTGCCGTGCCCCCTTGCCCCCCCTGAGCCTGTGCCGTGAAGCAGGCGTGCCCCGAGGGAAGCGGGTCCTGGACCCTTTGGGGGCCTCCCCCCCGGGGCCCGCGCTTCCGCCCGAGCCGTTGTCGGACGGCCCGAGGGCTCCGGGAGAGGGCACACGGGAGGCTTCACGTACGGCGCAGAACCTCGGGGCACGCTTCCCGCGGGGCCGGCGCGCTTCGTGCCGGAGCCCCTCCCTCCCTCACGCTTCACCGCACCGCCGGGGGGACCCCGACTGAACCCCCCCTCCCCGATGCCGAGCAGGGCCGGCGCGCTTCGTGCCGGAGCCCCTCCCTCCCTCACGCTTCACCGCACCGCCAGGGGGACCCCGACTGAACCCCCCCCCGATGCCGACCGAGCAGGGCCAGCGCGCAGGTGCCAAGCAGCGCGCAGCTCGCGGCCCTCCGGGCGGCCATGGTGCCCCGGGCCTCTCGGCGGGGCCTGGTGCGGAGGCTTCTCCGGGGCCTCGGGAGCGAGCGCTTCGAGCCACGACGGCCCGCGCACGACACGGGGGGGCACCACCAACGGCCAGGCTGGCGCTGGGCTCCGGTCGAGGGCGCTGCTCGAGCGCCGCTGGAGCCGCCCCAGCACGGGCATGAGCGACCAGCCGGGAGCCTTCTGGGCGCTGGGCCCGCTCGGGCTGGCCTCTGGGGCCCCTCGCACGCACGAAGCCGCACCTAGACGGCGTGCCGGCACAGCAGAACTACGAACTCACGCATGCGAGAGAACTCACGAAAACATGTGAGGCATGCAGGGCGAGAAAGTGCGCAATCACCAGAAACGCAGGGGAGGGGGGAGTGAAGGGAGAAGGTAGACGACGGGGAGGACGCAAGAATCTGCCATACTATTGTGCACCAAATGTCTCTACAGCCTCACTCCACGATGATGTACTTACCAGAAGAGCTTGCAATGCATCAGGGCTGCCACCTGCCACAACGAGAGCCTTTTCGTGTGTAATTCGTCCATTGCAGATGAGGGCGCCCTCGGGAGCGCGGCGCCATCCATGTCCGAAGTAAAAAATCAGAGCCTTCACCACAATCGAACACCATAGCTCTCGGTAAGCTTCTGGGGCCGTCCCGGGCAAGTTCACCATACAGCTTAAGCTGCCGTTCGAAGACCCCTGGGCCCCTGGGGACCGAGCAAAGGCGCTTTTATGTCCAAGTGAAGGTTTCAGTGTCCCTGCTGGGGGCTTCTGTCCAGGCAGGTTGTTTCTGTCCCAGAGCTCTTTAGGTGACATGTGGGATTACCCCACCGATCGCGCAGACGACAGCGAATCTGATGACGAAAATGATGATGCTGATGAGAGTGATCCAGAGGAGGAGGAGGAGGAGGAGGAGGAGGAAGAGGAGGAGGAGGAGGAGGGAGGAAGAGGAGGAGGAGGAGGTCACGGCAGGTCAGCGCACACGACGACGAGGGCTGCGGCGGCGACAGCGGCAGCGGCAAGAGGCCGCGACGGCGGCGGCGGCCACCCCCCCCCAGCGGGAGCCGCCAGGCAGGCGGACGCGGCGCTTCTGCGGGAGGCGGCGCCTGGCGCGACGTCGAGCCGTGCCCGGACTGCGGCGGCGACAGCGACCTCGGCGGCGAGGGCGGCGAGGGTCACGACCGGCGAACAGATTCGCATCCGCGCCCTCGCAGTCCGCCCTCTGGGGAGCGATCCCGCGGATGCGCGGTCGCACGGGTACGTTCCACGCGGGGCGTCCGCAAGGAAACGCACCGTGATGCGGAGTCGCGGCTGAGGGCAACTCATGGCAAGATTTCGCGAAGGCTTCGGTGGCAACTCATGGGAGCCTCGCATGCCATCTTGCTGGCTCTTGCGAATCGACGCTGGCCGACGCTGATCGACGCGAATCGACGCTAATCGACGCTAAATCTACGCTAAATCAGCGCTTTCTCATCGACTACCAAGCGCTAGCGTACGCTAGTGCACTCTAAAAGCGGAATTGCGAGGACATCCGCCACCGGGCCTTCGGGCACGGAGTGGGCGTGCCCTCAGACCCCTCGGTGTCGTCCTCAGTCCTCTGGATTGAAGATTCTTCAGAGACCCGTACTCCAGAGGGCCCACTCTCTCGCGGTCCGGGGCGGCTTGTCGCATGACTTTTACGGACCCTAGAGGACCCCCAGACGGGCCAAGAGGGCCCCAAGAGACACCCAAGACGGTCCGAGAGGAGTTGCCGAACGATCGGTCCAAGGCGCCCAAGATGGCCTCCAGACTGCTAAGACGCCCCAAGAGGCCTCCGAGAGGCCTCCCAAGTCCCCAAGAAGCTAAATTCATGCATTTCGTAGAAAGTTATTCAACGATTTTGGCGTTCTCGCCTCTCGGCTTCCCGACGCTCCAGGACGGCCCAAGAGGCGCCCAAGATCGCCCTAAGACGGCCCAAAAGGCCTCCAATAAGGCTCCCAAGCGGCCCAAATTGGCACCAAAACGACTTGAGTGAAGGGGCCCTGGGACACAAAATTAAATAAACACAAATAACGGGATCCCCATATTTTCGCATATTTTCTCGGTTCTTGTCTTCCCCCCACTTCCTACACTTCCCACATTTTCCTGGGGATCGACGATTAATTGTGTCTGTGTGTCTTTGCCCTCTCTAATCATGACCGCAGACGCGAGGATGTTCCGCACGGCCACCGACGCGGCCCTGCATCACCTAAGCACCTGGGCCAAGAAGGCGCGCCTCACCTTCGAGATCCACCGCAACCGGGATGGCGCGCTGAGCCAGACCAACGCGGACCCGCGCGTCTTCCTGGACAACATCCCCGACACCACCACTCCAGAGGAGAGGGCCCGGCTGCAGGCGGACGCCGACCGCAAGCAGAAGGAGAAGGAGGTGCTAAAGGCCTGGCAGGCCCAACCGGCGGGCTTCTCGGCCCGCGCCGACCTGCCGCTCCCCACGGACCACAGCTGGCCGGACCTGGAAGACGTCGTCAACACGGCGGTCGTGAGACTCCTGTACTGCGCTGCCTTCGGACCCTGCATTCCGCGGCGCCTCGGGCTGCACCCACACCAGCACGGCGCGGCGGACCAGCCTACAGACCCCAGCCTGCAGGACCGCAAAGGATGGAGCATGAACGGGTACCTCGTCTTCTGCTCGATGCTGGTGGGCCTGGACGCCGGCAACTTGGTCTACACAGCAGTCTCTGCGACCATCACGTGGGCCATCGGGCTCGGAGCCACCAGCGAGGACACCGCCCTGACCCCACCCTGATTCCACCGAGAAGGGAGCGGCCGAACATGCCCACCGCGTGGTACGTCAAGGAGGCCTGCATCCCACGAACCACTCGCAGGCGCCGCCCTAGATGCTGGCAGCCAGCAACCTGCAAGTGCCAGAAGCACAAGGACCCACCCACACCGGAGGTGTTTCAGGCCTTCTGCGACATGGGCTCGGGCGGGCGCCAGACCACTGTCCTGCGCCGCCTCCTGGACAGCACCGGCACGGCACTGGGGGCCATCCAAGCCAGGATCCTGCTCGCCCTGTACTTGCTCTTGCAGCGCGAGCCACGTACCTGCCTGTGCCCATTCGGGGACGCCGAGGGCATCGGCGACGTGATCGAGGCTATCCTGGGCCTGCGCGAGCCATACCGGCCGCGCGACAGGGTCGCGCGGGACCACCTGGGAGCGGTGTTCGGGCTCGGAGCCAAGCACTTCAAGGAGCTACACTCGGCTCTGGAGCTCCTGATCTCTGCTGCGTCCCGCTTGGTCCTGGTCGCCCACCACCACCCTGCCGCCATCGAGGCGGGATGCCCCCGCACCTGGAAGGAGCTCGAGGCGGCGAAGCTCCCGCCCCAGGCCACGCTCGCCGTCATCGAAGCCATCGCCCTTGCCGCCGACCTGACGGCCCTGGCGGACGGGTGCACGGTGGCCATTGTCGGGCGGGGAAAAGGGGGGGGGGGGGAGCACGGTCGGCCGGTCGGAGAAAAAAAAAAAAACGGGGCACGGGGGACAGGGGGGGACACGGGGGGCCACGGTCGGTCAGGCAAGGGGCACGGTCGGTCGGTCAGAATCAGCAGAAGGAACGCACTGGGGGAAGGGAGGGGGGGGGCACGGGAGGCCACAATCGGGCAAGGGGGAGGGGCACGGTCGGTCGGTCGGAATAAGCAGGAGTGGGGGGCATGGGAGGAAGGAGGGGCACGGGGGGCCACAGTCGGGCACGGGAGGAGCACGGTCGGTCACCGACACGTCCCAGCACCGAGCACACCGAAGCAGTACACCGACACATCGCAGCACGCACCCCAGCACACCCACGGGGGCCGCGGCCAGCACATATCGCAGCACGTCACGGCACGCCCATACATCCCAACACATATCCCAACACACATATCCCATTACACGAAGGCAGCACACATCTCAGCACACCGAAGGAGTACACCGAAACAGGCCAGCACCGAGCACACCGAGCACACATCCCAGCACACCGAGGGGGGCCACGGCCAGCACATATCGCAACACGCAAGCACACATTCCAGCATACGGAGGCAGCACAACCCAACACACACCTTGGCACACCTCCACACATCCTAGCACCCCCAGCGCACATCCAGGGGGGCCACGGCAAGCACATATCGCAGCACACCAAGGCAGTCACACATTCCAGCACACGGAGGCAGCACAAACCCAGCACACGTCTTGACACACCTCCACACATCCCAACATCCCCAGCACCCCCAGCGCACATCCGAGTACGTCCACATCTCAGCACACCGATCCCAGCACACCGAGGCAACACACGGACACATCCCGGCACCGAGAACACCGAGGCAGTATCCCAGCACCGAGCACACCGAGGCAGTACACAGACACATCCCAGCACGCAGCCTGGCTCAGCACACCGAGGCAGTCACGCATCCCAGCACACGGAGCCCAGCACATGTCCCAGGCACGGTCGGCCCGTCGAAATAATGCAGTGTGAGATCACACCAGTAGGTATGATAATGAACTCCTCCCTGTGGAACCCCGAGGCCGATCGAAAGGCCAGGCCGAGCGTTTCGCCTGAAACTTCCTCACCACGTACGATCCTGAATCATATTTATGTTTCAACAGATTCACGGATAAGAGCGAATGCTTTCAACACGCGGCTCTCGCCTTAGCGCCGCGCACATTCGCATTTTAAGTTTGCAAGACCTTCGCGGATGGAGGGCGGGTAGTTTTCGAAATGTGGACATCGCCTTAGCGGCGCGCACATTCTTTTTCAAAAATTACAAAACAGTTTCACTGATGGATGTGCCTCTCGCCAAAGCACCACGCATATCCGTTTTAAAGTTTGCAAGACCTTCACGGATGGAGGGCGGCTCGTTTTCAACATGTGGCTCTCGCCTTAGCGCCGCGCACATTCGTCTTAAGTGTTTGCGGCAGTTTCAGGGTTTGTTCTCATGGTTCACGTTCCAGAACAGCGTTTGGGCACGACGTCGGGACGTCAGGGCACAACAGTCACGTTGAGTCGCGGTGTTGAAGTCCGAAGCATGGTGTTCTGGCACGGCTCAAGATCGTCATGGCGCAAGAGTAACGGCACATCGCAGCGTTGAAGTTCCAGAAATCGTGTTCTGGCACAGTTCCCGATTTTGAAACATGTTGTCTTCCAACGGGGCTATTCCCTCAGTGAGCGTGAACCCTTGTATGGGGCCTATGAAGAGGGAACTTGGGAGAGGGTTTGTTGCAATGTAATTGATGAGTCTTGGATTGACACTGGTCCTCCTTCCTCCCCCTCCCCCTCCCCCTACCCCTCCTCCTTCTCCTCTGCCTCCTCCTCCCTTTACCGCCCGCCCCATGTCCCCAGCCTGTGGTGTCGTTGTCGTTGTCGTCGTCGTGGTCGTCGTCGTGGTCGTGGTCGTCGTCGTCGTTCTTTCGGGTCGGCGGCACTGGCCGTATGGCCTTCACAGTATGCGCAGTGCAATATGTAAGATATGTGGTGCGAGCTACGTGGTGTAAGCTATGATTTGTGAGCTGCGCGGTGTAAGAGATGTGGTACGATCTATGTGATATGAGCTATGTGGTGTGAATCCATGTGGTGCGAGGTATGTAGCGCACGCACGGGTCACTCGCGAGGCGCCCACGGGCGGCAACATGGCGAAACCTCGGCGGACCATCCAGCGCACGGGGCGCCCACGAAGCGGCCACGGGCGGCAACGTGGCAAGACCTCGCCAGACCCGAGGCCTCGCTGCACGCACCCACCCAGCACACGAGGCGGCCACGAGGCGGCCACGGGCGGCAACGTGGCGAAACCCCGCTGGGTCCAACCAGCGCACGAGGCGGCCACGAAGCGGCCGCGGGCGGCAATGTGGCGAGACCTTGCCGGGTCAAACCAGCGCACGAAGCGGCCACGAGGCGGGCACGGGCGGCAACGTAGCGAAGGCTCGCGTCCATCCAGCGCACAAGGCGGCCACGAGGCGGCCACAGGCGGCAACGTGACGAAACCTCGCCGGACCCGCCCAGCGCAAAGGCGGCCACGAGGCGGCCACGGGCGGCAACGTGGAAAATGATCGCCCCGTCCATCGAATTCATCAGTGACAGAAGTAAGACTCCCCAAGTGCAAGCCCTGTCTGGGGAATTAGAAGCTTCGACATCGTTGATGTGTTTGCCTGGGGCCTCTAATTGTCATGTTTGTTTCCATTTGGCTTTGTTGATGTTCATGTTATTGTTTGCTGTCGGCGCTATCCTCCCCCAGCGCCGTCTCTACCTTCCCCCAGGGAGGAGCCCCAAAGAGGAGCCCCAGATGGCCGACAGTCCAAGGGGTTCCCCCCAAGCGGGGAATCCCTCGGACTCTTGGCAATCATGTAACGTGCAAGAGAGAGAGAGAGAGAGAGAGAGATAACTACATCTATATAGATATGTATACATACTTATGTACAATTATAGGAGAAGAAACATTATCCCAGTGCGACCCCAACTAGGAGTTGGAGCCTCTAGGAAAGCATCAGTAGTAGGAGCGGTAAACGCCGTCCTCCTCCTTCTCCTCATCGTCGTAGTTGTAGCAACAGTAGTAGTAGTAGTAGTAGTAGTAGTAGTAGTAGTAGTAGTAGTAGTAGTAGTAGTAGTAGTAGTAGTAGTAGTAGTAGTAGTAGTAGTAGTAGTAGTAGTAGTAGTAGTAGTAGTAGTAGTAGTAGTAGTAGTAGTAGTAGTAGTAGTAGTAGTAGTAGTAGTAGTAGTAGTAGTAGTAGTAGTAGTAGTAGTAGTAGTAGTAGTAGTAGTAGTAGTAGTAGTAGTAGTAGTAGTAGTAGTAGTAGTAGTAGTAGTTAGTAGTTAGTAGTAGTAGTAGTAGTAGTAGTAGTAGTAGTAGTAGTAGTAGTAGTAGTAGTGTAGTAGTAGGTAGTAGTAGTAGTAGTAGTAGTAGTAGTAGTAGTAGTAGTAGTAGTAGTAGTAGTAGTAGTAGTAGTAGTAGTAGTAGTAGTAGTAGTAGTAGTAGTAGTAGTAGTAGTAGTAGTAGTAGTAGTAGTAGTAGTAGTAGTAGTAGTAGTAGTAATAGTAGCGCCAGAACCGCCGACGCCACGCCGTAAGTGAAGCAGCAGCAGAAGCAGGCAGCAAGTCGCCGAGACAGCAGCAAAAACAAGCATGCAGCACACCACATGGGTCGGGCCCTTAGGATTCACGAAGGCTTGCACACACACACACACACACACACACACACACACACGCACACACATGCTATGCTGCGCAATGCTATGCTGGGCTAGACTAGGCTAGGCTAGGCTATGCTATGCTATGCTGCGCTATGCTATGCTGCGCTATGCTATGCTATGCTATGCTTTTGCTTTGCCTTCGCTTTTGCCTTCACTTTTGCCTTTGCTTTTGCTTTTGCTTGGCACCCAGGGAGCGCAACTGGGGGAGCCGCGCGGTTGCTTTTACCTTTGCTGTTGCTTTTGCTTGGCTCCCAGGGGACTGGGGGAACCGCCTGGGGCGGGTTACACTGCCCGGCCCCTTTAAGCTAGAGAGTAAGAACCCTTCTAGGCAGAGCCTAGGTAGGGAATAAAGAGCGAAAGAGAGGGAGAGAGAGAGAGAGGGAAGGATCAAAAACAAAAGAACGCCTCCGTGTGTATATATATATATATACACAGATATATGGATTACTGACATCCTGCTTTCATTGGCCGGCGGAATACGAAAAACGTCTGACTGTAAATGCATACGTGTTTGCGACTTGGCCGACCATTTCACCTTAACACAGACTGTTCTAGAAACCTCGAGGCGCATGTCTGGCCGACCTGCTTCTGCGCAGAAGGGACGTAGGCCGCGATCTCCAGCGCCTCCTGCGGGGGCAGCGAAATCCGCTAGAATGCAACAAGCAACAGTTATACATACTGCCTCCCTCGCCATGTGCGAAGCGTGCTGGGGACCCCGGAGGCAAGCAGCGCCAGAGGATTCTGGGGACGAGTATCTGGGCCCCGAGTGCGTGTTCGTCGGCGACGCGGGCAAGTGGCTGCTCAAGCTCTGGGCGGAGGACATGGCAAGCGGGGACCAGCTCGGCGCAGCGGTGGCCGTGAGCTCCGATGGAGCGGGCGGCAGCGGCTGCGCCATGGGGCGACGACTGGAACTCCCCGTGCGCGCTCAACAAAGAGATATAGAGAGAGAGAGCGCGGATGGCGGAGAAGGAGGACATGGAAGAAGCGACAGGGGGGAGTGAAGAGGAGGATAATGGCGAGGAGGACGAGGAGGATGAGAAGGAGAACGAAGAGGGAAATGGGGAGGACGAGGTGTGTGGCAGAGGGATGAAAGGAGGGGGCGGTGGGAAGGAGCCAGGGGGGTGCAGTGGCAGAGGCGGGGGGGCCGGGAGGGTGGTGGCGAGCTGGGGGCCTCGAGGAAGACGGGGAGGAAGGCGACGAGCGAGGCAGTGGCAACGGACGAGCGACGGGCGAGGATCGGGGAGCGGCCGCTGCACCCGGCGGCGCGGAGCAGCTCTCAGGCAATGTAGCACCGGCTGCCCCGCGCGAGGGACACGGCGCAGCCCCTGCGCCCGCGCAGCTCCACGGCGCACAGCGACCTCCCGGCCACGCTCCGGCCGCCCACCGCCGCGTCGACCACCAGGGCCAAGGCCGCCAGGGCCCACGCGGCCACCACGGGGTTCCGCGCCTCGGGGAGGAGGTCGCCGAGGGGCACCTCCAGCGCCACGCTGTGCGGGGAGGCGATGTCCGCGAGCTGCACGCGCTGCGTGTGCCGCAGCCCCCCTGCGAGCTCCCGCGCGCCCTCGGCGCGCTCGGCCTCGCTGAGCCCGTCCAGCAGCCTCACCCGCGTCGCGTCGTCTCGCAGAAGCTCTGCGACGGCCCTCGCCTGCGAGTCGGTCCCCGGCACCGCCGAGGCGCTCGAGCCCTGGGCGCCGTGCACCTCGGGCGGCGCGTCCCTCGCCGGCGGCCTGCGGTCGCAGCAGGAGGCCGACAGGCGCCAGGAGGAGCGCCCGTGGCCTGCGCCGCGGCCGCCCCAGGAGCGCGGTACGGCCAGGCTGCCGCGGTGCGGCCTCCCCCCATCAACTGCACCTCGGAGGGCGAGCTGAGACGGCGTTTGGCGTGCTGCTGCTGTCGGTGGCGGAGGAGCGCCTCTTCTCCACCACCCTGTGCCTCCTCGCGAGGAGGCTCGCGGACGCGAGCCAACCCACTGACGAATCAGGTGCTGTCAGCCTCATGGCTTGCCTGAATACAAATGGAACAGCGGCAGCCCCAAATCGGTCCTCGGGCCCCTCCCGGGCCCAAGCGCACCAGCTTGTGCAGGCGGCGCCCAGCCGTGGCCACGGGGGCCCCAGCGCCCACCCAAAGGCCAGCTGTGCTCTTGTTCGGCGGAGGCGCCCGGGGTGGAGCGAGCGAGGGCCGGCCTCCCTCGGAAGGCGGCGGGTCGTCTCGGAACCCCCCGCGGCCTTCTGAGAAGCCGTCGACGTCTTCGGAGAAGGCGTGCAGGAGACGTGTCAGCGGCCTGGAGGCTTTCCGAGCCTCCTGAGAAGGCCCGCCCCCTCTCCCCCCCCCTGCGAGGCGGGGATTTATCCACATCCACCGCCTGGGAACCGACGTCCTGGTGCCCCAGCGGGCGGTGGATATGGATATATTTCGGCCCCCGGGGGCCCCAATATGTCCATATCCACCGCCTGCCGAGGCTCCGAAAACTGACCCTCCAGGCGGTGGCTATGGATAAATTCCCGCCTCGGACCACCCCCGCGCTCGCTGCCGAGGTGTCTCCTCTCGCCCTCCTCCGAGCACCGCCGCGTCGCGGGCTCGCTGGCGGCGGGCGCGCGAGCAGCGCCGCGCTGCCCGCCGCGGCCGCAAGGGCGCCCAGCTCCCCCGCCAGCCGCTCCATGGCCGCCGCGGCCTCGGACTCCTCGCACGCCGCCGCCGCGGGCTTGGGCGCCGCCCCCTCCACCTCTTCGGTGGCAACTCACGGTGAATCGACGCGAAATCGACACTGATCGGCGCTGACTCGGCGCCTTCTCATCGACTACAGAACGCTAGGACACGCCAAACCGCTCTGAAACGAAATTCCGAGGACACACGGCTGGCGTCGCAAACATGGCGTGCAACACCGATCTCCAAAAAGCACGCCATCCCCCCAAGACTGGAGAGCCCATCGCAAATCTGCACCTCGAGCGAGAGGCCCTCCCGTGTACGCTGCCCCCGTGCCAGGGCTTCCCGTGTGCGCGCTGCCCCCAAAAATGGGGGATGGCGTGCACTGTGCGGGCCGGCGGCGCCACAGCGCCTGCTACTTTTGCGACGCCGAGCTTAAGTCGGGCCTGTCCCTCTAAAGGAGGAATATTCAAAAATAGTATGTTTTAAACATATTTCTCTTTCGTCCATAATGCCCCTGTAGGGGGACACGCCCGATCTGACGCCAAGCGCACGAGGCCCCCCGTGCCCTGCAGCCCAACGCCTCGGCGCACCGCCTGCCCAGCACCCCTGCCGGCACGGCGCCGGCGGCCGCGCCAGCGGCGCCCTGCACGAAGCAGAGGTCCTGCTGCCACCAGTGCAGCCAGGAGTGCCCCGCGGGCTCCACGGTGCCCCCAGGAGCCCCGGGGAGGCCCCCACGGCTTCTGGAGCGCCCCTCGAAAGGCCCAGAGGGCCCCAGGGGCTTCCAGGTCGAGCGCAAGGCTGGGGGGCGACGAGATCTATGCAACATACCCGCTGCCCCAGGCCTGGCCCATCCACCGCTCCTGGGCCCAGGATGGGCCAGGCCTGGGGCAGCGGATATGCATAGACCTCTTCGCCCTATGAGGGCACCTTGGGCCAGGGGAACAGGGGCACCTTTAGCAACCCCCCATCCTCCGCCCGCGGCCAGCGCCGCAGCCGCACCAGCAGGCCCGCGCCCTCCGCCTCGAAGGAGGCCTCTGGGGAGCCCGAGGCGGCGCCCAGCTGGCGCCGCAGCGCCCCTGCCACGAGCTGCCTGGCCGTCTGGTCTGCCTCGGGGGGTGCAACAAACTGCGCACGACGAAGCCAGGACGAGGACAAATTCGGGCCAGGCAAAATCGAAAATCGCTGAAATCCAGCGGCTCTGGAAGACGTCTCGGGCGCCGCGGCCTTCTCACAGCGTTCCGTCCGGAGCGCTCTGGAACGGAGTCATTATCGTCCTCGCCCCGTACGAGGTACCGATACCTAGAATGCAAGCTCAAGATTTTGATCAATAACCTTCTTGGCCAAGGATGCGAGATTCGTGAGCGACCCAGGACCGCCGGAGGCATGTGTCTCCACATCGCGCGAATGTTAAAAAGGCAGAGACAGTGATCTGGGGGTCGCAGAACCAAAGGGGGAAGAATAGTACATCTTTCGCAGCTGGGAGCGCTGTTCCCCTCCCTGACCGCGGACCAGGGGGGGGAAACAGCTGCTGGACGGGGCGGTCTGGGGCACCCCGTCCCTCCTGTGAGACTCTTCTGTGGTCCTTTTCAGAAAAGCCCGATTGAGAAACGCTCTTAGGGATGATCCCAGCAAAGCACCCTAATAGCGACAAAGTTCCAGAGGCGGGGCGAGGAGTAGGTCGTCGGCGAGTGAAAACGTGCATTCCTATGTTTCGCTGAGGATTCCCAGGAAACGCACGAGGCGTGGCAGGTTGTTCACATTTGCGTCATAAGCGTACGCGGGAGTTGGGTTCTGGCAACACGAAGAGCCGAAATTACGGTAGGCGTGCCCTTCCGTTTCCGTGCAAGAACCACACGCGGGACTGGAGCTCTGGCAGCACGACGAGCAGGAAGAACGCGGAGAGCACGGCCAGGCGAATTCGCGTATGTTTCTCCAACAGCGCCCCGCGTCTCACTCACTCACTCACTCCCCCCTCCCCCCTCCCATCCCTGCCTCTGCCCTCCGCGTGTCTCTGCTTCGGCGCACCCCTCACACGTGTCGTGGCCCCATGGGGAGCTCCAGCGAAGGCCCGAGTGGCTGCATTCGCATAACTGCCCAACGCTAGTTCAGCGCATCGCTCACACGCTTCGTGGCCCCATAGGGGGCTCCAGCGAATGCCAGTGGCTGCGCTCGTAAACCTTTTTCACACCATGTCGGCGCAAGCCCTCACACGTTTCGTGGCCCCATAAGGAGGTCAACACAAGGCCCCACTAGCTGAGATCGCATGGTTTATCCACACCATGTCGGCGCACCTCTCACACGCTTCGTGGCTCTATAGGGGGCTCCACCGAAGGCCCTGGAGGCTTCGTCCGCAATCCTTCTACACACCATGTCGGCGCACTCCGCACACGTGTCGTGGCCCCATAGGGAGGTCAGCCGAAGGCAATGCCCCGTTAGCTGAGTTCGCATGGCTTATCCACACCATGTCGGCGCACCCCTCACACGCTCCGTGGCTCTTTATGGGGGCTCCACCGAAGGCCCTGGAGGCTTCGTTCGCATTCCTTCGCCACACAATTTCGGCGCACCCCTCACACGCGTCGTGGCCCCATAGGGAGGTCAGCCGAAGGCAATGCCCCACTAGCTGCGGTTGCATGACTTATCGGCGCACCCCTCACACGCTTCGTGGCACTGTAGAGGGCTCCACCGAAAGCCCTGGAGGCTTCGTTCGCATTCCTGCTCCACACCATGTCGGCGCACCCCTCACACGTGTCGTGGCCCCATAGGGAGGTCAGCCGAAGACAATGCCACACTAGCTGCGCTTGAATGACTTATCCACACCATGCCGGCGCACCCCTCACACGCTTCGTGGCTCTATGGGAGGCTCCACCGAAGGCCCCGGAGGCTTCGTTCGCATTCCTTCTCCACACATGTCGGCGCATCCCTCACGCGTTTCGTGGCCCCATACTGATACCAGTCGGGGCTCTTGTGTCAGATATAGCTGAACAAATCGAGTACTCGAGCACACAAGTGGACACAGGGAACTTATCGCTGCAACTATTCATGGAAAAAGATGTTCCCAATAAGTTATCTTTTCTGAAAAATAAGTCCCAAATAAGTTCCGTGAGTTCCCGAGCCCCCCTACCCGCCGCGGCCCCTCGGGCTCGTCCTTGAATGGGTTGTGCAATGGAGGAGGGAGGAGGAATAGGAGGCGGAGTGGGAGGATCAAGAGAGTAAGAGTGATGATGATGCTGATGATGATGTTGATGATGATGAGACGGATGAGGATGATCATGATGGTGATGATGATGATCATGATGATGATGATGATGACGGTGATGATGACGGTGATGGTGATGGTGATGGTGATGTTGATGATTGACGATGCTTTTCCCGCCACCAATTAGATTCCGAGCGTGGGTCGACCCACTCGGTGGTGACCTCGAGGGTGACCTTGGAACTGGCCCTCTTTGGGTGCCTGTAGTCGTACTGGCCGACGTCGGGACTTGGTGGCCCTCCTGAACCATACATCGCCAGGAAGGCCTTCTTCAACCATGGGTTGGTCACGTCCTCGATGCACTTCCACTCCTGCTCGACCTTCTTGACCCGCTGCTCGGGCGGCTGGAAAATCCGGATCAGGTAGTCGCCGCCGCGCTCGGGCTTCTTGTCGGGTTCGGCGCGCGCAACCCCTCTCGGCGGGCTCGGAGGCGGCCCCTCGGGAGTCCACGGGGCGGGCGTCTCGGCCTCGGCCTCTGCCATGGCGCGAAGGGCCCCGGCCTCTTGCATGGCTCTCGTCGGCGGGGGAGTGCGCGGGGCGCGACTCGTCGCGGCCTCGGCCTCTGTCATGGCGAGCGGGGGAGCGCGCGGGGCGCGGGATGACATCAGACCGCAGCTTTGGGCCACTGGCAAAGGTATGCACACGTATCACTTATGCGGGGTCAGCGCCGTTTCAGCGGGTGAGCCGCTGTGGCGAAACCAAAATGACGATGCCAAAAAGGCGGATGTCTGTGATTGTGATGATGTCGATGCGGGTGTAGGAAGGAGGCATGACATTTGTTGCCCAACCATCCTGTGGTGTTGGGCCCTCGTCGTCGTCGTCCTCCTCCTCCTTCTCCTCCTCCTCCTTCTCCTCCTCCCCACCTTCTAGTTCTAATTCAGAAGTCCCTGAACCCCCTCCGCCCCTGATCCCCGACCACGCCCCAGGGAGCAAGGCCGCCCCGCGAGGGCGGGGAGGGCCGCGCCCTATTTATGTTTCACCGTTGTCGGAGACAGGGCCCCACCCCAATGTTTCACCAGGGCCCCACCCCTGTGCCCCTGCCTTTCAAAGGGGAAGCCTTCGTTCTCGAGGTCGAGGACATGGCAACGGTGCGTAAGAGAGCGCGGCCGTTTCGGACATGTTTCCTTACTTATGTGCGCTTAAAAGGAGGGGGGTGGGGGGGCCGATGGGACGACGACGACGACGACGACGACGACGACGACGACGACGACGATGACGACGACGACGACGACGACGACGACGGCGAAAGGCCCCAGTGGCAGGGCTCGCTCGGGCCATTTCGGCACACCCCGCACGAGGATCGTGGCCCCATAGGGAGCTCCACCGAAGGCCCCAGTGGCAAGGTTCGCATGGCGGCCTCGGGCCATTTCGGCACACCCCCTCACGAGGGTCGTGGCCACATAGGGAGCTCCACCGAAGGCCCCAGTGGCAGGGTTCGCATGGCGGCCTCGGGCAATTTCGGCACACCAGCCACGAGGACCGAGGCCCCATAGGGAGCTCCACCGAAGGCCTCCGTGGCAGGGTTCGCATGGCGGCCTCGGGCAATTTCGGCGCACCCCTCACGAGGACCGTGGCCCCATAGGGAGCTCCACCGAAGGCACCAGTGGCAAGGTTCGCATGGCGGCCTCGGGCCATTTCGGCACACCCCTCACGGGGATCGTGGCCCTGTGGGGAGCTCCACCGAAGGCCCCAGTGGCAGGGTTCGCATGGCGGCCTCGGGCCATTTCGGCACACCTCCCATTAGGATCGTGGCCCCATAGGGGGCTCCACAGAAGGCCCCAGTGGCAGGGTTCGCATGGCGGCCTCGTGCCATTTCGGCACACCCCTCACAAGGGTCGTGGCCCTGTGGGGAGCTCCACCGAAGGCCCCAGTGGCAGGGTTCGCACGGCGGCCTCGGGCCATTTTCGGCACACCCTTCACGAGGGTCGTGGCCCCATAGGGGGCTCCACCGAAGGCCCCAGTGGCAGGGTTCGCATGGCTGCCTCGGGCCATTTCGGCACACCCGCCACGAGGATCGTGGCCCTGTGGGGAGCTCCACCGAAGGCCTCATTGGCAGGGTTCGCATGGCGGCCTCAGGCCATTTCGGCACACCCCTCACGCGGATCGTGGCCCTGTGGGGATCTCCACCGAAGGCCCCAGTGGCAGGGTTCGCATGGCGGCCTCGGGCCATGTCGGCACACCACTCATTAGGATCGTGGCCCCATAGAGAGCTCCACCGAAGGCCCCAGCGGCAGGGTTAGCATGGCGGCCTCGGCCCATTTCGGCACACCCCTCACGAGGACCGTGGCCCCATAGGGAGCTCTACCGAAGGCCCCAGTGGCAGGGTTCGCATGGCGGCCTCGTGCCATTTCGGCACACCCCTCACGAGGATCGTGGCCCCCTATAGGAGCTCCACCGAAGGCCTCAGTGGCAGGGTTCGCTCGGGCCATTTCGGCACACCCCTCACAAGGATCGTGTCCCCATAGGGAGCTCCACCGAAGGCCCCAGTGGCAGGGTTCGCATGGCGGCCCCGGGCCACTTCGGCACACCCCTCACGAGGGTCGTGGCCACATAGGGAGCTCCACCGAAGGCCCCAGTGGCAGGGTTCGCATGGCTGCCTCGGGCCATTTCGGCACACCCGCCACGAGGATCGATGCCCCATTGGGAGCCCCACCGAAGGCCTCAGCGGCAGGGTTCGCATGGCGGCCTCGGGCCATTTCGGCGCACCCCTCACTAGGACCGTGGCCCCATAGGGAGCTCCACCGAAGGCCCCAGTGGCAGGGTTGACATGGCGGCTCGGGCCATTTCGGCACACCCGCCACGGGGATCGTGGCCCTATGGGGAGCTCCACCGAAGGCGCCAGTGGCAGGGTTCGCATGGCGGCCTCAGGCCATTTCGGCACACCCTCACTAGGATCGTGGCCCCACAGGGGGCTCCACCGAAAGCCCCAGTGGCAGGGTTAGCATGGCGGCCTCGGGCCATTGCGGCACACCCCTCACGAGGACCGTGGCCCCATAGGGAGCCCCACCGAAGGCCCCAGTGGCAGGGTTCGCATGGCGGCCTCGGGCCACTTCGGCACACCCCTCACGAGGATCGTGGCCCTCATAGGGAGCTCCACCGAAGGCCCCAGTGGCAGGGTTCGCATGGCGGCTTTGGGAATGTTCGGCACACCCGCCACGAGGATCGTGGCCCTGTGGGGAGCCCCACCGATGCCCCCAGTGGCAGGGTTCGCATGGCGGCCTCGGGCCATTTCGGCACACCCCTCACGCGGATCGTGGCCCTGCGGGGTGCTCCACCGAAGGCCCCAGTGGCAGGGTTCGCATGGCGGCCTCGGGCCATTTCGGCACACCACTCACGAGGATCGTGGTCCTGTGGGGAGCTCCACCAAAGGCCCCAGTGGCAGGGTTAGCATGGCGGCCTCGGGCCATTCCGGAGCACCCCTCACGAGGACCGTGGCCCCATAGGGAGCTCCACCGAAGGCCCCAGTGGCAGGGTTGGCATGGCGGCCCCGGGCCATTTCGGCACACCCCTCACGAGGATCGTGGCCCCATAGGTAGCTCCACCGAAGGCCCCAGTGGCAGGGTTAGCATGGCGGCCTCGGGCCATTTCGGCACACCCCTCACACGGTTCATAGCATCATAGGGAGCTCCACCGAAAGCGGTACCCACCACGCGGTGCCCACCACGCGGCCCTTCGTCCATGGACGACGGCGAGGGCCGAACCCAATCCTCAACAATATGAAGGGTCACGGTGAAAGTGACCTTCTTCCAGATCCTGCCCTCGGTGTCACGAGTGGAAATGCCAGCGCGTACATCGTGAGAAGGGCATCCTTCAACCACGCGTGGTTGAAGGATGCCTTTCTCGCGATGCACCAGGCCACATTGAGGGCCGTCTTGAACCATCAGGGGCCATCTTGGGAACCGCTCGGGGCCAATCCTGCTGGTTTCGTAGCCCTCCCCCCGTCGCTCCCCCATGGGCCCCAATCGGGGCCTGTCGCCCGTGACACCCCAGAGTGTCTGGCGTCGGGCGCGGCCCCGTCGAGCGCCCATTGGGGGGAGTGGCGCCGAGGCCCTAGGGGGGGGGGCCTGCTCGGATCCCGAGCCTTCTCCGCGCCCCACCCCCCCCGATGCCGCTTTGGCACTGGATCGAACGGCGCCCCTTACTGCGCGAGGGCGCGAGCGGCATCCTGCGACGCGCGATCCGCCCGATGATGGACGCCACGTACGCTGCCGACACATGCAACTACAACGGCACGTGGGCCGATGCAACGTTGGCGACCTTCCTGTTCGAAGCTGAGTGCTACCCAGCCGCCCTCGATGCATGCATGAGGCTGCGTCTCGACCCGCGCACCGTCTGTGACGACTTCGGCCACTTCGCTGTCATGGCGTCAGAGTGCGGGTTCGAGCCGTCCGAGCAGGCCCGCGCCCACTACTGCTGGATCTTCGCCGACATCGATGCGAGCATGAAGCAGCTGCCAGCGGCCGCCAACAAGCCCGACGGCGTCTCCGACGACAAGCCCGACTACAACAAGTACGACGGCATCCCCGACGGCAACTCAGACAGCAAGCCCGACGGCATCTCCGACGGCCAGCCCCGCGCACCAGCAGGACCTTCGGCCGCGCCCTCGTCCTCAGCACGGTTGTTCGGCGTACCAGCAAGACCTTCGGCCGCGCCCTCGTCCTCCGCATCGCACACAAGGCAATACCGACAGGGCAGCGGCTGGTTTCGCGAGAGGGCGGGCAACCCAAAGGGGCCTCGCTGGGGCGGTAGGGGCGGGACGACGTCTGCCAACGCGCAGTGGCATTCGGATCTGCACAAGGCTCGGCGAGAGGGCTGGGAAGCCGAGTACAGGAGGCTTTACAAGAAGCCGCCCAGTGCGGCTCAGAAGTAGGCGTTACTTGTACTTCAATTAGACTTCGGTGCTGCTTCAGCACTGGCTGCATCAAATACAAAAAATAGCCTGACGAATGACCCGGCCATATGCAGTTGTGAATACCGCAATTGTGATGTCATCTTCGCCCGTGCTCCCTATGGGGCCACGAAACGTGTGAGGGGTGTGCCAAAATGGGGCGCTTACCGCATGCGGGCTGCGCCACTGGGATCTTGGGTGGAGCTCCCTATGGGGCCACGAAACGTGCGAGGGGTGTGCCAAAATTGGGCGCGTACCGCATGCGGGCCGCGCCACTGGGGCCGAAGGTGGAGCCCCCTATGGGGCCACGAAACGTGCAAGGGGTGTGCCAAAATTGGGCGCGTACCGCATGCGGGCTGCGCCACTGGAGCATGCGTTGGAGCTCCGTATGGGGCCACAAAACGTGTGAGGGGTGTGCCAAAATCGGGCGCGCACCGCATGCGGGCGGCGCCACTGGGACCATAGGTGGAGCTCCCTATGGGGCCACGAAACGTGTGAGGGGTGTGCCAAAATTGGGCGCGCACCGCATGCGGGCTGCGCCACTGGGACCCTAGGTGGAGCTCCCTATGGGGCCACGAAGCGTGTGAGGGGTGTGCCAAAATTGGGCGCGCACCGCACGCGGGCTGCGCCGCTGGGACCTTGGGTAGAGTTCCGTATGGGGACACGAAGCGTGTGAGAGGTGTGCCAAAATTTGGCGCGCACCGCATGCGGGCTGCGTCACTGCGGCCTAAGGTGGAGCTCCCTATGGGGCCACGAAGCGTGTGAGGGGTGTGCCAAAATGGGGCGCGTACCGCATGCGGGCTGCGCCACTGGGAACCATAGGTGGAGCTCCCGAGCTCCGTATGGGGCCACGAAACGCGCGAGAGGTGAAGACGATGGTGGGAGGAAGGAGGAGGGGAGAGAGGAGGAGGAAGGAGAGGAGAGGAGAGGAGGAGGAACGCGGGGCGCCGTCTCTTCAAAACGAAGTCCCAACACCACAGGATGGTTGGGAAATAGCCCTCGCATCCCCGTCCTCGTCGTCCTCGTCGTCCTTGTCGTCGTCGTCGTCGTCGTTGTCCTCGGCGTCCTCGTCCTCGTCCTTGTCGTTGTCCCCGTCATCGTCGTCGTCGCCGTCGTCGTCGTCGTCGGCCCCCATCCCCCCCCCACCGCAAACGTCGCGGCTTCCCCGCTCCCGCGTGTTGTTTCAGCGGCTCCCCCGCTATGTTGTGTTTCAGCTGAGTTTATATTCCGCGAGGGTGTCATATTCGAAACTACGGATATTGCGATTGCGAGTTCAATTCGAAACGTGCGAATATTCCGATTGTGAGGATGTCTCAAGCCATTCGTCCGAAAACGCCCTGCTCTGCCGCCACCAATTCCCCTGCTACCAGGCCAGGGGGAGGGAGGAAGGGGGACGCGCAGGAGGCGAGGGGGATGTATAGGAGAAGAGACAGGCAGACGACGACGACGACGACGACGACTCGACGACGACGACGGCAACGGTTGCACCGACCCCCAAACAGCGCTTGCACTGCAGGCCGATCACTGTGGTCGGGTTTAGCAGGGCCGAGCTGCGGGCCGATATCGCACAGATCAGAGTGGCCCGATCACTCCCAGTCCTCGACGATCTCGTATGTGACCATCGATGGTCACATACGAGATCGTCTGATCAGGCTGGCCTTCTTCAGGCGCAAACCGACGGGCGGGTGGTATGGCATGATCGGGCGCACCAGTTTCTCGAAGGTCGTGCGAAGCCAGATTCGTGCACGAAAAGGCTGTAGCAGATGTTCGACTGCATCGATGCAGTCGAACATCTGCTACAGCTTTTTCGTCCGCTTCTCGGGCGCAGGCTTTTCGATCGGTCATCGGTCGGGTATGGTCGGGTCGAGCAGCGCACTCGATCGGCTCCTCGATCGGCTTCTCGATCGGCTTCTGCCACTGCTAGCGGCCGATCGCGCGGGCTCCTCCGTGGTCGCCCGCTCAGGCTCCATGGCCATGCAACCGAGTGGGATTCGGCACAGCAAATTAGAAAGCGAGCGCTCGTGAGTCAAAGACACGCGGAGGAGGACGAGGGAGAAGATGAGGCTCATTATGATCGGGGTGGTGGCGATGTGGATGATGAGAAGGATGGTGAGGATGTTGATGAGGATGATGACGATGACGACGATGATGGTGCGCTGCTATGGCGAAACAGAACATATTGCGCGCATGGGGCGGCATCGCCGCATCGCCAGGTGCGACAAGGAATGCTTACATTGACTTATGAGGAGGGGGCATGTGACGGAAAGGTGTATAGCAGCATCGCTGATGCATCCTGGGTTCTCTCTAGTCGTTGGCCCTCCTCCCCGCCCCCCTATCCGTCTCGTCCTCCTTCCCCATCCGCACCTTCCCCCCCCCCGCCCCTATCCCGACCCCATCCTCATCGCCCTCCTCCCCTAGCGGTACCACCGCTGCTGCGGCTTTTCCGCTGGCCCAAGAGCAGCGACCATGTCGCAGACACTGATGGCGCGCATTGGCGCCGTGCGACTTCTCCTGCAGGACATGACTGGCTCGCCTCGCCACGAGTCCATATCGCAGGTGCAGGCGAACGCCTTGGAGACCCTGGTTGCGAGGGAGCAAGCATGTCTTTCTGACGACCAGAAGGCGAGTGCAGCGGCCCTCGTCTCCCAGGTGAACTGGCACGGCCACCACGACCTGAACGTATTGCAGGCCCTGGCGCCCAGTGCACGTGGGCCGATGGGCCCCGCGCGGCAGCGCGCGAAAAGCCAGAACTTCTTGGCCTGGTGAACCACGTCACAGCGGCAGGATGGGACCGCCTGCTCGAGGAAGGGGTTCCACCGAGCGCAGTTCAGAGCATGCTGGCGCAGCGCATCATTCGCCTGGGGGGCGCGCACGCGGACGAGCATTCGCTGAAGCTTGCTAACTCGGCCTTCATGCCCATCACCATGCCCGATCGGGTCGAGACCATGTCCTACTACGACAAGAAGAAGTACTACGACAACTTCAAGACGGCGTACCACCGCGCGGCGGAGAAGTCGCCGCGGCCCAGCGCCTATATGCTGGAGCTCCCGCAGACGCCTCAGGACCTCCTGGCGTCGTTCCCGACGGTCTACCATGCCGCGTTCTCGGCAAAGCCTGGGGACGGCCCAGCCGCGTGCCCCCTGGACATGCGACTCCTTCGAGACTTGGAGGCATCAGATCGGCGCCGCGGTGCCGCGCCCGCCTGCTCGGACCGCACCAGCGGCGCGGCGTCGCAGGAGCTGGCCACCAGGGCGCCTCCGAACCAGATGGAGCAGCACATGCAACAGCCGATGCAGCAGATGCAGCAGATGACGCAGATGATGCAGATGGCTTCCGGCGCGGTGGAGGGAAGCATGCGAGGGGGCCAGAGCGCGGCGCCGACAGGGGGCGGCGATCTCTTGGACAACCTGACGGCGTTCGGCGCGAATCGGCGGCCTGGTAGACACCCTGCTCTCGCCATGACGGGTGCGGCTCGCGCGGGCTCGAGCGATGCGTTGGCGAGCCCTCCACAGGCCGCGGCGCCGACCGCGGGATCGCAGCACGCTGGTCCGCCCAACGTGACATCGTCAGCAGAGGGGTCGCAGCAGATCGCGGGGTCGGCAGCGGCGCCCCCGACCCAGTCGCAGCCGATCGTGGCGTTGGCAGCGGCGCCCCCGACCCAGTCGCAGCCGATCGCGGCGTCGGCAGCGGCGAGCGCGCCGCCAGCCGCTGAGCCAGCCGTCGAGCTCGCGCGGCCCTTGAGGATGGACATCAAGACACAGGTCGAGGAGGCCGTGAACATGATGCTGCATAAGAAGAATACGAAGCAGGCGAAGAAGCGCCCAGCGGCATGCCAGGCGGCCGACGAGCGCGAGCAGGGGAACGAGGACGGCGAGCAGGAGGAGGTGGAGGACCAGCGTTCGTCGCCGAAGGCCAGAGGACGGCCAAAGGCGAAGACGGCGGCGAAGCCGAAAGCCAAGCCCAAGGACGCGGCGACGACGACGCCCATGTCCAAGCCCAAGGTCCAGGCGCTCATTTCCGACATCGTTGTGTGGACGGGCTCGGACGGGAGCGTCAACAAGAACACGTTCGCATCGAGGATGTACTCCAGGGCCAAGAAGCGGGCAGCTGACGACGGCTACTCGCATGATGCATCGATCGAGGTGGCGAAGAAGGCCTGCGGCGCGGCAGCCGCGATGTGGGATGCCAAGTGCAGCTGATCGCGGGCGCGTTGAGCTGCGCGCCCAGCCTGCCTTTGCACTGGATAGGATCAGGGAGGGCGAGGAGGATGAGGGGGACAAGGAGGAGGGTGGGGAAGAGGAGCAAGCACCGAGTCTAAGATGCACGCGAGCCCCGCGCCGTCGGGGCTGTGTGCATCGCGCCTGGGCCTATGCATGCAGAGCCAGCCGCGTTCGGGGCACAACATAATGCGTGCCCAATCAAAGAGCCCCCAGGAAAGCCCAGAGGAAGAGGCGGTGGGTGGGGGGGGGGCTGTCGCCCGCGGGCGAACACTTGGATGCCCTTTCCTGCCACATCGCCAGCATGATCATGTTATCATCCCATTATCAGCCTTGTTATCAGTGTTAGCACACTAGTTATCATCGTATAAATGTTATCAGATAACATCGTGATATCGGTTATCAGATGTTGATAACGCGCGTGATAACGATGATAACATGTTATCACGCCGCTTGATAACGCTGATAATACGAACTGCGAAACATTCGCGTTATCAGACATCCTTGATAACGGCTATCAGATGTTATCAGGTTGTTATCACATCCCTTGATAACGCGCCTGATAACGGTGATAACGGCCATGATAACAGTGTGATAACGGGTTGGTAACGGCCCGATGCGTCCTTCTGGCATCCTCTTCCCCCCCATCTCCCCCTCCTCCGAATCATGTTCCTCCTCCCCAGCGGTCTTCCGCTGGCTCGAGCGGCGCCTCCGCTTCGCCTGTTGCCACCTACACGGGAGCGGCTCGCGCCTGCGCGCGGCGCGACAGGAGACCGAGATGGCCACTGCTAGCGATGCCGACGACGCCACGTGCGCGATCTGCCTGCAAGTGTTGCTGGACGGCGCGGAGGTTCGGACGCTCGGCTGCCTTCGCAAATACCGCGCTTACTGCGTGGACATGCACCTCGACGTCCACAACATGCAGTTCGACGATTTCCCCTGCCCGCAATGTCGAACGACGGAGCGGGCCCTGGGGAGGGCGGAGGCGGCGCTGACAGGCAGCCCGCCCGACGCCGCCGACGACGCCGACGAGGTCGACGCCATCATCACCGACATGACGCCGCCCAGCAGCCCGCAGTTGCGGCGCGTGCCGCGGCCGCCCCAGGAGAAGCAGGTTGCGCCCGCGGTGGACGGGGCGGGCCCGGTGCCACCGCCAAGCCCGGCGTCGCCGCCGAGGGCGGAGGCGACGCCCACGGCGGCGGCGAAGGCTGGGGCGCGGCCAAAGGCGAAGCCAAAGCCGAAGCCAAAGGCGACGGCGAAGCCGAAGCCGAAGGCCAAGCCCAAGGCTAGGGCGGCGGTCGCCCCCGTCTCGAGCATGATGGCGCCGCGGGGCGCCGACGACCCGCCCGACGCAGCGGGCGCCCCTCCCGAGGCGCCCGAGGACGCGCCGCCGCTTGATGGCGACGCCGCCGCCGAGGAGCCCCCGCCTGGGGCGCCTCTCCCAGAGTTGCCGCCGCAGCCGCCCGCCCAGATGCGCCCAGAGCCGACGATGATCACGCGCCCCACGTTCATGCATGACGTTCGGTTGCGACGCGGGTGGTGCAACGAAGAGGTAACTGCAGACAGGACTCGGTTGAGGGGCAAGTCGCAGCAGAAGTACAAGTGCGACCGTTGCAATGTCCACATCACGCAGCTTAGCCGCGAGTTCGGCGAGTTCCCGAGCAGCGACTTCAAGCGCCTGGGCGAGGAGACGCAGCAGGCCTTCTTCAAGGACGCGCGCGACGTCTCCAGCGGGAAGGTGGTGGTCGCCAAAGTCAAGGAGCTCATGCGGAGCTACGAAAATCACGAGGACTACTACGCCGAGGGAGGGGAGTTCCTCCCCCCAGGCGCGTGGAGCACGCGCGGCTTCGATGCCGCGCTCATCGAGGCCAACAGCCTGGAGAAGGACAAGAGGCAGTGCAGGGTCTTGGGCGCAACGTACCGCGTCCCGATCCTGTCTGGAGGCCATCGTGGAGCCAGGGGCACCGAGCGGCCCCACGTCGCCGAGGCCTCGCACCCCTCCAAGAAGATCAAGAATACGACGGTCGCTGACGCCGACGAGGAGCCTGATGAAGGGGCCTTCGGGCGACGACGACTCGGACTCCAGCTCGGACTCGAGCAGCAGCTCGGACGACAAGAAGAACAAGAAAAAGAAGAAGGCGAAGAAGGCGAAGAAGCAGAAAAAGAAGGCAGCGAAGAAGGAACGGGTGAGGAAGGAGAAGGATCGCAAGAAGGCGCTGGAGGAGAAGGAGAGGGCCAAGCAGGAGAGGAAGGCCGCCGTCGAGAGCCGCAAGGTGGCGGCGGCGAATGGCAAGTTGGCCGACAGCATCGAGAAAAAGGTGACGGAGACGTTGACGGCCATCAACAGGGTGGTGGGCCATCGCTTGTTCCCTGAGTTCCGCCAGAGCATCAAGGATGACATGAACGCGTTCCAGGCCAAGCTGCAGTGCATGTCGCAGGACATCGAGAAGGTCCAGAACGGCGTCGGCAGCTCCATCCGCTACGTGAGCACGACCGCCGAGGCCAAGGCCTCCGCGGCTACTGGAAGCCCCTTTGAACATATAACGCACTTGGCAATCCTCCCCCATCCCTCCTCCTCTTCCGCCCTCCTCTTCCTCCTTATGGGCTCTCGTCGCCGCCGTCGTCGTGGTGGTGGTCGCGCTCGGCATCTTAAGGCTCTTCGGGATCTGAGGGCCCTTAGGGCTCGTAGGGCTCATAGGGCCCCTAGGGCTCATCGGGCCCCGACGGACCACAGGGCCCCTGAGGCCTCTTCGGGCTCTTAGGGTTCCGTTTGCCCCCAGGGCTATCAGAGCTCTCAGGGCTCTTATGGCCCCTAGGGCACCGAGGGCGCGCGGGGCTCTGAGGGCTCTTAGGGCTCTTATGGCTCGCGCGGCTTTTCTTGGAGCTCTTAGGGCCCCGATGACTTAATTGTACCATGGAGCTCTGTTGATTGCTCTTGGGGCATTTCGGGCTCTGAGGGCCTTGCGACTCTTCGGGCTATTGGGGCCCCTATGATCATTCGGGGCCCTCAGGGCTCTTGGGGCTCGCAGAGCTCATGGGGCTCAAAGGACTCTTTGGGCGCCCAGGGCTCTTCGTGCACTTAAGGCTCTCAGGGTTCCTATAGGTCCCCATATGGCACTTAGGGCCCTTGAGAGTCTCGGGGTTCCCAGGGCGCGTCAGGCTTTTAGGGCTCTTAGGGCTCTTAGACCCCAGGGCCATCGGCCCCTGCATGAGATTCCATGGCCCTGGGGGCAATTCGCACAGGTGCTACTTGTGCGTTGGGAGGACGGGCGGGAGCGAGCGAGGCGGCTTAAGCCAGGGTAGATACCCTGGACTGCCCAAGACATCTCATCATGGCCCCTAGAGGGCCTGAGGGAGCGCAACGTGGTCTCCAAGACGCCCCACCTCTCGGGGCCACATGTGCGCCCTCTCGGGGCCTCCTGAGGGTCTGGGCCCCGTGCCTCCCGAGGCATCCCTGACCGACGTGGGCCGCAAGCTTCGCACGGCCCAGACCTTGTCGGATCTGAACGACCGCTTCGGCGCGGCGTGAAGGCCAGCCTGATGGTCACGTGCGAGATGATCGTCGACGACTGATGGGCCATCGGAGGTTGGGGTGTACGACTTCCTCAGGGCCTCGAGCCTTTTGTGCATCAGCATACCTTGCGCGACCCCGTCGAGGAGCAATTCTTCGACCGAGGGCCGAGGTTGCCGTCGGAACAAGGGCAGGCGGCACGCCGACCTCGCCTTCTCCCTCGTCGGAAACGGAGCGAGCGGCCCACGTCCTCCTCGTCGCCCTCTCCATCCCCCCGTCGCCCTCCTCGTAGTCCCCCTCGTAGTCTTCCTCGTCGGCCACCGCGCCCCTCCACCAACATTCCCGACGCTTCGCGCGCCCCCGCCAGCCCATCCAGAAACGACGCCCAGGCGAGCAGATGAGGGAGGAAGGACAAGGCTGGCGAATAGGATGAGGAGGAGGAGGAGGATGAGGGGGAGGCGGAGGAGGAGAAGGGGGGAGAAGTTGGAGGAGCTACAACTGGCCTTTGACCAGCTGGGGTGCGGCTAGCGACGCTAACACCGCCGATGGCAGCCGCTCCAGGCGGCATGTCACCGCCCCCCGGGCATCGCTGTTTTTTTTTTTGGGGGGGGGGTCCGAGGGCCGAGGGCGAGAGCGATGGGGCGGTGGCGCACTGTGCTGAAGCCCTCGCTGCGGATGCCCCTCGATGGGGAGGGTGGGGCGGCGGTGGGCGGGCGCCCCTGGGGCCATGCTGGAGCCCTGAGCCCCATCCAAGCAATCTTGGAGCCATCTTGATGCCTCGGGGGGGCGTCGGAAGCGAAATGGCGAGAACGCGCGCCATGCCGATTTGCTGTTGGGTTTTGTTCCCAACCATCCTGTGGTGTTGGGTCTTCGTTTTGAAGAGACAGCGCCCGCGTTCACCTCCTCCTCCCGCTGCCCCCTCCATCCTCCTCTTATCATCATCATCGTCATCATCGTCATCATCATCATCGTCATCATCGACGTCATCACCACCATCACCATCGCCATCATCATCATCACCCATTTCGGCACACCCCTCACACGCTTCGTGTCCCCAGAGGGAGCTCCACCGAAGGCCCCAGTAGCAGGGTTCGCATGGCGGCCTCGGGCCATGTCGGCACACCCCTCACGAGGATCGTGGCCCCATAGGGGGCTCCACCGAAGGCCCCAGTGGCAGGGTTCACATGGCGGCCTCGAGCCATTTCGGCACACCCCTCACGAGGATCGTGGCCCCATAAGGAGCTCCACCGAAGGCCCCAGCGGCAGGGCTCGCTCGGGCCATTTCGGCACACCCCTCACGAGGATCGTGGCCCCATAGGGAGCTCCACCGAAGGCCCCAGTGGCAGGGTTCGCATGGTGGCCCCGTGCCATTTCGGCACACCCCTCACGAGGATCGCGGCCCCATAGAGAGCTCCACCGAAGGCCCCAGCGGCAGGGTTCGCACGGCGGCCTCGGGCCATTTCGGCACACCCCTCACGAGGACCGTGGCCCCATAGGGGGCTCCACCGAAGGCCCCAGCGGCAGGGTTCGCACGGCGGCCTCGGGCCATTTCGGCACACCCCTCACGAGGACAGTGGCCCCAGAGGGAGCTCCACCGAAGGCCCCAGCGGCAGGGTTCGCACGGCGGCCCCGGGCCATTTCGGCACACCCCTCACGAGGACCGTGGCCCCATAGGGAGCTCCACCGAAGGCCCCAGCGGCAGGGTTCGCACGGCGGCCTCGGGCCATTCCGGCACACCCCTCACACGGTTCGTGGCCTCAGCGGGAGTTCCACCGAAGTCCCCAGTGGCAGGGTTCGCATGGCGGCCCCGCCCCATGTCGGCACGCCCCTCGCACGGGTCGTGGCAGCATAGGGAGCTCCACCGAAGGCGGTACCCACCACGCGGTACCCTCAACTGCATTCGGTTGGGTTCTTCGCCAGGGTATATATATATATATATACACACATGTAGGAGGGAGGAGGAGGCGGGGGAGGAGGGCAAGGAAGGAGGAGGAGGGGGAGGAGGAGGTGGAGGACACGACACGCTCAAAAAGGAGGAGGAGGAGGAGGTGGAGGATGTGTCGCTCTGCTCGAGCACCTGCGCTTCGCGCTCGAGGTCCTAGAAATGGCCCGCGCGGTCGCGCGGCCTCGCGGCGCAGCGAGCAGCGCTGCAGCGATGCTCAGCGCATCTGCAGGGCCCGCCCGCGCCCGTCGCCCCACGGGTTCTCCACGTCGCGCCAGCCCGCCTGATCGTCCCACGCGTGAGACTGCACCCGCGACTGTGCCTCCCACCTGTACTTCTCCTTCGGCACCATGCGGATCGACCTGCCCCTGTAGTCGTGGCAGTGCCACTCGCCGCCGTTCGTTTTGAACAGCACCGTGGTCTTGAGCACCGCGCCCGCCAGCTTGGGGCCGCCGGCGTCCTTGCTGGTGCCGCCGAGGCAATTGAACTGCACGATCATCATGCTGTTCGGCCAGTAGCTCACGTTGCCGCGCCAGTCGGCCACGTGCCACTCGTTCGAAGTCGAACGAGACATGTACATGACGTAGTTGTGCTGCTCCTCGATGTGCATCAAAGTCTCGAGATGCGGCGACGTTTCAGGCGTCGACTCGTTGATGTAGTCGTACACCGTCAGGGTGCGCTGCATAAGCGCTGGCGCCGCCATGGCAACAGTTGGAGAGCCCAGGATAATTCGCAAACAGAGAGCGGCGGTCCCGCTGCTCGAGCCCAAACTTGGCTACGGATGTATCCCTACACATAGGGGCACGTCCACCAACAGCTCAATGGTCAGAGGGGCGAGAGAAAGAGGGACGAGGGGAGGGGGGACGAGGAGAAAGAGGGATGAGAGGAGGAGCAGGTTTTGTACTACATATATGTGTATGTATGTATGTATGTGTATATATATATATATATATATGTATTGGGGGGGGCTCCATGGAGAGCCCTTCGGCCACTTGGAGTCGTCCTTGGGCGGTCTCGGGCCCTCTTGGACCATCTTGGAGGCCACCTTGAGCGACGCACGCACACGCACACACAAACACACGCACACACACACACACACACACACACACACACACACACACACACACACACACACACACACACACACACACACACACACACACACCGCACCACACACACACACGCCCGCCCCAGCCCGAGGAACGGGGGTCGGGAGAGGAAGCGATCTAGACCGCCTACGCCCAGAGGGCTGGTAGGGTTGACTGAATCATACGGGTGCGCATATCCTCTGTCCCCCCCCCAAATTGGCATGCCCCCCCCTCCAATCATCTCCTCCGCCCGCCCCCCCCCCCCCCCCCCCATGCGCCCCCCCCCTCTCCCCCATCCGTAGCAGCGGCATTTTCCGCTCCATGGCCCACGACGCAGCGCAGAAGCGTTTGAGACTGCAGTCCGCGCTGCACACGGGCGGGACATCGCTGGATGGGTTAGCGCGGAGCGCCGCGAAACTCGGCTGCGAGCCTGTCGGCGATAAGAAGCTTCGCGCTATAAACCACGAGTTGTTCGAGAGGGCGAGGTTCGACGTCGATCTGCGTTTGACAACTGGCGAACCATGGCGATGGGAGGTTTGCCAGCCCGCGCTCGTTCTCCAGGAGATGGCGGCTGCTTCGGGCGAGTTGCAGACGTGTTTCTCGAATGCGTTCTCGAGGCGCCCGTGCTCGATTGACAGACCTTGGAGCATGGTCATCGGCTTAGACGAGCACACGGTTGGCGACAAAAAAGGGCCGAAAAACAAACGAAAAACCATGGTTGTGTCTTTCAATGTTTGAGAGCTCGGGGGATCAGTTTTGAGCCGCGAGGCAACCTGGATGACCTTCGCTGTGATTCGGGATCACATCATAGGCAAGGTCGAGGGCAAGTGGTCCAGATTGTTCGCAATACTTCTGCGTGAGATCCTGCTTGGCCCCCTGCCCCTCAGAGACGCGGGCGCGGCGTTGAATGTGCTCGGCCAAACGCGCCTGTTGTTCGCAACGGTGAAAGGCGTTTTGAACCGACCTCGACGGCCACAGGATGACGTTCGACTGGGCGGGCGCAAGCTCCCACAAGCCATGCATTTTTGCGCGGCAATTGTTGGAAGAAGGATTCACATCTCATTCCAGGGTGCCACGATATATCTTGTTCAGATTTCTCGACATTTCGGCTGCGTGATCACGAGGACAAGGCTGCAAATATGGCTGTCGTTTTGGCGGCGAAGGCGAGACGTGACGCTGGGGCCATGGGCGTTGGGGGTTTCAAGGAGCTCATTCAGGGCGTCGGCTTCAAACCAAACCCACTGGGCCTTCTAGCAGATGAGGCGTTGTGCGGCATCCTCGATATACCTGACATCATCCGCACAGACTGGGTGCACCATTATCTACAACATGGCGCATTTTCTTGGGAGCGCACGGCTTACGTGAGGGCGTGCGAGAGCAAGCTGGGAAGTACGTTCGGGATGCGGGGTGAGTTGGTGCAGGCTGATTGGACATTCCCCTTATCAATGGGCGTCAAGATCAGCCAAGTCTACGACGCATTTGCCGCGCCCTCCGAGGAGGAGTCGAAGATTCGGTGCAAGGCAGGTGATTACATATCCTTGTATGTTATCATGCGGCATTTTGTCGAATGCAGACTGCTCGACATCCCTGGCCTTGAAAGGGAGAACGAGTCTTTCAGCGCAGCATGTGCTGTCTTGGACCTCGCCCTCGAGGCTAAGAGGGCCCCGCAGACTGGGCTCGCAGCCATTCTCAATGAGCTCAGGGCCGCTCTTCGTATACACATGGATAGGCATGCAGCCGCATACGGCAAGAGGTATTTACTTCCGAAACACCACGCCATGATGCATATGCAAGATCAAATTTGGAAAGACAAGTTTGTAGTCGACATGTTTGTTGTTGGGCGCTTAAATATTCGCGTCAAGCAGTCCGCAGAGAACAGCGTCAGGAACACAGAGCGGCACGGGTACTCTGTCCTCTCGAACTTTCTGACGAGGCACCACAATGATTTGACCGATGGTGTGCAATCCCTCCGCGAGGGCCTTCGCGGGTCTAGAAAGGAATTGCCAGGCTATCCAAATGTGGGGTTGGGTCATGGCGCCTGGGAGGATGGTCGCGAGTTGCACGTTCACGACGTGGCTTCGGTCGGGGATGGTGCTGGCCTCGCGCCGGCCTGCGTCTGAACGCGGGGCGCTGTGCGTTGTCGTCGGGAATTTGCTGCCCACTGGCAGGCGCACCCGCCCAAGCAGATGGTTTTCGCTTTCGCGGGAGTTCATGGCAATTAGCATGCGCGACGCTCACGCGGCCCACGCGTGGCACCGCGATGGGGGCGCCTATGTGGTGCTGGTTTAAAGAGCGCACGGCCTTGCCAATTTATATGTATACATATATATATATATGCCTTGAAAACATCAAACGGGGATGCGAACGACGAAAACGACGACGACGACGACGACCAGGTACGCGGCACTTCCGCTGAAACGAACGCCCTCCTTCTCCCTCTTCTCTCCCCTCCTCATTCCTCCCACCATCATCCTCTGACCATTGAGCTGTTGGTGGGCGTGCCCCTATGTATAGGGATACATCCGTAGCCAAGCGTGGGCTCAAGCAGCGGGACCGCCGCTCTCTGTTTGTGAATTGTCCTGCAGTGGGCTCTCCAGCCGTCGCCATGGCGGCGCCGCTGCCAGAGCATATGCGGCGCACCATGACGGTGCACGACTACATCAACGAGCCATTGCCAGACACGTCGCCGCATCGAGAGACTCCGATGCACACCGACGATCAGCACAACTACGTCATGTACATGTCTCGTTCGAACTTGACAGACTGGCACGGCTACGTGGGCTACGGGCCGAACACCACGATGGTCATGCGGTTCAATTGCCCCAGCGGCACGAGCCAGGACGGCGGCCCCAAGCTCACGGACGCTCCGCCCAAGACCACGGCGCCGTTCAATAACGGCGAGGAGTGGCACGGCCATGACTACAAGGGCAGGTCGATCCGCTTGGTGCCGAAGAAGAAGTACAGGTGGGAGGCCCAGTCGTGGGCGCAGTCTCACGCGTGGGACGACCAGGCGGGCTGGCTCGACGCGGAGAACCCGTGGGACGACGGCCGCGGGCGGGCCCTGCGCACGTTGCGCTGAGCGCATCGCTGCAGCGTTCGCTGCGCCGTGAGGCCGCGCGAATACGCGGGCCACTTCTAGGACCTCGAGCGCGAGGCGCAGGTGCTCGAGCAGAGCTACACGCTCAGAATTTACCTCATCGTCCTCCTCCTCCTCCTCCTCCTCCTCGTTGAGCGCGTCCTCCACCTCCTCCTCCCCCTCATCCCCCCTCCTTGCCCCCCTCCTCCACCTCGCCCTCCCTCCCTCCCCAGCCCGAGCCTTGAAAACGTCAAGCGGGGATGCGAAAGACGAACGCGACGACGACGACGACCAGGTCAGCGGCGCTTCCGCTGAAGCGAACGCCGACGACCAGAAGCGGCGCTTCCGCTGTAACAAAGCGACGACGACGACGACGACGACGCCGACGACCAGAAGCGGCGCCTCCGAAACCGACGACGAAAACGACGACGACGACGACGACGACGACGACGACGACGACGACGACGACGACGACGACGAGGACGAGG
Source organism: Prorocentrum cordatum (assembly GCA_963575745.1). NCBI lineage: Eukaryota > Dinophyceae > Prorocentrales > Prorocentraceae > Prorocentrum > Prorocentrum cordatum. The sequence goes on along the minus strand of CAUYUJ010012270.1, from coordinate 250,996 downwards.
ACGACGACGACGACGACGAGGAGACGACGACGACGACGACGACGACGACGGGAGATTGGAATATGGGGGTGAGGCAACCCCCGCTGAGCATTTTTGGGGCTACATAGTAATTCCCATAAGTAAAATAAGTCTGATATTAGTTAGATGTTAAGTCAGATAAATATCGGCAGCGTCAGAAGTCACAAGTAGCCGAAGTGCAGAATGCGTCCAAGATGCGCGCTAGGTTAGTTGGGCCGCCTGCGACTAAGCTATCCAACCTATGCGATTACATCATCCTCTGAGCGAGTGCAACGCTACTTGTGGGTGTACAACGCTACCTGATCAGCCGTTAAGCGAATACACATATTTTTGTATCACTGTATCTGGCGCAAGAGCGCCGACCGATATCAGTAAGGAGGTCAGCACAAGGCCCCACTAGATGCGTTCGCATGACTCATCCACACGATGTCGGCGCACACCTCACACGCTTCGTGGCTCTATAGGGGCTCCACCGAAGGCCCCTTCGTTCGCACTCATTCTCCACACCGTGTCGGCGCACCCCTCGCACGCTTCGCGGCCCGATACGGAGGTCAGCGCAAGGCCCCACTAGATGCGGTCGCATGACTCATCCACACCATGTCGGCGCACCCCTCACACGCTCCGTGGCTCTACAAGGGGCTTCACCGAAGGCCCCAGAGGCTTCGTTCGCATTCCTTCTCCACACCACGTCGGCGCACCCCATCGCGCGCTTCGTGGCCCCATACGGAGGTCAGCGCGAGGCCCCGCTAGATGCGGTCGCATGATTCATGCACACCATGTCGGCGCACCCCTCACACGCTTCGTGGCTCAATAGGGGGCTCCACCGAAGGCCCCGGAGGCTGCGTTCGCATTCCTTCTCCACACCATGTCGACGCACACCTCACGCGCAGGGGGCCCCACCGAAGGCCCGAATGGCTGCGTCCGCATCCGCCACCGCGCCTCGGGCCACGGAGTGGGCGTGTCCTCAGGTCCTTCGCCTGATCCCTGGAGCCTCAGTCCTCAGTCCTAAGGGGCCTTTCAGAAGCCCAGAGCCCAAATCCACAAATCTCCCGGGGCCTGGCGCGGTTCCCTCGGGCCTACTTTCTCAAGCCCACCAGCGCCCTGAGACGGGCCAAGTGGGCCCTGAGAGGCCTCCGCGACGGTCCAAGACGGCCTCGAGCGCCTCAAGAGGCCGCCACTTCGCGCGACAATCTCGCGGGGCCGGCGCGCGACGGCCGGGCGCGATCGATGCTTTCTCCGCCAGCGGCGCCCACGCGGCGCCAGCGGCGCCCGAGGAGATCGGGCGCGCGCCGCGCGGCGGGGGAGGAGGAGGAGGAGGAGGAGGAGGAGGAGGAGGAGGAGGGGGGGGAGGAGGAGGGGCCCCACCCAGCTGCGCCCTGCTTGCCCACGGCCTAGCGAAGAAGGCCCTGCGGCTTAGGCGAACGCCTGAAAGACACTCGGAGCCCACCCTGCATGACTTGCTGCGCGAATTGCTGGGAGGGGGGGGGGGGCGCGCAAACCTGGAAAGGGCGAATGGATGGCGCCCAATGCAACAAGATAGCTAGGCAGAGCATCGGGGCCCGAGAGGTGGAAAAAGGTGAAGGAAGAAGGAACTCAGGGGATCTTCACCGTAGTCATCAGGAAGAGCAGGGAGGAGGCGTTGAAGGCCGGGGCGACATACGCCACAGCTCAAATAATGGGGGACATCGTCGCCTCCAACACATGAGCACCCAAATACACATATACCTTGCCCTTGCCTGTAGCGCCTTCGTGCTCCAGCTGTTAATTATGGTTTTTAACAGCCCGACAAAGATAAATCCAGGAACAATTTGAGCTGCCCGAAGAACACGAATAAAACACATGTCAAACTGCTGATTCGAAATGCAGGGAACCCATGCTTTGATTCTCGGGTACAGAATGAAGGAGACTGGGTTCGCGTAAGCGTCAGCAGATATCATCTCGGCCAATATTTTCTGCACCCGCTTGGGCACGCAGGGATCAGGAAGCCGAGGAATAAAGATGGACGACTCGTAGTCCTCCATCAACTGCACGAAAAGGGAGCGCCGATACTGCACATCATAGCTGTGGGCGAGGAGGAACTCATCAGACTCAAGGGCCTCACGTAGCTTCTCCCTTAGGTTGTGGAAGAGGGGGGAGTTGTGCGCAACCCTGAGCCTGGCAGCGCGGCTCTGTACCTCGAGAGAATTCGCTTGCACGCCTAGGCCGAGCTCCTGAAAACGATGAAACAATCCACGCGGGAAAGAGTGGCGAGGGCTGCACGTATACAGCTGGCGCGCCTCCCTCTCCATTCGGAGCGCGAATTTGTCGGGCCGAAAGCATTGACCAATATATGAGGCAACAGGGAGTGCATACCTGTTGCGGGCGACGAGACTGGTAGCTAGGCCCCCCAAAGAAAAAAATACCATGTGGGCCCGAGCCAGAAGTTTGGCACCAACGGTTTTCCAGGAACGGTCCAGAATGAATCCAAGGTACTTCCCAAAAAGCTGAATCTTAAACATGTGCACTTTGATCCCTGCCTCCTTGAACTTGGCAACGGCATTCTCCAGCTTGCCAGGGACAGCGAGGATTATCACACGCTTGGCGGTGTTCAAAATCAAACCCGAGGAGAAGCCAAACTGCGCGATCACGCGGGTGACAGGGCCGAGCGCACGAAAAATGTCCGCGGCCACCAAGCCGAGGTCATCTGCGAACGCGGAGACTTGTTTCGGCAAGTCCGCGGGGATCAGGCTGATAAAGCGCAGCAGTGGATCTAGGCACAGAACAAATAATACACCAGATAATGGGCATCCTCGTTTAACTCCTCTCAGGGCCGTGAACGAGAACTTGGGGGAGCCTCTGAAGTGAATCCAACAAAGCATATTCTGGCACAGGGTCAGAATCGCAATGATGAGAAACTCAGGGAACCGATAAGAACGCAAAGCTCTCCAGACCCACTCGCGCAATACGGACGGAAAGGCGGCGCGAAAATCATGGAGACATGCGCCGCAGTCTCTATGGCCGAGAACGGTCTTCCATAACATCATGTTAAAGTCTACCTCTAGCACGTTGTCCATGATGTTCCTTCCCTTAACGAACCCTCTCTGTGACGAATGCCCCCGATCAGCTAGAACTTGGGCGATGGGCGAGGCGATCAGCGACGATATGATCTCGCCATCGGTGTTCGATAGGGCGATGAGACGCGTTTCGCCGGCCCCCTCGAGAACATTCTCAGGATCATCAATTTCACCTTTGGCCAGGAAAACGAGTTGAGCAGCTTTGAACTCGCTGCTCACACGGCCGCCGTCTAGGACGTGCTCGTAGAGCTCGAACAATGCCTCCCGGGCCACAGGTCCAGCAGCTCTCCAAGCGCTGTAGCACAAGCCGTCGGGCCTGGGGCAGAATCCTTTCTCCTGCGCAGGAGATCCAGGAACTGGTCGAAAGTTTTCCTCCAGGGAAATCTTTGGTGAGTCGAATTCGCGCATTGGTACTCGTCGGGGTCCATGGGGGGAACGAGTTCCAGAAATTGGCCCCCAGGATCCGCGGTACCTTTCCAGGCGCCAAAGACATTGCCCCAATGAGAACAAAGCAGCTGCGCACACACCGAGGGTTCAGTATGGGCGAACCCGTTATGATCCACGATCCCACGGAGACAGACGGTTCTCTGTTTCGACTTCCAACCTCTGCCAGCCGTCTTATCATCATCAGGTGAAAATCTGCGTTGAGCTGAGGGTTGCCATCAGGGTCCATGAGGTTCCCCTCTTACTTCGCGAGCTCCTGGTTCATGAGGGGGAGAGGTGGGCATGGAAGCTAGACCATTCATTCCAAATCATATTCTCGTGATCGTAGAAGGTGAGGAGGATGGGGTAAGCATGAACTGCTTCAGCTGCTGCTCTACAGAGCCCAGACCTGTGAGCACGGACAAGTCTGAGACAGCACGCCAACTTCTCTGCCAGGGAGGAGGCTGAGGTTTTAAACATGTCGGCCAGCAGCAGCGATCAGCAACTTGATTTCCTCCAGCTTCTCGGCTGGATCGGAACTGAAATCTTGACCCTCTGCAAAGTCTTCAAAGTACTTCGCAAAGGAGTGGCGCATGAACACCCAGGGCGGAAGGCACGTCTCGCGGCGCGGCTTCCAGGGCTGCAGCGAGAGGCACACGGGGGCGTGATCGGAGGGGAAGGTGAGATCAGCGATGTTCCATGTCGTGTTACAGGCAGGGCAAAGGACTAGGACCTCTGGAGTAGGGATGCTGCAATAGAGTCTGTCCAATCTACCATAAGATATTGATTCTGTAGGCTGTGTGATGAAGCGCCGATGCGCGTACTGTGGCTGTTCAAGCTCTGCGTGTTGAGGAACGAGAGAGCGAAATCGAGCGGCACGCCTGGCGGACACGAAGCGCTCGGCCCCGTGAGTGGCATTGAACCGACCTTCCCCTGACTCGCGGCAGTTGGAATCCCCAAGGACGAAGGACGTGGAGTGCAGAGTGGGCCTCAGGATGGATTTAATAACCGAAAACTGCCTTCGGACCGCGGGGTCAGGAAGTTCGGGGCCAATGTGGACATTGACGATGTGCAACTCCCCAGTGGGACCGCTCAGATTCCAAAACTGCAGCCCGGCCTGGCACAATCTCCTGGAAGTCGGAGTGGGGGAAGTCTCTCAGCAACTCGCTGGCAACAAAAATGAGGAGGCCACCAGCAGAAGCACGTGGGCAGAAGGAGCCAAAGACAGAGTGATACCTGAAATCACGCTCGAGTTGCGGCACGTCCCCTGGAGCACCATGAGTTCCCTGTAGGCACGCGATCTGATTTCGCTGGAGAACGGCATGACGTTTATGAAACTTGTGTTGAACACGAATTTGATCGGCACACATCGACCCAATGAGGGCCTGAGAGTTCCACGCCGATATCCGAAACGCTGCATCAAGTACGCAGTAAGAACATTGGGAAGGGGGGGGGGGGGGGGGGGGGGGAAAAAACGATGCTTCTGTTCTAATACTGGCTGGCGGCGAGGGAGGGGGGGAAAAAGCACAATGCGGCTCTAGAGCACAAGGCTGGGCGCTGCAAACCCCGCGCGCTGCCGAGCCTGAGCTCTCACATTCATGGCTGAGGTGCCCTGTGCTCGCCGTTCAAAGAGCGGCGATGAGCTCATCGATCACGTCCTTCGTGATATTCAAGCGCAGCAAGCTCGGGTAGATCGGCTCTAGCTTGAAGGTGCCCTCTCCCTGCTGCGCTGCCTGCTCTAGTTCGTGGACGTCGTCGCCCCTTACCACCTGCAAGACCCCTTTGCGCCCGTTGACACCTAGTTTGCACCTGCCCGTCCACGAACGACTGGCCTGCAACTTCGTGAGCACGTCGCAGTAGAGCCCCGAGAAGGCCCTCTTCTTCTGGCGAACGTGGAGCGGCAAAATCGCCCCGGACTCTGAGCGGGTACTTCTTGCCGTCGCGGAAGTCCACCCACTCCATGTTCACGTCGTTCATCTTGGTCTGGAAGCTCCTCGCGTCATCTTCGTTGACGAACTTCAGCTTGTAGACCTGGCTCACCCCGTGGAAGACGGCGGTCACCCGCTCGTCGTCCTTGAGCTCGGGGTAGTGCTCCTGCATCTGGCGCCAGTGGGCTAGGCGCGTCTTCATCGGCAACGGCCTCGGGAATGTGCCCGCGAAACGGATGCAAGGGTCGCTCTCGAGGTCGATCACTGGCGTCACTCTCCTAGATTTGTCTCCGTGAAACTGTCGAACTGAAGGACCGCTCATCAACGAAGACTGGTAGCTGTGTGCAGTCCGTGTGCTCCCTGTCGTGCTGCCATTGGTTTCGAGCGCCGTCAGTCGCTCGCTGCGCTTCTGGAGGTCGGCTCGGAATGCACTCAGTTCGGCTCCCTGCGTGGAGATCTGCCCCTGCAAACCTGGCGCCGCCGTCTGAATCTCCTGCTGGACCACCTCGCGGATGCAGTTCTTCTGCTTCTCGAACATTACCTCAAGCGAGGCCTGCAGCTCAGGAGAAATGGCCATGGCTGCTGAGGTGAGCACGAAAACTGGCGAAACCTGAGGTCGCGGCCACAAGGCACGAGCAATGAAGCTCAAGTGCCGCGAGGACTGCCCTCGCAAGAAGGGCGTTCTGAGCCGCCCCCTCGGCCGCGAACATGTTCGAAGCGCCAGGGAGGCGTTTCGAACTTGAGCCGAAATGGCTTGAGCCAAAATGGCTACGGAAGGAGGGGGAAGAGGAGGAGGAGGAGGAGGACGAGGAGGAGGAGGAGGAGGAGGAGGAGGAGGAGGCGTCGCGCCGCGCGGCGGGGCGGATCCCCTGGACGCGCGTGCGGAGCTCGCCCGGCGGGCGAGCCCTGCGGGGCAGCGCGTGGCTGAGCACTCCAGATTTCGCCATAAAAGGGCGGGGGTCACAACCCTCACAGACGGGCAATTCCAGACCCCCCCAAACAAGCCATGAAGGGCGGCTCTTTGCCCAGACCCACTGGAACCCTCCAAGACAGCTCAAATCTGACCCCATCCCAAATCAGACCACCCTCCTTTTATCGTGAAATCTGGAGTAGAGAAGATTCTGTTGGCGCGTTCGAGGCTCGCTGCCGCTGAGGCTCGCTGACCCGCGTGGCGATCGAGGGCCGGCGCGTGGCTGAGCGAAGATCTTGTTGGCGCGTTCAAGACTCGCTGACCCGCGCGGCGATCGAGGGCCAGCGGGTCGCGCGCGCGATTCGATGGGGAGAGCGACTTGCACCTCGCGGTCATTCGCCGTCTTCGCTGAAGCGAGCGCGGGCGGACGCGCGCTCCAGCTGTTGCGCTGCCCTTGCGGGGCGTTGGTGCCCTCGGTGATCTGCGCCAGCCCTGCGACGTTCCTGCCGCTGACGGCGCCCGAGACCATCTGGGAGCTCTCCCACGACCTGCTGCCCTTATGAGCGTTTTTTTTCTGCATTTCGACAGTGGGAGGAAAAGGGGGGGGGGGAGGGGGGGGGGTCGGGTTCCGGACCTCTGCTTAGTGCGACTGTTTGCAGCAGTGCGTCTTACAGCGCTTCGTGGCCCCATAAGGAGCTCCGCTGAATGCCCCAACGGCGGTGTCCACATGCGCCCCCCCCCCCCCCACCCTGCTCAACGTTTCGTGGCCCCAGAGGGGGCTCCACCTTAGGCCCCAGTGGCGGTGTCCACACGCGTTTCCCCCACTCGGGGAGCTCTACCTAAGGCCCCAGTGGCGGTGTCCACATGCGCCCCCCCACCCAGGACAGCATTTCGTTTTGCTGAACGAACCTATCTTCCAGGATCCAAAAAAAACTTCCCTGGAGATGTTTTTTCCCTACCTAGGCTCTGCCTAGACGGGTTCTTACTCTGTTGGCTTAAAGAGGCCGGGCAGTGGAAATCGCCCCGGGCGGTCCCCCCAGTCCCCTGGGAGCCAAGCAAAAGCAACAGCAAAGGTAAAAGCAAACGCGCGGTTCCCCTAGTTGCGCTCCCTGGGCGCCAAGCAAAAGCAAAAGCAAAGGCAGGAGTGAAGGCAAAAGCGAAGGCAAATCAAAAGCATAGCAAAGCATATCATAGCATAGCATAGCATAGCGCAGCATAGCATAGCGCAGCATATCATAGCATAGCATAGCATAGCCTAGCCTAGCCTAGCCTAGCCCAGCATATCATTGCGCAGTATCGCATATCATAGCATAGCATAGCATCGCATAACATATCATAGCATAGCAGAGCCTAGCACAGCATAGCATAGCATAGCGTGGCGTCGGCGGTTCTGGCGCTACTACTACTACTACTACTACTACTACTACTACTACTACTACTACTACTACTACTACTACTACTACTACTACTACTACTACTACTACTACTACTATTACTACTACTAACTACTACTACTACTACTACTACTACTACTAGTACTACTACTACTACGACTACGACTAAGACTACGACTACACTACGACTACTACTACTACTACACTACTACTACTACTACTACTACTCCTACTACCACTACTAAACTACTTTCTACTACTTTACTACTTCTACTACTACCACTTCACTAACTACTCTACTGACGACTACTACAACTACTACTACGAACTTGCACTACACAACAACCACAGCAACTACTCACTACTACTACTACTACTACTACTACGACGACGACTACTACTACTACTACTGCTACTAATACGATTACTACTACTACACTACTACTACTACTACTTCTACTACTACTACTACTACTACGACTACTACTACTACTACTACGACTACTACTATTACGACTAAACGACTACGACGCGACGAACTACTACTACTACTACTACTACTACTACTACTACTACTACTACTACTACTACTACTACTACTACTACTACTACTACTACTACTACTACTACTACTACTACTACTACTTACTACTACTACTACTAACTACTACTACTACTACTACTACTACTACTACTAATACTACTACTACTACTACTACTACTACTACTACTACTACTACTACTACTACTACTACTTCTGACTACTACTACTGACTACTACTACTACTACTACTACTACTACTACTACTACTACTACTACTACTACTACTACTACTACTACTACTACTACTACTACTACCGCTACTACCGCTACTGCTACAACTACGACGATGAGGAGGAGGAGGAGGACGGCGTTTACCGCTCCTACTCATGTTGCTTTCCTAGAGGCTCCAACTCCTAGGTAGGGTCGCACTGGGATAATCAAAAACGAGCCCATCCTCCAGGATCAAAAAACCCTCCTGGAATCTTTGTGTTTAACTAACCCTTCCTCCAGGATCCAAAAAAAAACGTTCCTGGAAGGTTGTTTGTTCCATGAGCTCCTCCTCCAGGATCCAACAAATCCTTCCTGGGAAAGTCAGAGAGGGTCGGGGGGGGGTCCCGGGGGTCGGGGAGCCGGAACCCTTTTGAGGAGGGGTCGGGCGGGGCTCCCAGGGAGGGTTCAGCGGGCGGGAACCCTTCTGAGAAGGAGGGGTCAGGATGGGTTCCCGGGGGCGGGGGCCCTTCAGAAGAGGAGTCAGGGTCAGGAAGGGCGGAAACCGTTCTGAGAAGTGGCAGGAGGAGTCAGGAGGGGTTCCTTTGATATTATATATATAATATATAAATATGTGTATATATACATGTATATGTATGTATGTGTATATCTACATATACAAAACAAGCATTGCCTCTAGGATCCCAAATAGCAAACATTCTGGAAGGTTCAATTTAGACGACCCTGTCCTCCAGGATCAAAAAATAGCCTGGCGAAGGACCCAACCATATGCAGTTGAGAGTACCGCAATTGTGAATATCTTCTTCGGTGGCGCTCCCTATGGGGCCACGAGCCGTATGAGGGGTGTGCCGAAATGCGTGGCAGTGTACACAACACGAACGAAGACGATAGGTCCGAATATGAAAGCTTGAGCGCGTGCGAGTCGGATCGCGAGCGAGTCTGATTATGAATGAATCTGCGCGCGATTGCTTCTATTCGCATGAATGCGTGCATGGATACGCCCAGTGTAAATGTATGTATACGACTGTGAACAGTTTGGGTCTGCGTGACTCTCGGTACTCGTGACTCTGAGCGTCGCCTCTGCAGGGGGCTTCCCTGGGAACCCCGACGGCAGCGCCCGCGCGCCGCGACGCCCATGTCGGCACGCCACACACCTGGTGTGCGGGACGCATGCGGACGGCAGCACTGGGGCCTTCGGTGGAGCTCCCTGTGGGGCCACGAAACGTGTGAGGGGTGTGCCGAAATGGGTGTGCGGGACGCATGCGGACGGCAGCCATGGGGCCTTCGGTGGAGCTCCCTGTGGGGCCACGAAACGTGTGAGGGGTGTGCCGAAATGGGTGTGCGGGACGCATGCGGACGGCAGCACTGGGGCCGTCGGTGGAGCTCCCTGTGGGGCCACGAAACGTGTGAGGGGTGTGCCGAAATGGGTGTGCGGGACGCATGCGGACGGCAGCCATGGGGCCTTCGGTGGAGCTCCCTATGGGGCCACGAAACGTGTGAGGGGTGTGCCGAAATGAGTGTGCGGGACGCATGCGGACGGCAGCACTGGGGCCTTCGGTGGAGCTCCCTATGGGGCCACGAAACGTGTGATGGGGTTTGCCGAAATGGGTGTGCGG
>CAUYUJ010012270.1:210000-240782 GCA_963575745.1 Prorocentrum cordatum | reverse complement strand
GCCGAAATGGGTGTGCCGGGACGCATGCGGGCACACCCACTGGGACCTTCGGTGGAGACCCTATGGGGCCACGGAACGTGTGAGGGGTGTGCCGAAATGGGTGTGCGGGACGCATGCGGGCACACCCACTGGGACCTTCGGTGGAGCTCCCTATGGGGCCACGAAACGTGTGAAGGGTGTGCCGAAATGAGTGTGCGGGACGCATTCGGGCACACGCACTGGGACCTTCGGTGGAGCTCCCTATGGGGTCACGAAACGTGTGAGGGGTGTGCCGACATGGGTGGTGATAATGATGATGACGACAGATGATGATGACGATGACGATGAGGGGGATGATGACGATGATGATGAAGATGGGAGGAGGGAGGGGGCAGCGGGAAGGAAGGAAGGAACGCGGGGCGACGTCTCTTCAAAACGAGGACCCAACACCACAGGATGGTTGGGAAAAAAAATCCTGGAGATTTAACCGTTCCTGGATATTTTTTGTTGAACGAACCCTTCTTCCAGGATCCAAACAACCTTCCTGGAAGGTTTTACGAATCCCTCCTCCAGGATCACCAACACCCCTGCTGGAAGAGTGTTTGTTCAACGAACCCCTCCTCGAGGATCCAAACAACCGTGTTGGAAATTATTTTTTGAACGAGCCCTTCCCACAGGATCCCAAAAACCCTCCAAAGGGGTTTTGTTTGACGGACCCTTCCTACAGGATCAAACAAAAATACCCTGGCGACGCACCCAACCCCTGCGCAATGCGTGGCATGAGTAGCTTGGGGAACGTTATACAGAGGTGATGACGCGACATGTTCGCATATACTTCTGCGGGCGGCATTCGTGAGGCTCGCAGCCCCCCAAGGATTGCGATGTCTCGCTCAGATATGCCTGGTGCCTCGCTCCGCTGAACCCGCCACCAGCCTTCGAATGATGCGACGGTGTCGCAGATCGCAGCCCTCCAAGGACGGCGAGGCCCTGCTCAGATTTGCGCGGTGTCCCACTCCGCAGGGCCCACCAGCAGCCCTCGAAAGTGGCGACAACGTCGCAGATCGCAGCCCCCCAGGGGCGAGATCCCGCTCAGATCTGCGCGGTACCTCACTCCGCAGGACCCACCAGCAGCCCTCGAAAGTGGCGACAGCTTCGCAGATCGCAGCCCCTCAGGGACGGCGAGGTCCCGCTCAGATCTGCGCGGTGCATCTCTCCGCTGGACCCACCTGCAGCCCTCGAAAATGGCGACAATTTCGCAGATCGCAGCCCCCAGGCTCGGCGAGGTCCCGCTCAGATCTGCGCGGTGCCTCACTCCGCTGGACCCACCAGCAGCCCTCGAAAGTGGCGACAGCTTCGCAGATCGCAGCCCCCCAGGGACGGCGAGGTACGCTCAGAGATCTGCGCAATGCCTCACCCCGCTGGACCCGCCAGAAAATAACAACAGTTTCGCAGATCGCACCCTCCCCCCAGGCACGGCGAGGTCCCGCTCAGATCTGCGCGGTGCCTCACTCCGCAGGACCCACCAGAAGCCCTCGAAAGTGGCGACAATTTCGCAAATCACAGCCCCCCAGGCTCGGCGAGGTCCCGCTCAGATCTGCGCGGTGCCTCACTCCGCTGGACCCACCAGCAGCCCTCGAAAGTGGCAACAATTTCGCAGATCGCAGCCCCCCAGGCACGGCGAGGCCCCGCTCAGATCTGCGCGGTGCCTCACTCTGCAGGACCCATCAGCAGCCCTCGAAAGTGGCGACGGTTTCGCAGATCGCAGCCCCACAAGGACGGCGAGGCCCCGCTGAGATCTGCGCGGTGCCTCACTCCGCAGGACCCACCAGCAGCCCTCGAAAATGGCGACAGCTTCGCAGATCGCAGCCCCCCAGGCACGGCGAGGTCCCGCTCAGATCTGCGCGGTGCCTCACCCCCTTGGACCCACCAGCAGCACTCGAAAGTGGCGACGGTTTCTTGGCTGATCGCAGCCCCTCAGGCACGGCGTGGTCCCGGGCTCGATCTGCAGCGGTGCCTCGCTCCACAGGGGCTCCACAGGGAGCCACACCAGCAGCCCTCGAAAGTGGCGACAGCTTCGAGAATCGCCAGCCCCAGGGACGCGAGGTCCGCTCAGATCTGCGCGGTGCCTCACTCCGCTGGACCCACCAGCAGCCCTCGAAAGTGGCGACAATTTCACAGATCGCAGCCCCCCAAGGACGGCGAGGTCCCGCTCAGATCCGCGCGGCGCCTCACCCCGCAGGACCCACCAGCAGCCCTCGAAAGTGGCGACTGGTTCGCAGATCGCAGCCCCCCAGGGGCGGCGAGGTCCCGCTCAGATCTGCGCGGTGCCTCACTCCGCAGGGCCCACCAGCAGCCCTCGAAAGTGGCGACAATCTCGCAGATCGCAGCCCCCCAAGGACGGCGAGGTCCCGCTTAGATCTGCGCGGTGCCCCACCCCGCTGGACCCACCAGCAGCCATCGAAAGTGGCGACAATTTCGCAGATCGCAGCCACCCAGGCACGGCGAGGTCCCGCTCAGATCCGCGCGGTGCCTCACTCCGCAGGACCCACCAGCAGCCCTCAAAGGTGGCGACTGTTTCGCAGATCGCAGCCCCCCAATGACGGCGAGGTCCCGCTCAGATCCGCGCGGTGCCTCACTCCGCAGGACCCACCAGCAGCCCTCGAAAGTGGGGACAATTTCGCAGATCGCAGCCCCCCCCCCCCAGGCACGGCGAGGTCGCCCGTTCAGATCTGGCGCGGTGCCTCAACCCGCTGGACCAGCAGCCATCGAAAGTGGCGACTGCTTCGCAGATCGCAGCCCCCCAGGCACGACGAGGTCTCGCTCAGATCTGCGCAGTACCTCACTCCGCTGGACACGCCAACAGCCCTCTAAAGTGACGACAGTTCCGCAGATCGCGGTGATGGCCCACCAAGCAGTCCTCGAAAGTGGCGACAGTTTCGCAGATCGCAGCCCCTCAGGCTCGGCGAGGCCCCGCTCAGATCTGCGCGGTGCCTCACCCCGCTGGACCCACCAGCAGCCCTCGAAAGTGGCGACAATTTCGCAGATCGCAGCCCCCCAGGGACGGCGAGGTCCCGCTCAGATCTGCGCGGTGCCTCACTCCGCTGGACCCACCAGCAGCCTCGAAAGTGGCGACAATTTCGCAGATCGCAGCCCCCCAGGCACGGCGAGGTCCTGCTCAGATCTGCGCGGTGTCTCACCCCGCTGGACCCACCAGCAGCCCTCGAAAATGGCGACAATTTCGGAGACCGCAACCCCCCAGGGGCGGCGAGGTCCCGCTCAGATCTGCGCGGTGCCTCAACCCGCTGGACCCACCAGCAGCCCTCGAAAGTGGCAACTGCTTCGCAGATCGCAGCCCCCCAAGGACGGCGAGGTCCCGCTCAGATCTGCGCGGTGCCTCACTCCGCAGGACCCACCAAGCAGCCCTCAAAAGTGGCGACAGTTTCGCAGATCGCAGCACCCGGGGCACGGCGAGGTCCCGCTCAGATCCGCTTGGCGCCGCACTCCGCAGGACACATCAGCAGCCCTCGAAAATGGGGGCAATTTCGCAGATCGCAGCCCCCACCCCCAGGCACGGCGAGGCCCCGTTCAGATCCGCGCGGTGCCTCACCCCGTTGGACCCACCAGCAGCTCTCGAAAGCGGGGACCGCGTTGCAGATCGCAGCCCCCCAAGCACGGCGAGGTCCCGCTCAGACCCGCGCGGTGCTTCCCTCCGCAGGACCCACCAGCACCCCTCGAAAGTGGCGACAGCTTCGCAGATCGCAGCCCCCCAGGGACGGCGAGGTCCCGCTCAGATCCGCGCGGCGCATCACTCCGCAGGACCCACCAGCAGCCCAGGTCCCGCTCAGACCCGCGCGGCGCCCCACTCCGCAGGACCCACGAGCAGCCCTCGAAAGTGGCGACAATTTCGCAGATCGCAGCCCCCCAAGGACGGCGAGGTCCCGCTCAGATCCGCGCGGTGCCCCACTCCGCAGGACCCACCAGCAACCATCGAAAATGGCGACAGTTTCGCAGACCGCAACCCCCCAGGCTCGACAGCGGCGACAGGCTCGCAGATCGCAGCCTCCCAGGGACGGCGAGGTCCCGCTCAGACCCGCGCGGTGCCTCACTCCGCAGGACCCACCAGCAGCACTCGAAAGCAGGGACCGTTTCGCAGATCGCAGCTCCCCAGGCACGGCGAGGTCCCGTTCAGATCCGCGCGGCGCATCACTCCGCAGGACCCGCCAGCAAACCTCGAAAATGGCGACAGTTTCGCAGATCGCAGCAGCCCCCCACGGACGGCGAGGCCCCGCTCAGATCCGCGCGGTGCCTCACTCCGCAGGACCCACCAACAGCCCTCTAAAGTGGCGACCGTTTCGCGGATCGCAGCCCCCCAGGGACGGCGAGGTCCCGCTCATATCCGCGCGGTGCCTCACTCCGCAAGGCCCACCAGCAGCCCGCTAAAGTGGCAACAAATTCGCAGATCGCAGCCCCCCAGGGACGGCGAGGTCCCGTTCAGATCCGCGCGGTGCCTCACTCCGCTGGACCCACCAGCAGCCCTCGAAAGTGGCGACAGTTTCGCAGATCGCAGCCCCCCAGGGACGGCGAGGTCCTGCTCAGATCCGCGCGGTGCCCCACTCCGCAGGGCCCACCAGCAGCCCTCGAAAGTGGCGACAATTTCACAGATCGCAGCCCCCAGGGACGGCGAGGTCCCGCTCAGATCCGCGCGGCGCATCACTCCGCAGGAACCACCAGCAAACCTCGAAAGTGGCGACAGCTTCGCAGATCGCAGCCCCCCCCCAGGGACGGCGAGGTCCCGCTCAGATCCGCGCGCTGCCTCACTCCGCAGGACCCGCCAGCAGCCCCCGAAAGTGGCGACCGCTTCGCAGGTCGCAGCCCCCCAGAGACGGCGACCGCAGGGGGGGCGGGAGAAGGGCGCGACCACACCCCTCCATTCAAAACGAATACCCAACCAAGTAGGCCTGAGGAAAAACGTCGATGAGATGTTTGTTTGAACGGGCCCGTCCTCGAGGATCCAACAGCTCCCGCAAACAAAAAATCCTGGAGGTGTTTTTCTTGAACAAACACCTCCCGGATTTTTCTCTACTAGTAAAAAAAACCCTGGCTGTGTTTTGTTTAAACCAAACTACCAGGATCAAACAAAACCTCTTGATTCCAAAAACTCTCCTAGGTGTTTTCCCAACCATCCTTTGTGTTGGGCCCTCGATTTGAAGGGACGGCGCCCCGCGTTCCTCTTCCCGCTCCTCCCTGCGCCCACTGCCCCCCTGCCCTCCTCCTCCTCCCCTCCCCTCCTCCATTCCTCCTCCTCCTCCTCCTCCTCCTGCCTCACTCCTCCTCCTCCTCCTCCACCCACCCTCCTCCGCCTCCGCCTCCGCCTCCGCATACCGCCTCTCTCCACCCCCCCTCCTCCTCCTTCCACCTCCTCCTCCTCCTCCTCCTCCTCCTCTTCCTCCTCCTCCTCATCATCATCATCATCACCATCATTATCCTCCTCATCCTCCTCCTCCTTCTTCTCCTCCCCCCCCCTCCGGCCCGGCACAACGTGTCGCGGCCCCATCAGGGGGCCCCACCGCACGCCCCAGTGTCAGGGTTCGCATGGCGGCCACGGGCCATCTCGGCACACCCCTCACGAGGATCGCGGCCACATAAGGAACTCCACCGAAGGCGCCAGTGGCAGGGTTCGCATGGCGGCCCCGGGCCATTTCGGCACACCCCTCACGAGGATCGGGGCCCCATAGGGAGCTCCACCGAAGGCGCAACTGGGATCGCACGGCGGCCTCGGGCCATTTCGGCACACTCCTCGCGCGCGGCCTCGGGCCATTCCGACACGCCCCTCACGAGGATCGCGGCCACATGCGGAGCTTCACCGAAGGCCCCAGTGGCAGGGTTCGCACGGCGGCCCATGGAAATTGCGGCACACCCCCACGAGGATCGTGGCCCCATAGGGAGCTCCACTGAAGGCCCCGAGTGGTAGGGTTCGCATGGCGGCCTCGGGCCATGTCGGCACGCCCCTCACAAGGATCGTGGCCCCATAGGGACCTCCACCGAAGGCCCCCAATGCCAAGGTTCGCGCGGCGGCCCCGGGCAATTTCGGCGCACCCCTCACGAAGATCGTGGCCCCATAGAGAGCCCCACCGAAGGCCCCAGTGGCAAGGTTCGCATGGCGGCTTCGGGCCATTTCGGCACGGCACACCCCTCACGAGGATCGTGGCCCCATAGGGAGCTCCACCGGAGGCGCCACTGGCAAGGTTCGCACGGCGGCCTCGGGCCATTTCGGTGCACCCCTCGCGAGGACCGTGGCTCCACAGGGAGCTCCACCGAAGGCCCCAGTGGCAGGGTTCGCGCCGCTGCCTCGGGCCATTTCGGCACAACCCCCACGAGGATCGTGGCCCCATGAGAGCTCCAGTGAACTCCGCCTTGTCGACGTGCACCGCAACCTCCTCCCTCGTGGCTCTCAAAGCCCTCTCCTGCTTCTGCTCCTCGGTCAGAGGGGCGCCGTCCTTATCGTCGCCGGCGCCCGCGAGGACGCCACGAACGCGTTCCTGAGCATGTCGTGCTCCGGCGGGAAGCCGTGGCCACATGGGGAGCGCGGGCGAAGATGGCATTCACAACTGCGGCGCTCACAAATGCCAGCCCCGCGCGCCGTGGGAGGGCAGAGAAATACCGAGGCCCGCTCCGCGGCCCAGGGGAACGCCGCTCCCCAGACATGGGGCGTGGCGCCCCGAGCGTCGCCCCGACGCGCGTCGCAGCGACGCCCGAGACGCCGGGGGCGCGAAAAAAACCCAGGGCGCGGGCGGGTGGGACAAAACGCGTCACGCGGCCACGCATGGGCAGCGTGCACGCCACAGCCCTCGCGGGGACCCAAGCCCAGAGAGGCGAACGCACAGCGCGCACTGCCGCGTGTGCGGACGGGCACCGCGAGGCCGTCCCAATGCCACTCGCACCACGGCGCGGTGGCACAGCGCAGCGGGACACGCCCCCGCCAGCTGCACATCAATGGCCAACAAGGCCAGCGGCCGCTCCTGGGGGGACCGCGGACAAGAGAAAGCAGGAGCGCAGAGGCAGCAGCCGCACAGGCAGAGCAGCACCAGTATACCTCTCCCACCCACGGCCCCGCACCCCGACCCTCCCCCCGCCCCGAAGACGAGGAGAGGGCAGGGGAGCAGGGCAGCCGCGGGAGCGGCATTCGTGCAAGCCCACATACGCAACGACAGCGCAAGCACTGCCCCTGAGTTTGCGGGCTCATCGCAACTGCATTATGCTGGGTCTTTCGCCAGGCTAATTTTTGAACGAACCCCTCCTCGTAAATCCAAGAACCCCTTCCTGGAAGGGTCTTCTTGAATCTTTCCTGGGGTAAAACCAAGCTGTATCCCCCAACCTTAGGCGTGTGAGGACACCACGCAACTCGAAGAGCTGCGGCGACCGTTGTTCAGGAGCGGCCCCTCCCGACCCCACACGTAACGTCAGGGCATAGCATCGCATGTAGATACGTCATATGGTGCACCCGGCCCGCTATTGCACTGAACTGCACAACGAACCCACACCGCACAATCTACGCAACACATGTAATTACGTAAGTATGCTTTGTAATCAAGAAGAGCTGAAATACAACATAAACCAATTGATAAATCAATTGATGACACATGTGATCCAAATAATAACCATTAAGAACGGTTATGAAACATGGTCGGAAGAATTGGGTGCCTGTGGTTTCTTGTGCCGGTGGCACAGCGCACGCTGCCGCATGCTTGCCATAGCCAACACCATGTTTGTCCAACTGGTCGTGGTCCTGCTGGTGAAATCCTCTGTCGGCCAGCCAAGCCAGCGGCTGAGGTCAGCCGTTGGTATCGCGATACCCTGCTGGAGGTCGGCGTTGGCTGTGCACACCCAGTACATGTGGTCGAACGTCGGAACGCGCTGCTCTCCGCAATGGTCGCAGGTGGTCGAGACCTCCTCGCCTTGGTTGGACTGCACCTCGCCTTGGTTGGACTGCAGCAGGGCGTCCAATACCACGCAGCCGCAGAGGACGGCACAAAACAAAAAAAAAAAACAAAAAAAAAAAACAAAGCAAATAAAAAAAATAAAAACAAAAAAAAAAAGCGAAGTGTGAGGCGAGGAATTGGGTTTAGCTTTCCGTGTGTCTGTGCCGCCGCGCGCGGCAGCAACAACTTATAAGAAAAAAAATAAAATGCAACAAAAAAAAGACGCAAAAAATGACAACTCACCCAGACCATAACCACCTCATCAACGCACCACCGCATAACAAAGAACCACAATCCCAGCACATAATCAACCAACTCAGACACTCCGTCCCTCTTACATCCAACACAATATTGCCCATCCCAACCCCCCGAATAAACAACATCCTCTCCCCCAACCAATCCAAAAGTCCCCCCCGCCAATCTCGCATTCCTCCCCTCACATTCCCCACAACTCCCGCAGGTAAGGCACTCCAGCCGCCATGGGGTTATCCCGCCGATATCCGCCGATTCCGGCCCTGTAGGATTGCCCATTCGTGTGATCGGAGTATGAATCGTAGCTCGTGGTGCTGTCGGTTTGTTTTGTCGGTAGGTCGAAGCTCTCCCGCCGGGCCTCTCCAGAAGCCGTCGTCGCTGCGCTCTGCTTCAAGTGATGCCAAGTGTGCTCGGTAGGCGTGGGCTGGCCCCCGCGTGCTGGTTTTGATCGCGATTTTGTCCCAAAGCGAAAGTGCTCCAGGCCCCTCTTGAACCCTTCCTCCAAGATCCAACACATAAACCCTGGAACTTGTTAGTTCAATTATACGCATCTATATATAGTGTTTATATTTACACACATTATATGTATATGCATACATACATACATACATACATACATACATACAAACATACATACATACATACATACATACATACATACATACATACATGCATGCATACATGCATACATACATACATACATACATACATACATACATACATATATAACGAGCCCTTTCCTCTAGGATCCAACAAACTCTCCACTAGGTTTGTTTTGAACAAACCCTTCCTCCAGGATCAAGGCACAATTCCTGGGGCGGTTTGTTGTACGAACCCCTCCTCCAGGATCCAAGAAACCCTTCCTGGAGGTTTTGTTGAACGAACCCTTCTTCCAGGATCCAGAAATCACGTCCTGGAGGGTTTTTTGGACGAATCCCTCGTCCAGGATCCAACAAACAAATCCTAAAGGCTTGCTGATTGAACGAACCCCTCCTTCAGGATCCAAAGAATCCGTTTTGGACAATGTTTTGACGAACCCTTCCTGGATCTATTGTTCTTGAACGAACCTTTTCTGCCAGGATCCAGAACACCCTTCCTGCAATGGTTTTTCGAACGAGCCACCCCTTCAGGATCAAAAAACATCCAGGAGTGGCTTTGTTCGAGCGAGCCCCTCCTCCAGGATCCAAAAAAAAAAAGTCCTGGAATGGTTTGGTTGAGCGAACCCTCAATCCAGGAAAAAAGAAATTAGTCTGGCGAAGGACCCAACCATATGCAGTTGAGAGTACCGCAATTGTGAATATCTTCTTCGGTGGCGCTCCCTATGGGGCCACGAGCCGTATGAGGGGTGTGCCGAAATGCGTGGCAGTGTACACAACACGAACCAAGACGATAGGTCCGAATATGAAAGCTTGAGCGCGTGCGAGTCGGATCGCGAGCGAGTCTGATTATGAATGAATCTGCGCGCGATTGATTCTATTCGCATGAATGCGTGCATGGATACGCCCACTGTAAATGTATGTATACGACTGTGAACAGTTTGGGTCTGCGTGACTCTCGGTACTCGTGACTCTGAACGTCGCCTCTGCAGGGGGCTTCCCTGGGAACCCCGACGGCAGCGCCCGCGCGCCGCGACGCCCATGTCGGCACGCCACACACCTGGTGTGCGGGACGCATGCGGACGGCAGCCATGGGGCCTTCGGTGGAGCTCCCTATGGGGCCACGAAACGTGTGAGGGGTGTGCCGAAATGGGTGTGCTGGACGCATGCGGACGGCAACGCTGGGGCCTTCGGTGGAGCTCCCTGTGGGGCCACGAAACGTGTGAGGGGTGTGCCGAAATGGGTGTGCGGGACGCATGCGGACGGCAGCCATGGGGCCTTCGGTGGAGCTCCCTATGGGGCCACGAAACGTGTGAGGGGTGTGCCGAAATGGGTGTGCTGGACGCATGCGGACGGCAACGCTGGGGCCTTCGGTGGAGCTCCCTGTGGGGCCACGAAACGTGTGAGGGGTGTGCCGAAATGGGTGTGCGGGACGCATGCGGACGGCAGCACTGGGGCCTTCGGTGGAGCTCCCTGTGGGGCCACGAAACGTGTGAGGGGTGTGCCGAAATTGGTGTGCGGGACGCATGCTGACGGCAGCCATGGGGCCTTCGGTGGAGCTCCCTGTGGGGCCACGAAACGTGTGAGGGGTGTGCCGAAATGAGTGCGCGGGACGCATGCGGACGGCAGCACTGGGGCCTTCGGTGGAGCTCCCTGTGGGGCCACGAAACGTGTGAGGGGTGTGCCGAAATGGGTGTGCGGGACGCATGCGGACGGCAGCCATGGGGCCTTCGGTGGAGCTCCCTATGGGGCCACGAAACGTGTGAGGGGTGTGCCGAAATGGGTGTGCGGGGCGCATGCGGACGGCAGCACTAGGGCCTTCGGTGGAGCTCCCTGTGGGGCCACGAAACGTGTGAGGGGTGTGCCGAAATGGGCGTGCGGGACGCATGCGGACGGCAGCCATGGGGCCTTCGGTGGAGCTCCCTATGGGGCCACGAAACGTGTGAGGGGTGTGCCGAAATGGGTGTGCGGGACGCATGCGGACGGCAGCCATGGGGCCTTCGGTGGAGCCCCCTATGGGGCCACGAAACGTGTGAGGGGTGTGCCGAAATGGGTGTGCGGGGCGCATGCGGACGGCAGCACTGGGGCCTTCGGTGGAGCTCCCTGTGGGGCCACGAAACGTGTGAGGGGTGTGCCGACATGTGTGTGCGGGACGCATGCGGACGGCAGCCATGGGGCCTTCGGTGGAGCTCCCTATGGGGCCACGAAACGTGTGAGGGGTGTGCCGAAATGGGTGTGCGGGACGCAAGCGGACGGCAGCCATGGGGCCTTCGGTGGAGCTCCCTATGGGGCCACGAAACGTGTGAGGGGTGTGCCGAAATGGGTGTGCGGTACGCATGCGGACGGCAGCACTGGGGCCTTCGGTGGAGCTCCCTGTGGGGCCACGAAACGTGTGAGGGGTGTGCCGAAATGCGTGTGCGGGACGCATGCGGACGGCAGCCATGGGGCCTTCGGTGGAGCTCCCTATGGGGCCACGAAACGTGTGAGGGGTGTGCCGAAATGGGTGTGCGGGACGCATGCGGACGGCAGCACGGGGGCCTTCGGTGGAGCTCCCTGTGGGGCCACGAAACGTGTGAGGGGTGTGCCGAAATGGGTGTGCGGGACGCATGCGGACGGCAGCACTGGGGCCTTCGGTGGAGCTCCCTGTGGGGCCACGAAACGTGTGAGGGGTGTGCCGAAATGGGGTAGATGACGAATGACGATGACGACGATGACAAAGATGATGAAAATGAGAAAGATGAATGGATGCTGATGATGATGATGATGATGATGATGATGATGATGATGATGAGATGACGATGATGATGATGATGATGATGATGATGATGATGATGATGATGATGATGATGATGATGATGATGATGATGATGATGATGATGATGATGCTGACGATGATGGTGATGATGATGATGATGATGATGATGATGCTGATGATGATGATGATGATGATGATGATGCTGCTGGGAGGAGGGAGGAGGGGGAGGAGGAGGAGAGGAGGTGGGACGCGGGGCGCTGTCTCTTCAAAACGAGGACCCAACACAACAGGATGGTTGGGAAAAAATGCCTGGAGGATTGTTTAACGAGCCCCTCCGCAGGATCCCCCTCAAAAAAACATCCAGGAGTGTTTTTTGTTGAATGAACCCCTCCTCCAGGATTCAAGATACCCTTCATGGAAAGGTTTGTTGAACGAGCCCTTCCCCCAGGATCAAAAAGAACCATCCTGGATGAATGTGTTGAGTGAGCCCTTCCTCCAGGATCCAAGCTGAAACCATCCAGGGGGGGTTATTTTGAACGAGCCCCTCCACCACTATCCAAGAACCCATTCCTGGAAGAGGTGTTGTTGAGCGGGCCCCTCCTCCAGGATCCAACAAACTCCTCCTGGAATGGTTTGTTAGAACAAAGCCTTCCTCCAGGATCCCGAAAACCCTTTCTGGAGTGGTTTTTTGAACGAACCCCTCCTCCAGGCTCCAAAACAACATGTCCATAATGGTGTTTTTCGAACGGACCCCTCCTCCAGGATCCCGCCCTACAAAAACACGTCCTGGAAAGGTTGGTTTGAAAGGACCCTGCGTCCAAGACCCCCAAAAAAACATGTGTTTGTAACGGGCCCTCTCTGCAGGATCGGAAAAACTCAAGGAGGGTGCTGTTTGAACGAACACCCCCTCCAGGATTCAAAGTCCTGAAATGGTTGTGTTGAACGAGCCCTCCCTCCAGAATCACAAACAAACCCTCCTGGAGGGCCGTTCAAAAAGAACCCTTTCTCCAGGATCCAACCAACCTCTCCAGGAGGGGTTCTTATGAAAGAACAACTCCCCTAGGATCCAAGACAATCTCCTTGCCTTCCGCCAGGATCCAAAGCACCCGTCCTGGAAGGTTTGTTTGACGAGCCCTTCCTCCAGGATCCAGAAAACCATTACTGAAGTGGTTGTTCGAACGACCCCCTCCTCCAGGATCCCAGTAAAACCCTCCAGAAACATTTTTTTTTGTTGACGAACCATTCCTCCAGAATCCAACAAACCGCTCCAGAAGGACGTTTGGGAAACTGACCCCTCCTCCAAGATCCAAGGCGCCCTTCCTGGATGGGATTTAGTTGAACGAACCCCGCCTCCAGGATTCCGACAAACACATCCTGGCCGTTTTGTTGAACGAACCCTTCCTCCAGGATCAAGCTTGTTGTTTCCACGACGGGTTCGTCGAACTGCCACGCACAGCTGCTACGACTACTACGATTACTACTGTTACTACTACGGCTACCATTACTACTACGACTGCTACCACTACTACCACCACCACCACCACCACCACCACCACCACTACCACTACCACTACCACTACCACTACCACCACCACTACCACTACTACTACTACTACTACTACTACTACTACTACTACTACTACTACTACTACTACTACTACTACTACTACTACGACTACTACGACTGATACTACTACTTATCCTTATTATTCTTCTGCTTCTGCTTCTCATACTACTACACATACTACTACTACTGCGACTACTACAACTACTACTACTACTACTACTACTACAACTACTACTACTACTACTACTAATAATAATACTACTACTACTGCTGCGGAGCGATCGGCCCAATCGCAACCGCTTCGTCAAACTTCCATGGGTAGGCTAATGGCAATCCACTCATTCCAGCCGCTCTCTTGGACAGCTTCTGCTAACAAAAACATAATGTCAGCGACCCCAAAGCATCGCAACCACTTCGGCCCGATCGCAACCGCCTGGGATCCGCCCCAAATGGTTGCGATCGGGTCGAAGTGGTTGCGATCAGCCACAATCGCGCCCCAGAACGGCAGAAGGCCTCCAAGACGGCCCCAAGATGGCCCCAAGAGGCCTCCAAGATGCCCAATCCCAAGACGGCTTCCGACGGCGTCAAGCGGGCCAGGAGCCCACCAAGACGTTCCAAGATGGCTCCAAAATGGCCCAAGACTGCCCAAGGGGCCCCCAAGAGGTCTCCAAGACAGCCCAAGAGGCCTCCAAGAGGGCCTCCAGGAAGGCTCCCAGGAAGGCCGGAAGAGGCCAAATCATATGTTATCTGTAGGTTTTGAAAAGATTTGGGCGCTTGCTTCTTTTCGGCCTTCCGACAACCCGAGACGGCCCAAGAGCTCCCAAATATCACCCCAAGATCGCCCAAGAGGCCTCGAAAATGGCCCCAGAACGGCCGAAGAGGTCCCCAAGACAGCACAAGAGGTCTCTAAGAAACCCAAGATGGCCTCCAAGACGGCCCTAGAGCACCCCAAGAGGGCCCCAAGTCGGCCCAGAGAGGCCCCCAAGACGGCTTCCGACGGCGTCAGATGGGCCAGGAATGCTCCAAGACTGCCAAAGGAAGCCCCCAAAGGCCCCCAAGAGGCCCAAGGAGACCCCCAAGATGCCTCCAAAAGGCTCCCAGGAAGCTCCCAGGAGGCCCTAAGAGTGCCCCCAAGAGGCTCCCAAGATGCTCCCTCCTCCTCCTTTCCTCCTCCTCCTCCTCCTCCTCCTGATCTTCCCCTCCATCCTACTCCAAGTGCTCCCCGAAGGGTTTCCACAACGGCTGGGGGAACACATTGTCCGATAACTTGGCACAGCTCTTGCCATAACGCTCGGCCACAGGAGTGATTCCAAAAGGCAAAAGGGCGGCGGTGATTCGCCCTAGGCGTCTTCGATACCGAAACCGCTACTCCACGTGCCTCTCCAAGGGTGTGCTCTGACCAGGATCTCAGGGAGAATCCAGCCGTGGCGACGAGAACTCTCCAGGACGAGCAGCGGCATCGGCAACCTCTCCCTCCTCGAGGCCTCGACCGCAACGGGGGCGCCGTCGACCCAGCCGAAGGCCTCCGGGCTGCCCGGAGGGGCCGCGGCCGCGGCCAGCGCGAGCAGCAGGGCTCGGGAGGCCCGGCAGGTGCTCGCGGCAAGCACCACGGTGGCGTCGCCGTCGTGCTCCAGAGCCGCCAGCAGCTCCGCCACGTCGGCGGCCTGCGGCAGCTGCTCGGCGGAGGCTGGTGTCGGCAGGGCTTCGGGGTTGCGCACAAGCCGCCCCAGAAGCCCTCGCGTCGTGGAGAAATCAAGACGGGAGGTTGTCGGCTTTGTTGGGCCTCTGGGGAGCCTCGTCGAGCCCTGGGACCGTCCAAACATTACTCAGGATGAAAAACCGGTCCTGGGAAACGGGTCGGAACCTCCGGGTCCGGAAAAAATCACGACGTCGGGCGTCTGGGGGGCCCAGGCTGGCCTCAAAATGACCCCGTGACAATCTGGAACGGTCTGAACACACCAACCCCGGGGTGGCGGGGACGTTCAGACTGCCCCTGACAATCCAGCCCAGGGGCCTGCTGAGGCCAGCGTTGACGAAAATCGAAATACTGCCGAGAGGAATCTCCAGTAGAAAGCGAAGCCCCCTTTTGGCCCTGGCTGCGCCGGAATGCATGGAAACCGTTCAAAAGAACCCCAGCCGAACGAACGACCCCCGCTGCGGACAAGCGACCAGGCCTAGCTCAGACAACGTGGGTGAGGCCCTGGCCTCTGGCTTCTGGACTCTGGCGTGTCTGGAGACACGCACTCCGAGACACGTAAAAAAATTGCCGAACCTCGCAGGCCGCTCCCCGCGAGGCGCGGCCATCCTCGCTACCTCGAGCCGCCCTCTGGAGAAGGCTGCCCCAACGGCCCCGGCCACGACGCGGGGAGCGCTTTAACGGAGTAGATTCGCTTCAGGGATGTAACTTATATGTAGCACCCCGCAGCTGCGGATAAGAGCGAGGGGGCGGGCGCGGGGTGGGTCGCGGTTGGGTCGCGGGCGAGAAAGGAACGCTGTGGGGCCCTCCTTTCTCGCAAACAACGAGCATATCATCTGGATCAGGGATCCACTCCTTGTCAGATGATTCGGCAAGAAATCGAATCGCAATCGACTGGTAATCACCAGAGCATGGGAATTGCCTTATTTCAATGGACGCCTAAATTCTGGGCCCTCCTCTCTCGCAAACAACGAGCATATCATCTGGATCTGGGATCCACTCCTTGTCAGCTGACTCGGCAAGGAATCGAATCGCAATCGACCGGTAATCACCAGGGAATGGGAACTGCCTGAACTTCAACAGACGCCTAAATTCTGGGCGGAGGTGCCTGGGCCGCTCGGAGGGCCCAGGGCGCTCGAAGGAAGGAGGGGGATAACACGAAAAACAGGAGCAGCATGAAAAAACCTTTGTTTTCACAAGGAACAACAAGGAACAATACAGGACAAAAATAGGAAGACCTATGACTGTCCGTGCTTATTCGGCGCAGACGTTCCAAAGTTAAGATCCTTGTGCAGCAGCCTTTACAAAAGGATTCCTTGTGTGGCGAACTTACACAAGGATTTCAAGTGAGGGGGATCTGCAGTGGCCTCCACACTTAGAACCCTGTTGCAACAGCCTTTACAAAGGGAAGCCTTGTGTGGCGGCCTACCAAAAGGTTTTTCCTTGTGGGGGGATCCGCAGAGGCGGCACCTTGAGCCCAGGAAAACTGAAGAGGAAAACAACTTTTGTTTTCACATGGGAGAATAACAAAAAGCTAAGAGGATCTGTGACTGTCAGTACTTTTATGGTGCAGACGTTCCTCACTTAAGATCCTTGTGTAGCAGCCTTCACACAAGGATTCCCTTGTTGTCGCGACCTTACACAAGGACTTTAAGCGCGGGGGACCTGCAGTGGCCTCCACACTTAGAACCCTTCTGCAACAACCTTTATAATGTAATCCCACCAGCCCTGTGGGCGTCGGTGGTTTAGGGATTTTCCTCTTCCACTCCTCCGTCTTCCCCTTCGGGGAGGGGTTTACCCCTACCCCTCCCCCTACCCCCTCCCCATGGACCTGAACAAGAGGGGTTCGCGAGTCGTCGGAGCGTCCAAAACGGCCTCGGCGAGGCAGACAAAATCATTAATTTTACTAGGGAATGTTGGCTCCTTTTTGGCCTCCTGGGGGGGCGACGCTAATTATTGCTCCCCTCTTGTTTGATCAATCTCCTCCAAGATGGCCCCAAGAAGCGCCCAGGAGGCCCCAAGAGGTCCCAAGATGGCCCCACGATGGCCCCAAGAGGCCCCCAAGAGGCCCGCAGGAGGCCCCCAAGAGACCCCCAAGAGGCCCCAAAAGACCCCCCAGAGGCACCCAAGATGTTCCAAGAGGCCCCAGCGAGAATGCCAAATCATTGGCTACACGAAGGTTTTAGCCACATGTTGGCCTCTTGGGGGGGGGCACTGAAAAAGATGACTCCAAGAGCGCCTGGGAGAACCCAAAATTACCTCCAAGACGGCTCAAGATACCCCAAGATGTCTCATAATGGCTTCCTCTGTGTGCTGCCCACTTCCCTGATCGAGGCAATTCCTCTGGGCATCGTTTCTGGATGGGCTGGTGGGGATTCGCGAGCGTCAACAATTCCGTTCGTGGTGGCCTTGCAAAATGGTTGTAATGTTGGGGGGATATGCACAAAGGGGCCTTTGCAAAAGGATCCCTTTTCGTGGCGACCTTGCACAAGGATTTCAGGTCCAGACTTAGAACACGTTGTAACAGCCTTTACACAGGTAAGCCTTATTGTGGCGGCCATACCAAACAAGTTTTCATTGTGGGGGATCTGAAGTGACGGCGCCGTGAGCCCAGGAACCTAAAGAGGAAATCAACATAAACAAAAAAAAACTACAAACAACAAAACAAACAACTGATGCGTTTTCACGCTGATTCATTTATAACAAAAACTGAATACCTGTGGTTGTCGGTACTTCTATAACGCAGACGTTCCACAATTAAAACTATTGTGTAGCAGCATGTACAACAGGATTCCTTGTGAGGTGACCTGACACAAGGATTTCAAGTGACAGGGGATCTGCAGTGGCCTCCACAAGTAGAACCCTTGTGCAACCGTTTTTTACAACGGGAAACCTAGTGTGGCGGCCTTACAACCAGGTTTTCATTGCGGGGGGATCAACAGCGGCGGCACCTTGCTTGAACCCAGAAAAATCAAAAAGGAAAGCGTGACAAGCACGGAAAACATAAAAAAAACATGTGTTGTCACATGGAAAATAAGAAATCAGAAAACCTCCATTTAAAACCCTTATGTTGCAACCTTTAGAACAGGATTCCTTGCGCGGCGACCTTGCACCAGGACTTTAAGCGCGGGAAACCGGCAGCGGCCCCCACGCTTAGAACCCTTGCGTAACAGCCTTTTACCATAGAAAATAATTGCGCTGCTGCTTTACAAAATGGCACCGCCCCCCACCCCGCGCACCCCCTCCGCGCCCCCCCCGCCCGCACCCCCCCCCCGCCCACCAGCCCGCGCGCTCCCCCCCCGCCCCAACCTTTTTACTTCGGCGCGGCACCCCCCCCGATCCCGCGCGCCCTCCCCGCGCCCCCACACCCTCCGCGCCCCCCCCCTGCCCGCCCGCCGGCGCCCCCCCTCCACCCCGACTTGTTTTTGTTTCGGCGCGGCGCCGCCCCCAGCCCCCCCCCCGCGCCCCCCCGCCCACCAGCCGCCGCCCCGACCCCTCTAGTTCGGCACGGCATCGCCGCCCGCGCAGCCAGCGCGCCCTGCGACGGCCCCGCCCGCCAGCCAGCGCGCCCCCTCCGCCCCGACCTCTCTTTAGAAGGCCCCCACATTTCCCCGCCCGCCCAATCGGCGCGACCTCTCCGCCCCGACCCCTTCATTCCCTTGCACGAGGCACCTAAAGCTCCGACCACTACTTTATATTTCGGCACGGCGCCGCCCCCCCACCCCGCCCCCCACCTCCGCGCCACTCCGACCGTCAGCCGGCGCGCCCCCGTCCGCCCCGACATTTTGCATCTCGGCACGGCACCGCCCCCGCCCCACCCCGCGCGCCCCCTCCGCCTCGCCCCACTCGCCGGCCACCGCGCCCCCTCCGCCCCGACCCTTCGGCACGGCGCCGCCCCCCACCCCGGGCGCCCCCTCTACATCGCCCCGCCCCCAGCCAGCGCGCCCCCCCTGCCCCGACACCTGCATTTCGGCACGGCGCCGCCCCCCCGCCCGAGCGCCGCCCCCGTCGCCCCGCCCGCCAGCCAGCGCGCCCCCTCTGCCCCGACTTCTTCACTCCGGCACGGCGCCGCCCCCCCCATCCCGCGCGCCCCCGCCGCGCCCCCCCACCCGCCAGCCAGCGCGCCCCCTCCGCCCCGACCCTTGCGCGCCGGCACGGCAGCGCGCCCCCGCCGCGCCCCCTCCGCGCACCAACCGGCGCGCGCCCCCCTGCAAAAGACCCTCCGCGCCCCCCCACCCGCCAGCCAACGCGCCCCCTCCAGCCCGCCCCCCCCCCGGCCCGCGCCCCCCCATCTGCTAGCGGCGCGCGCCCCCCTCCGCACCCCCCACCAACCAGCCAACGCGCCCCCTCCGCCCGCGCCCCCTCCGCGCCCCCCCACCCACCAGCCAGCGCGCCCCTTCCGCCCCGACCCCTCGTTTCGGCGCGGCACCGCCCCCTCCGCCCTGACCCCTTCCATTGCGACATGGATCGGCGCGCAGCGCCGAGGGCAGTTTTGCTGCGAGCGCGGCTCGAAAAACTGGCGCAGCTCCAAGGCCAAGTGCCTTCAATTTTTGCGCGACCGATACAGCAGCGGGGCGTGAGATGGTAGCAGGCAACGGGCGAGCGGCGGAAGCGAGGCGGAAGCAGGGACTAGGAGCGAGGGAAGTGCTACTTATCACACTCTTCCAGCACGGCCCTCGATGGGTGGCGCGAGCTACGCCCTGAGAGAGACGGGCATGTCTTCTCTCGCTGCATAACGGGGCGAATTATCGAGGTAATTATGAAACAGCGGCGGCGGCAAAGGCAGGCAAACGGCCTGACACGGCCTGCAGCAGGGGCCCCTGGGGCATCACAGGACGCGCCACACAAACCTGCGAACCAAATTCCCTCCCCAACGGCGGCGGCGAAACGCGGCAGGCACTTGGCAGGCGAGTCCGATCGCGAAGCGACAAGACTCAAAAACATCATTACCTTACATGATAGTAAGATCTGAACTGAGTGTGGCCGTCACCACTTTCCGAATAAAACTGCAGACACGCTGAATGAAGCTTCTGCAATGCGGAGTTGCATGTAGATCTTTGGCCGAATGTGACGCAAAAAACTGAATGCGGATTTACGTAAACGGAGCCGGGCGCAAAGTCTTCTCTGCAATGCGGACTCACATAAACGGAAGTCGCGACAGGCGACCATCTAGCAACGGCAGCTGAACATTTGCCGGCTCGAACGGCCAAACTGCCGTCCAAACACCGGTCAGTACTCAGAGACCCTTCTTGGGTGGTTTTGACGACAGAGCCTTGAGGTCTCCGCCACTGATCTTTAACCGACGGCTCAGGAGGTCGGTCGCCACCGGGCTTGCAACCATGGTGAAAGTATGGGTCGCTCTTGCGGCAGAGGCGCACGAGCCAGGATGAGTGTTTCTTGCACGTCTTGCAGATAAGGTAGACGCTAGATGCATTACGTCTACATAGGAAATCATGTCTGCACGCCACGCAGCTGATCATATCATTCGGTGAGACGGTGAGACCGTCGGCGAGGAACCGTTCCACGAAACCACGCTGGCCGACGATGAGCTCGAAACAGCGGTAATGCTTGGCGACGCGGGAGCTGATGCCCGACTCGATCTGCTTCCCGGTGCCGGCACTGGCGCTGGCGTTGGCGGCGCGGCATCGGATATCGGCATCGGGAGATGCTGCGGCAGCGGCGGCTGCGATAGATGATGTCCGCATGTGACTCCCGATCCCGACGCCGATAAACTCGACCCCTGTGCGCTGCTCGGCCCATCCGAGAGGTGCATGGAGACATCGCCATCGTAGCCACACTCCTCGAGAATGACCGCTGGAATGTCACGGCGCCGACCGAGTCGTCGCCCATCCCAGGCTGGGTGCTCGTCGTCGATCACGGCCTTCGCCTCGGCGGAGTGCTGGCAGGATTCGATCATGTTGCTCTGTCTCAAGATCGTCTGGAACGTCATCAGGGATAAGCAGACGCTGTAGTCCGACGTCGTCGTAGGCGCAGGCACAGGCTGACCTTTGACCTTGCCCAGGCAGGTGAACAGAACTGAGGCGAGCATGGCGGCGTTCGGCTGCCGGGCCCCGCTAGTGTGCTTGCGGGCCCCCAACGACAGCAGGACGCTAGCCTCCATCGCCTTGGTCAGGGCGTCCGCAACCATAGCCCAGGTCGGTATCCAGCTGAGCTGGAAGGCACTGTTGGGGTGCACGGCCTCCTTGGCCATGAAGGCGACGACGCGGAACCGCTTGTCAGTCGAGTGGCCCACATCGGATTGGACGTGCGTCACGAGGCCCTTGCTGTCGCTGTAGATCTCCCCGGGGCGCTTGTCGGCGAGCTCGTCGATCTGCTTGGGCACCTTCTTGGTGTCATAGGGCTCGGCCAGCAGCTGGCGGAACCAGGCGTTGGTTTCCGATCCTTCGAGGGTCGCGCAGCCCTCGGCTGCGAGGGTCGGCTTCACTGGCCTCTTGGCGGTGCCCGAGTGCCAGACCACGGGCAGGCACAGGTCGCAGCGACCACCGACAACGTCGCGAGGGCGATGCGCAAGCCCCATCACCATGCCCCACTGGCTTTTGACCTCGCCCACTCTGGCGAACGCGGCGCAGCTGAAGCACGCAATCGCGGCAGTCTCAAGGTCGAAGATGCTGCGCCGGAGCAAAATCGCGAAGTTCGCGGTGGAGTGCATGCGGGCGACGGTATTGTTCTGGGTCTTCGCGTCGGCCACTGTGGCGACATTAGTTCGGCGAGCAGCTGGACAGGCGACGCCCACCTCGGGCTGCACTTCCAACCAAAGCAGCTGCCCGAGCGCGCGGCGGTAGCTCGCCACCTCGGTGGCGGCGAGCCGATCCTCGGCACCTCGGCCTCGCCGGGCCGCCAGGTCGACGTAGTTCACCTGCGCGGAGGCGGTGGCTTGGGTCACCCTGAACTCGTCGTCGAGCTTGGTGATCCTCCGCCCGCCGTACTTGATAATCCCTTCGACCCGCTTGAGGTGTAGCTTCTTCCCCAGAGATGCGATGGTGGTCTTCCATTTGGTGGAGTTGCTGCGCTGGGCGATCAGGAAATCGCCAACGTGGGAGTGGGCCACAACGGCGAGCCCACCTTCGCCATGGAAACGGTAGAGGCCCCCCTCGCGCTTTCTCTCCACGAGGCCGCGCTCGGCGAAGACCCTCTGCGCGTAGAGATACCACTGCCTCCCAACGTCGCGCGCCCCGTAGATCGCGCCCGCGGCCAAGGCTGCGCCCCCGGTGGCGGGTTCTTGGCCGGCACGCGCAGGAGCAGCAGCCCCTCGATGTCCCCCGACTGCAGGTAGGCCGTCATCGCGTCGCAAGACGAGAGGCCCCAGTTCTTCTGGGCGGCTGCGGACAGGGCGAGGCACAGAGCGCCCCTCGACCCAGCAGGCACGTCCGCCCTGATCCGCGACTTGTCTTCCCGGCAGCCCTGCACGCCCAAGCGGGCCTCCATGGCGCTCTGGCCCTTGCTGGTCAGCACCCAGCACCCCGCGCGCGCCCACCGGGCGGATGCCAGGGCCACGCCGCAGGAGCTCCTTCAGCTCCTTGGGCGGGAGCTTCTCGCAGGCGCCGAACTCCGTCCACTTCGACCACTCGGTCTTCACGGCGGCGCCCATCTTCTTTTTTTCATTGGCGCTCAGGTCGTCGTACTTGAGCCCCTCGGCGGTCGCGTCGCCCGCGAGCGTGGCCTCGCGGAGTCGCGTGCTTGAGTTGAGCTCGTCCGCGCGCACCCTGAAGTACTTGTCCAGGTAGAGGTCGATCTTGTTGGCGTCCTTCGGCCTCTTGGAGCACGTGGCAGATCGTCCGAAACCTCCATGCGCCTAGCTGCGCGTCCGCGCGGGTCGGGCTCCTGCTGGCGGTCGCGTCGCCAGGCCTGCGGTGCGTTCTCCTGTCGCACCTGGCGCTGAGCCTTCGCGCCGCGCTGGTTGTCGTTGTCTGGTGTGCGCCTGGCCACTGTCTCCTGGCGCGCCTGCTCCTCCGCGATCCTTTGCCATTCTCGGATCATGTCCGATCCAGAGCTGTCGGACTGTCGACATCGACATGACCGCGAAGATCTGCAGGGCCCCATCGCCATCGCGAGCAGCAGCAGCAGGGCCATCGGCAGCGGGAGCGGCAGCAGCGCCTGAGTCCAGGGCGGGCGCCGCAGGTGGCGGCTCCGCCGGCGACGCCGCCGGCAATGGCAGCGGCGGCTGCACCCCGTCTCCTTCTGAAGGCGGTGGGGCTGGTCCTCCACTGCCGCTGGCCCCCCCACTGGAAGCGAAATCGCCATCCCCTTGATTCGGCGAAGTTGTGCGCACGTCGATTCGCTGCGCGGTTCTCGCCGTCGCCGAAAGGATCCGCATGCATGGCTGATGGCCGCGACGGCGCCGGCAACCCTGCCGGCGGAGGCTGCGCCTCGCTGCGGGCGCGCTTCTGAGGCGCAGGACCAGAGAGATCGAGGAAGGTGTCCTCGGCATCAGCTGAAGGTGCAGGCCCACCATGCCCTCCTCCGGGCCCTGGCGGTTGATGTCCACCGCCTCCTCCGCCGCCCCCTCCTGGATCTGGAGGCGGTGCGTCTCCCGGTGGGGCGCCTGGAGGAGGCCCAGGCGGCCGGTTGCCGCACTGCATTTTCAGCCAGCACTTGGCCCCACGGCACGAGCACCGATGCCGCGGCGCGGCGTAGGTGTCCACGATTGACCTTCACGGTCGTGGAGCGATGGCTGACCCAGACGTTCGAGGCGCCCCCGAAGCCGATGATGACGCTGGGCCCATGCCACTGCAAAGCCCACTCTCGCATGGGCTTGCCGTTGCCCCTCCAGTAGCACACCTGGTCGCCGGACGGTAGACGCCGCCGGCGTGCTGAGCTCCACCTGCCCGAGAGATCGGGCCAGCAGCGCCCTCGACAGGGATTGGTTGAACCCCAGCTGCTGGGCGAAGGTCGGAGCGGCCTTCATGATGGCGATCCTCTCCGAGAACGGCTCGTCGGGCACGATGCGCTCGTGCACGGAAAGCCTGCCGGCGTTATCCAGCAAGCAGTAGAGGGGCCGAAGGCCTCGTCCGAGCAGCCACTGCGACGGCGATTAGCCCGTGGAATTGACCCGGCTGTTCATGGGCCAGCACGCGAAGGCAATCAGCCACCGGACCTTCTGGGCGACCTCGGGCCTCGGCGAACCTGATGCTGAACTGGTCGATCAGCTTCCTCGCGCGTACCTTCCACAGGCCTCCGCGTCGCCCCACGGTAGCGCTTTGCTGCGGCGCAACCGCAGAGGCGGTCATCAATCGGAACCCATGTCCTCCAGCTCCTTGGAAAACTCTCGCTCGAATTCGCCTCCTCCATCGAATATGACGCGTTGAGGGGCGCCGAAAGGCGCGATCCAAATCTGCAGTAGTCGAGCGAGCGCAGCTGGTGGGCGCCTTGATGCGACAACGCCACATCGTGAAGCCCGAGGCCAGGTCGACCACGTTTCAATATACCGACTGATTGCCCGCGTAGTCGGCCAGGGTGAAGACGTCCACCCCGATGGAGTCATTGAAGTCCCTGTCCGGTCGGATCCTTCCTGGCAAGTGTGGTAGTGGTCGATGCACTGCACAGACCTCGATGAAGGCTGAGAGCAACCCCCATGGATATCTGCGATCCGCCTGTCACGCGGATGGCTCGGGCAAGCGAATCGTTGGACGGGTGCCCTGTGGTCACGTGGAGCTGCATCACGGCGGATCTAGGCGCCCGCTCCTCCGCGGCCGCGAGCACTGGTTCGTGGGCTGCTGCAGCGGCCAGAACCGCCCTTCTGCTTGCCCCCCTTGTCGTAGGATGTGATTCGCGTAGAGGTCGGCAAGTTAGTCGACGCAATGGCGTGGCCAACGCCTGCGCGAGCTTGCACGCGTAGTTATCGCTGTTCTTCGCGCCCTTGCCGCGAGCCTCTGCGCGGAGATGCGATCTGTCGCAAAACCTCATCAGCGACTCGTCGAATCCGAAGAGGTCCGCGATGACCTCCCACGGCCTCTTGATTTGGACCCCCTTCTTCGCCTCGAGGTCGAGCGCGCAGCCGTCGAAGTCTATGACTCGAGGGAGTTGCTCCTGCAGCTGCATGGCGATCGCGTTCCTGTTGGGGCCCCATCCGCCGCAGCATCTCGGCCAATCGAACGAGACGGCGAGTTGGGCTACAAACTCCTTGCGCAGCCGAGACATCGACTGCAAGAACAGACCGATCATGAGCTTGGACTTAGCCCGATCCCTCTTGAGCTGCGGACATTTGCTCGGGTCGGCCATCACGACAAGGCGCTGTAGCGAGATCCACGGCTGGCGAGGGAAAGCCGCGCGAACCCTCGCGCTCTTGCCGCTGGCAAGGTTCTCCCCGGCCCTGCCCTCCAGCTTACCGACCGCCAACCGTCGCGAGGTCGTAGCCTGGAAGACCGCATCGGACAACAGCTCCCCCATTCCTTCTCCAAGTAGCGCTGAACTTGCTGCCCAGGCCTCGCAAAGCACGGCGCTGTTCGATGCAGGTGTCGGGCTGGGTCCGGTAGTAGACATGGCCAGGGTGATGTTCAAAGCCTGGCTAACCTGGCGCGGCTAGATGCCGCTCTTGCTGGTTACGAAAGCCGAACGCTTTCCTGCGACCAGCTGCGGCTTCGCCCCCATCTTGAGCATCCGCACGCGTAGCTGCTCCATTGGTCACCTCGGCATTGTAGCCCAGGGTCGCGGGCGCGCCGAACGCGCAGTCCGAGCAGAGCCCCGGGCGTCCGCAGGCCTCGCAGGCCTTCCCGCCGCAGGCGATGCAGTCCTGCAGCGGCTCGGCAACGCATGTCGTAGGATAGGTGGTCCGCGGCAGCGTCGCTAGCGCGAGGCATGGTGCTGGGAGGGAGCAGCGGTGGAGCGGCAAACCAAAGCTGAATCCACGGCTGACATAAGCCGCGACCCCTTCGAGCGGCGAGGCTGAAGTCGCCTCGGGACGTTCAGCGACGTCTTCGTGACGAACTTGTTGATCGCGTCGATCAACGTCTGTCCTAGTCGTAGTATTGACCGTCGGCTCGTGGCGCCCCAGGTCGGTTGGCTGGCTTGCTGGATCGCTTCACGCCAGCGTCCTGGATGGCCCGCCAATCCTCCGGCTGCAGCTTGATCGCGGGGTGGCCCGCGCTGCTCGCGATGATCTTCTGGGTTGAGTTCCCGATGCGTATCTGGCCCTTCCAAAGAGAGACGTCGATCTTGGAAGGCAAGATGAAGTCCCGGCCGACGAGGGGGCCGAGCGCAGGGCTGCCCACGACGCTAAACACGACGCGGCCAGCCCGGCCGCAGAGCACCAGCGGCGAGGTGACGCGCATCTAGCTCAGGCGGGCGCCCCCGTTGCCGAACCTGTAGACCTCGTCCTCAGGCTCATCGAGAATATGGTCGCCAAGGCCCATATTGGCGAGGATGCCCCCGTAGTTCTCGCGCCACTTCACGCCCAAAACGCAAAGGAGGCAGGCCGCGCCCATCACGCCGATGCCCTCGGCCTCG
Organism: Prorocentrum cordatum; assembly: GCA_963575745.1. Lineage (NCBI taxonomy): Eukaryota > Dinophyceae > Prorocentrales > Prorocentraceae > Prorocentrum > Prorocentrum cordatum. The sequence continues at coordinate 214,495 of CAUYUJ010012270.1, read as the reverse complement.
GGCCTCTCGCCATTGGCCGAGACGTTGACGCTCGGCAAGTGGTGGATCCGCCGCTCTGAGACGCACGCCTCGGCAGATGGCGTCACGGGACCCTGCGGATGCAGGGCAATCTCCTCGTCCGCGAACTGGACCCGCTAGGCGATGCGAGCCAGGCGCTGGGGGCGGCCTCTGCGCCCTCCGCCCTTGGATTCGCCGTCTTTGGGCGCGAACTTGCGAGCGCCTGGCGCGCGGCGCTCCTTGTCCCCCGACCAGCGCCCGGTCTCGCCACAGCCTCAGCACTGCTACGTCTTCCTGCGCTGGTCGGCCCGGCTCTGCAGCTTCGCCGGAGGGCGCGAGGGCGCGGACATGTTCGACTTGTCGCGGCAATCGAGGGCCTCCCGGGCCGATCTGATGGTCGCCATGGCCGCGGGAATGGCAGCGAGCTCCGCCGCGGCGGCCTCGACCACGGAAGTCGTCGCCGTCGAGCGCCTCGGAGACGCCCACGCTTGGGAGCTCGAGCTCGGCGCTGAATGCCTCGAGCTCCTGGCGAACGACGTCCTGCACATCGACCTCGCCCTCGTCGCCCCCCCCGGTTATTCTTGGTCGTCGTCGGGCTCGTCGTCGACGTTGGTGAAGCGCCCTCCACGGCTGGCGGACCCCCCACCTCGCCAGCTGCCCTGCTGGCGCGACTGGTTGGCCCGCGACCTCGGCGGCGGGGCGCGGCGTTCCGAAGTGCGGATGTCCATGAACATCCGAACCAGCAGCCCGCGTTCACCTCAACGTCGGCGATGCTGAATCGACTCGAAAATTCATCGAGGGTCTCGCCCTTTGTGCAAGGGCTTCTGCTGACCGATGCTCGCCTCCATACTGCAAGACATTCTCGATGCCAACCTGATTCCTGTCGCGCTTCTTCTCGTCGGCGTCCTCAATATTGGGGTCGGATCCAGGATGTAGCTGCACCTCTGTCATAGTCATCGCTGCACTCCTGGCCGCCCCCGTCAGCCCGAGCGCAAGCTTCGATGCTAAACTTTGCGTCACTGACAGATTGTCGCTGAGTTTCCACAACTTCGCCTCCTGCTTGTAGTCTCTCCACCTTGAGGAATCTCCATTTCAGGTAGGCATTACCTAATGTTCGAAACTGTTGAAATTGCTCGTCATCTTGATGAGGAAGAGGGTACTGGTGTCGCTGACGCTGGAGCAGGAGATGTAGTAGCTGGCGTCGCTGACGCTGGCGTTGGAGATGTAGTACGCGGCGTCGGCGACGCTGGCGGAGGAGATGTAGTGCGCGGCGTCGCTGATGCTGCTGATCCGAGGCTCATCGTAGCGGGCGTCGTTGAAGACGCGGTCCTGAGAGAAAGAACTGAAGAAATAGCTGTCGTCGGACATATAGGCCAGGTATAAGGTGTAGTATGTGGCGGCGTAGCTGTCGCTGCTGTAAGAGATGTAATGTGTGGCGCCGTCACTGACGCCGCTGTTGGAGATGAAGTAGCTGAAGGCGTGTACCTCCAGCGCTCCACGACCGTGCAGGCAGGAGGACGCCGACAACTCGCAGCAGTGAAAAGGACGGCCACAAGGACCCCATATCGAGCCCGCTGCGAGCGTCGGGCTCCCGCGGCCAGTGCGGGGGAGAGGGGTGCGGGGCAGCGGTCGGGGTGGACTGGCTGAACCCAGTCCGCCCCCGTGCCCAGGCCCCCCCCGCAGGAAAGGCGGCCCCCCTTGTGCAACTGTCGCCGCAGGGGGGGAATTACCTCCAGCGCCCCACGGCCGTGCAACAGGGGGACGCCGACAGAACGCAGCAGTGAAAAGGACGGCCACTTGGACCCCATATCGAATCCGCTGTGAGCGTCAGGCTACCGCACTATTGTGTGAGACGCCCTGGTGAAGCGGAAAAGAGTGAGCACGACCAGGGTGGTCAGTCCGAGTCAATTCCTCCTCCTAGGGAGAGTACGTCCTCGTCTTCGGGCCAGGCCTCCCCTACATCCCTTGAACTGAGTTCGTCCCTGGGATCCTGGTCGACCTGGCTGGGATGCTGTGCTGCGGGAGAGGCCACCTGGGGGCCCGTCTCTCCGACTATGCACCCTGGGCCTCCCTCCTCAGCCTCACTCCGAGGGACTGTTGGACTCCTGTAAGCCTCTAGGGAGCATCTTGGAGACCTCTTGGGGGCTTCTTGGAGCTGCCATGGGGCCTCGAGGGGGCTTCGCAGGCTGTTTGGGTTGGGTGTTCTGGGCTCATCTGACGTCTTCGGAAGACGTCAGGCTGGGCTCTTCGAGATCGCCTGCGTCGTTTTGGCAGGCTCTTGACTGCTCTTGGAACCATCTTGGAACCGTCTTGGTGGATAAGGTTCCTCTTTGGACTCTCTCGGGGAAGTTTGGGGCGCCCCAGCAGCCTCAGAGGCGGTCGCCGGATTGAGAAGAAACCAGAAACATGATCATTGTCATGATGAGAAACGTCACCATCATCGTTACCATGACCATACTCAGCAGCATCCGCATCCTCAGCATCGTCACCATCACCGTCATCACCAGTGACGTCGTACTGGACGTCACCCCCGGCAGCGCCATGAATAAAATTGCCCGCGTCATGATCATTATCATCATCATCCTAATGATCATCCTCATCATCATCATCATCATCATCATCATCATCATCATCATCATCATCATCATCATCATCATCATCATCATCATCATCATCATCATCATCATCATCATCATCATTATCATCATCATCGTCATCATCATCATCACCATCACCACCACCATCATCAGCATCAGCATCAGCATCAGCATCAGCATCAGCATCAGCATCATCATCATCATCATCATCATCATCATCATCATCATCATCATCATCATCATCATCATCATCATTATCAGCATCATCATCATCATCATAATCATCACCAAAATCATCATCATGATCATCGTCATCAGCAGCAGCAGTATCATCAACAACGTCATCATAAGCATCACCATCCCCATCATCACCATCACCATCACCATCATCTTCACACTCATCATCAGCATCAACATCATCATCACCATCACCATCATCGATATCATCAACCTATTCAACATCATCATCATCATCATCATCATCATCATCATCACCATCATTCACAACATCATCATAATCGTCATCATCCAAAACAGCATCACCATCAAAACCGTCATCATCAGCAGCATCACGATCACCGTCACCATGACAATCACCGTCAGCATCGTCATCACCGTCATCACCGTCATCATCATCATCATCATCATCATCATCATCATCATCATCATCGCCACCATCACAAGCACCGCCATCATCATCATCATCATCATCATCAGTATGACTATCAGTATCAACATCACCATCACCAATGTCATCATCAGCATCATCATCATCATCATCATCATCATCATCATCACCGTCAGCATCATTATCAGCATCACCTCTAACAAGGACGTGCGATGGGTACCAGCAAACATCGGACGGCAAAGCCTGCTCGCCCTAAACGGTTCACGTGCACATTCAGATACAGGAAGCCACTATTCGTACGTCCGTGGACGACGTTCAGCACAGCATTGCGTAACAGGGGAATCCTCCAGAACTCGCAAGGGATCCTCTGGAACACGTTGGGCATCCTCAGGAAGCCCATACGCAATTCTCCGAAGCCCAAGACAACCCTCAGGAAATCCGGAGGATAGGGAATCCTGAAGACCTCAAAGGACTCCTCGAGAACCCCGTGAGGAACCCATGGGATTCTCAAGGGGATCCCCAGGAAACTACGAGAATTCAGACGAATTCCCGCATGATCCTCCAGGGGGTCCTGAAGATCCTCCCCCGCCTTCTCCGTTTCCTCCTGTTCCTCCTCCTCATGTTCATCCTCCTCGTCTCCTCCTCCCCCTGGTCCTCCTCCTTCTCCTCATACTCCTCCTCCGCCTCGTCCACCTGACCCTCATCCAACTACTCCCTTTTCCTCCTCCACCTCCAGATTGTCCTGCGTTTTCCTTCTCTTTTCTTCCTCCTCCTCCTCCTCCTCCTCCTCCTCCTCCTCCTCCTCCTCATTGTATTCCTCCTCGTTCTTCTCGATCTCCTGCTCCTCCAACCTCCATCTCCTCCTCCTCGTTCTTCTCCTCCTCCCCCTCTTCCTCCAACCTCCGCGTGCTGCCTCCTCCTCCTCCTCCTCCTCCTCCACTTCCTGCTCCCCCCACCTCCTCCTCCACCCCCTATTCTCCCCCTCCCCTCCCCCTCCCCCCTTTCCCCTCCTCCTCCTCCTCCTCCTCCCTCCTCCTCCTCCTCCCTCCTCCCTCCTCTGCCTCCTCCTCCTCCTCCTCCTCCTCCTCCTCCTCCTCCTCCTCATCATCATCATCATCATCATCATCATCATCATAATCATCATACTCATCACCAAAATCGTCATCATGGTTATCATCATCAGCAGCAGCAGTATTATCATCATTGTCATCAGAATCAACAGCATCCCCACCATCGCTATCACCATCACCATCATCTTCACACTCATCATCAG
>CAUYUJ010012270.1:172500-205000 GCA_963575745.1 Prorocentrum cordatum | reverse complement strand
TTCCTTCTCAAAAAACATAGTGCGAGCGTCAAGGCGCACACCTTGATGGAGAAAAAACAATATGCACCGGTGGAGGGGATCAACAATAATTATTTTTCATAAATCAAAGTTCAACAACAACAACAACAACAACAACAACAACAACGACAACAACAACAACAACAGCAACAACAACAACAACAACAACAACAACGACAACAACAACAAGTATCAGACTGTTCGCTCTTTCTTGCCCGCGTGTCATTCAGAACGAGTTCCCCACCCCCTCGATACCCGCCCGTCATGTATTCGATCACACCCCCATTGGGTGGATTTTTTATCATTGCGGGGGGCGGCGGGCTTAGACAGGCGGGCAAACCTGAGCGGGCGGACACTCCTTCCTGGGTGTACATGGGCCCGCCATTAGAATTGGTGTGGGCCCTCCAAAAAGAGGACGGGGAGAACGAGGGATAATGGGAGGAGAGGAGGGGGAGGGACGAAGGAAGAGGGAAAACGCCAGGAGAGAAGGAGCGAAGAGGGGGGCGGTTGACTAGAGGCAGAAAGAGAAAGAGAGAAAGACATATAAGAGAGGGAGACAAAGAAAGAGAGAGAGAGAGGGGAGAGAGAGAGAGAGAGAGAGAGAGAGCGAGAGAGAGAGAAAAAGAAAAAGGGAGGGAGGAGGCAGGAGAGGGGAGGGAGAAGGGAGGAGGGAGAAGGGAGGAGGGATAAGGGGGAAAGAGGATAGGGCAGAGAGGCATAAGGATGAGGAAAGAAAGAAGGGAGAGAGAAGGGAGGAAAGGAGGGAGGAGAGAAGAGGGAGAGGCAGGAGGAGCTGGAAGGTAAGAGCGTGAACGTTCGAGGAAGTCCTAGGCGAAAGCGCCGTTCCTTAAGGAAGTAAGTCAGAGGCGGGGGCCCACGATGGGCGGGCGATCCCCTGACGGGCGGGTCGGGCGGGTGGGACATTCAAGCGGGATGCCTGAATATGGCGAGAACGCGATTACTAAGTAAGTTGTAACGGCGTCCTTGGCGCAGCGTGTTTCCTGAGCGTCGAAAGCGCGATTTCTAAATAAATCGCATGGAAGTCACAGGCGAGAGCGCAATTCCTGAATAAAGTGTGAAGGACTCTCTGGCGGGAGCGGGGGTCTTGATTAAATTGCGAAGAAGTCTTGGTTCAATTGCGAGGAAGTCTCAAGCGGGAGCGCCGTTCCTGAGTAAAGTGTAAGGAAGTCTCAAATGGGAACGGGGGTCCTGACTAAACTGCGAAGAAGTCACCAGCGGGAGCACGGATCCTGAGTAAATGGTGAGGAAGTCTCAGGAGCGGGGGTCCTGACTAAACTCGGAAGAAGTCTCAAGCGGGAGCCGTTGTTGCTGTAATCCGGGGGGGGCAGGGGCACAGTTTGAGCACCAAGACTTTCCCTGTCAAAAAAACAGGGTGCGAGCGTCGAGGGGCACCCTTTGAATAAAAAACCATATGCACGGTGAGAGGGGGATCAACCATAATTGTGTTTCCGAAATGAGGGTTCAACAACATCAAAAACAACAACAACAACAACAATCACTTTATGATTGTTCGCTCGTATTTCTTCGCGTGTCATTCAGTATGCGTACCCCCACCCTGGATACCCGCCCTTTTCATATTCCATCGTACCCCCTTTGGGGGGGTATATTCATTCCGTGCCACGCGTGGTTGGTAAAACCCTTGAAAACGAAGGGTAACAGATAACGGGGGAAAATGAGGACGAAGGGATCGGAGGAAGGGAGGGGAGGGGCAAGAAGGAGGGAGGACGATGATTTGCGCTGTGAGTGGCGCGATTCAGCTTGCGCCATGGCTTGCGCCAGCCACTCCAACACAGGTGAACAATAAGTTTCGCCATGGGTCGCGCCATAAACAGCGCCACGTACCACCCCCTTGAAAGAACATCTCGTGGATACCCCCACGGGGGACGTACAGCTGCGAACTGGAGTCAGAAACAAACTTCGCGGAACCATTCGTATAGGGGGTCACAAAGGGCGACAGCGGGGCCACTGAGGCCAGCAAAGGGGCCACGAAGGGCAGCTAGAGGGCCACGAAGGGCGACAGCGGGGCCACGAAGGGCATCCGTATGGTTGCGAGGAAGTCCAAAGCGAGAGCGCGATTCTCCAATAAACTGTGAGGAAGTATGATGCGGGAGCCGCGATTCGGTGGTAAATTGCAAGGAAGTCCAAAGCGGGAGCGCGATTCTTCGACAAATTGTAAGGAAGTATCCGGCGGGAGCCGTTGTTGGCGCGGGCCACGACGGGCGCGAACGAGCGGGGGCCCCGAAGGGCAGACGTATAGGGGGCCGCTGAGGGCAGCGACGGAGCCGCTGAGGGCAGAAACGGGGCCACGAAGGGCAGAAAGGGGGCCACGAAGAGCGACAGCGGGGTCACGAAGGGCATACATATGGGGCCACGACGGGCGCGAACGAGCGGGGGCCACGAAGGGCATACATATATGGGGCCAGAAATGGTGACAGCGGGGCCACTGAGCGCAGAAACTGGGCCACGAAGAGCAACGAGAGGGCCACGAATGGCGACAGCGGGGCGACGAAACGAATGCGTATGGGACCACGATGGGCGTGAGCGAGCGGGGGCCACGATGGGCAATTAATCCGGGGCCACAGAGGGCAGCGACAGGGCCGCTGAGGGCAGAAACGGAGCCACGAAGGGCAGGGAGGGGGCCACGAAGGGCGAAAGCGGGGCCACGAAGGGCATGCATATGGGGCCACAACGGGCGCGAACGAGCGGGAGCCACGAAGGGCATTCGTATATGGGGCCACAGAGGGCGACAGCGGGGCCATTGAGGGCAGCAAAAGGGCCACGAAGGGCAGCGCGAGGGTCACGAAGGGCGACAGCGGGGCTACGAAGGGCATGCGAATGGGGCTACGACGGGCGACTGCGAGCGGGCCACGACGGGCATATGATGCGGGGCCACAATGGGCAGCGACGGGGCCACTGAGAGCAGCAACGGGGCCACGAAGGGATTCGAGCGAAGGCGACCGCGGAACCAGTACGGGCAGCGAGGGGCATCGAAGGCGGGCGAAGGGCAGCGAGCGGCGACTGCAGTCCCTAACGGGCTGGTCGGGCGGGCAGGCCCAGACGGGCGGGTCGAGCGGGCGGGTCGTTGAAGCGTGAGTCCTGCTTGGACCGCCAGGCAATATGTAGCGGGAGCGCGATTCCTGACTGTCGAGGAGCGGCATCTGAATAAATTGTGAAGAAATGCCATGCGGGAGCCGCGATTCGGTGGCAAGTTGCGAGGACGTCTCAAGCGAGACCGCGATTCTTCAATAAATTTTGAAGAAATATCAAGCGGGAGCCGCGATACGGTAAATTGCAAGGAAGTCCAAAGCGAGAGGGCGATTCTTCAACAATTTGTAAGGAAGACTCCGGCGGAAGCCGTTGTTGTTGTCCACGGCGGGCCAACGACACAGTTTGACCCTCAAGACTTTCCCTGATAAAAAACAAAGTGCGAGCCCCCGGAAGGGCACTTCAATCAAAAAAGCAATGTGCACCGGACGGGGGGGATCAGCAATAATTATTCCGAAATGAGAGTTCAACAACAACAACAACAACAACAACAACAACAACCACACCACCAACAACAACAACAACAACAACAACTGCAGCAGCAACAGCAGCAATAACAACAAAGACAACAACAACAACAACAACAACAACAACAACAACAACAACAATTACTAGCACGTGGGGACACTCCGTTCTCACCAGTGCCAGGGTTTTCATAGGAGGCGGGCAATACCCCCACTTTGTGGGGGGGCCGGTTCAAGCTCTACCAAATTTCCAAACGACTCTTCGCCACCACCCACACCCAGCTTCCCGCCCTATGACGTTCGGACACTTCACTTCGTGGCATGCGGACGACCGTGGCTACTATTCAGGGCCCCGCGGCCGACGACGACGGCGTGCGCGCGCGAAGAAAAAACGAATGTGTCCCGCATGGTATTATTTGACAGGGATGATGGCCCTGGCAGGTGCGCAACCGTTGCTGCAGAAGTTCGAAAAAGTTGCTCGCAAAAGCCCGTTTGACAGAAATGTTTAAAAGCTGTTGAGTTTCCTACGAATCCGCAAGAGCGCGCGGGATGAAGTTTTGACAACTTTTTTTTGAAAAACCATTGTTTTTTATGTTTTTATGTTAAAATCGTTACGAAAACTAAGGTATTGGAAGGATTTCGTCTTGCGCGCGCGAATGTCCACTTTACCTTATTTTTTGCAAGGGATTCTTGAAGTTTGGTTATGTTAGAACAAGAAATGTCCACTTTATCTTATTTGTTGCAAGGGAAAACGGGGGACAACAAAACAACCGGATCCGGACACCCACGTTTCGCCTGAGACTTCCTCACGAAAATGATGAAAATGTGGCTGCGGCCTAGGCGCGGCGAGGGGGCCGCGCACCAGGGGTCCCAACAATAATTATTCTTTAGAATAAATAATGTTCAACAACAATAGCAACAACAACAACAATCGTTTTAAGACTGTTCGCCCTTATCTGCTCGAGTGTCCAATAATGCGTATTTCCCAAACCCTCGATACCCGCCCTCTTCGTCTTCGATCGAGCCCCTTTTGGGGGGTATACCTTTCTTCCCTGCAGGCGGGGCCCTGGCAAGCGGCGGGGCCGCCGCGGACCGTCGGCCTGACCAGCGGCAGCGCTGATCGGCGGGCGGCCGCGGACCGTCGACCCGACCCCAAGAGGGACGGACAGGGGACCGACCACGACGACGACGACGTCGACGACGACGGCGACGACGACGACGACGACGGCGACGACGACGACGAAAAGCGAAAGCGAGAGAGAACGACAGCAGGGCCACGAAGGACACGAAGTAGGCCACGAAGGGCGACAGCAGGGACACAAAGGGAATGCGTATGGGGCCACGAAGAGCGTGAACGAGCGGGGGCCACGAAGGGCAGATAATGCGGGGCCACAGAAGGCAACGATGGGGCCACTAACGGTAGCAACGGGGCCACGTAGCACAGTGAGGGGGCCACAAACGGCGATAGCGGGGCCACGAAGGGCACGCACACGGGGCCACAACGAGCGCGAACGAGCGGGGGCCACGAAGGGCATACGTATGTTGGGCAGCGGAGGGCAAGGACGGGGCCACTGAGGGCAGCAACGGGGCCACGAAGGGCAGCGAGGGGGCCACGAAAGGCGACAGCGGGGCCACGAAGGGCATGCATATGGGGCCACCACGGGCGCGAACGAGCGGGGGCCACGAAGGGCATACATATATGGGGCCACGAAGGGCAGCGAGGGGGCCACGAAGAGCTGCAACGGGGCCACGAAGGGCAGCGAGGGGGCCACGCAGGGCTGCAACGGGGCAACGAAACAAAGCGAGGGGGGCCACGAAGGGCTGCAACGGAGCCACGAAGGGCAGCGAGGAGGACACGAGGGGCTGCAACGGGGAGACGAAACAAAGCGAGGGGGCCACGAAGGGCTGCAACGGGGCCACGAAGGGCAGCGAGATCCCGATTCCTAGGTAATCTGTGAGGGAGTCCTAAGCGTGAGCGCGACTCGTTGGTGCCTGCGTGTCGGGAGCGCGGCGCTTGAGTAAATTGCCAGAAATTCCAACACAAGTCTCCAACGAGAGCGACTCCAGAGCGCCGGGAGAGCGATTCCTGAATAAATTGTAAGGAAGTCACAAGCGAGAGCTCGATTCCTGAATAAAATGCGAGGAGTCTTGGGCGGGAGCGGGGGTCCTGGCTAAATTGTGAGGAAGTCTCAGGCGGGAGCCGTTGTTGTTGTAACCCGGGGGCCAGGGGCATTGTTTGAGCAACAAGACTTCCCCTGTCAAAAAACAGGGTGCGAGCGTCGAGGGGCACAATTGGATCGAGGAAAACAATATGCACCGGTGGGGGGGGAATCCACAATAAATTTTCTCGAGAAATGAGAAGTCACTCCACACCGCGGAAGCCCACCTCAGCCACGCCCCCAGGGAAGGTGAATGACCGTTCGGCCCCCTCACTCTTCTTTGGATTGACTTATTGTCAAAAAATAACGCAATGACTATTTTGGCTGCATCCGAAAACCAGTGCCTGGCATCGAAGTAATATATCGATAGAACGTAGTGACAATCCTGTGCTGCCCTCGGGCGTTGGCAGAACTGGGTTTATTGGAACCTGGTTTAGTGATTTGTACCGGGGGCGCCCCCCCGTCCCATCTCCACTAACCGGAACTGCCGTCACCCGAGAAACACCACCTACGGCAAACCTGGTTTAGTGAATCTGGCCAATTGAGGGGCCCCGGGGCCCTACCACTAACCGGGTCCCCTCACCCCGGGTCCTGGCTATACCCGATGCCCGTCCGCCTCCTCCTGTCCATCCTCGCCCTCCTCCCTCGCCCGGGAGGCTTCCGCCGGCGCTCGAGCGCCCCAGCTGCCCCAGCGGCTCTCCGGGAGCTCCCTGCGGAGGCTCTGCGGGCGGCCGCCGGGCGCCCCCCCCCTGGGGAACTGCGGAGGGCCTGCCGCGGGCTCTCGGGAGCCCTCTGGAGGCCCACCCCCAAGCCCCGCCACCTGGCGTCCAGAGGAACTCGCCGCTCTCCGGGTCCTGCGTCCAGGACCCATCGGCGCCGTCCCTCATGGCGACCTCGCGGGCCCCGCAGGGCTGCGCGGCCCCGGGCCAGCGCACGCGCACACCCGGGCTCCGCCGCCAGCGGCAGAGCTGGGGCCAGAATGACGACGCGGGAAGACAGTGGCTGGCGAAGACGACGTTGACGACGAAGAGGACAAGGATCGACCCCAAAACATTCCATGTGGCTGCGTTGGAGACACGGAGCGAAACCATTTCTCCCCGATTCTGGCTGAGACTTCCCGCTGGTGGGGCCCGAGGAGGAGGACGATCAGGGAACGCCGACCCCCCCCCCGAGTCAAAAGTCCTCCACACGTCCAGACACCAGCTGCTCTGGGCGGACAGATAGGGGTGCAAGAGGAGGGTGGGGGGGGAAGGGGGGAGAGGAAGACTGGGAGGAGGAGCAGGAGTGAGATGATGATGATGATGATGATGATGATGATGATGATGATGAGGATGATGAGAATGATGAAGATGATGCTGATGCTGGTGATGATGATGATGATGGTGGTGATGATGATGATGATGATGATGACGAGGATGATGATGAGGATGATGATGATGAGAATGATGAGGATGCTGATGATGATGAGGATGATGAGGATGATGATGAGGATGATGATGAGGATGATGATAATATTAATGATGATGATGATGATAATGATGAGGATGATGCTGATGCTGATGCTGATGAGGATGCTGATGATGATGATGGTGATGATGATGCTGATGATGATGAGGATACTGATGCTGATGATGACGAAGATGATGATGATGATGATAATGCTGATGCTGATGATGATGCTGATGATGATGAGGATGATGATGATGCTGATGATGATGATGCTGATGATGATGATGATGATGCGGATGATGATAATGATGAAGATTATGCTGATGCTGATGATGATGATGCTGATGATGATGCTGAAGATGATGATAATGATGATGCTGCTGATGATGCTGATGTTGATGATGAGGATGATGATGAGGATGATGATGATGAGGATGATGATGATGATAATGATGAAGTTGATGCTGATGCTGATGATGATGTTGATGCTGATGATGATGATAATGAGGAAGATGATGCTGATGATGATGATGAGGATGATGATGATGATGAGGATGATGATGAGGATGATGATGAGGATGATTATGATGATGATGCTGATGATGATAATGATGAAGATGATGCTGATGCTGATGATGATGATGCTGATGATGATTATGATGCGGATGGTGATGATAATGATGAAGATGATGATGATGCTGATGATGATGATGCTGAAGATGAAGATAATGATGATGATGATGCTGATGATGCTGATGATGATGAGGATGATGATGAGGATAATGATGATGAGGATGATGATGATAATGATGAAGTTGATGCTGATGCTGATGATGATGATGCTGATGATGATAATGATGAAGATGATGATGCTGATGATGATGAGGATGCTGATGATGCTGATGATGATGATGAGGATGATGATGAGGATGATGATGATGCTGATGATAATGATGCTGATGATGATGCTGATGATGATGATAATGAAGATGATGCTGATGCTGATGATGATGATGCTGATGATGGTGAGGATGATGATGATGATGAGGATGATGATGAGGATGTTGATGATGATGAGGATGATGATGCTGATGATGATGATGAGGATGATGATGATGATGATGATGCTGATGATGCTGATGATGATGACACTGATGATAATGATGATGATGATGAAGATCATGCTGATTATGCTGATGATGCTGATTATGCTGATGATGATGCTGATGATGATGATGCTGAGGATGAGGATGAGGATGCTGATGATGCTGATCATGCTGATGATGATGGTGATGATGATAATGATGAAGATGCTGATGATGCTGATGATGATGATGCTGATGATGATGGGGATGATGATGAGGATGATGATGATGCTGATGATGATGATGCTGATGATGATGAGGATGATGATGATAATAATGAAGATGATGAGGATGATGCTGATGATGATGATGCTGATGATGATAATAATGAAGATGATGCTGATGCTGATGATGATGATGCTGCTGATGATGATGATGAGGATGATGATGAGGATGAGGATAATGATGATGATGCTGATGATGATGAGGATAATGATGAAGATGATGATGATGATGCTGATGATGATGCTGATGATGATGATGCTGATGATGATGAAAATGATGAAGACGATGCTGAGGCTGATGATGATGATGCTGATGATGATGATGAAGATGATAATGATGAAGATGATGCTGATGATGATGAGGATGATGATGATGAGGATGATGAGGATGTTATGATAATGATGATAATGCTGATGATGCTGATGATGATGATGAGGATGATGATGCGGATGATGATGATGCTGATGATGATGCTGATGATGATGAGGATGAGGATGATGATGCTGATGATGATGATGATGATGCTGATGATTGTTCCAGGGGTCCATAGTCTCACGTATAGGTTTAGCTTTTGGTGTTTCACCCTGGGGACTGATGGTTAGAGATCCATCTTGTGCGTCCGTGCCACATGTGGCTCAAGGTAAAACATTATGTCCCCTCTCCTGCTGCCACAGTTGGTAGCGGAGCGGGGTCCGGCCCGGCGGCCATGGGCGCGAGAGGCTGGCCGTGACGGTCAGGCCGCTTCGCGCTCGCGCGCCCCGGAGCCAGGCTTCGCTCTGACCACTGAGCGGCGTGGGATCCACGGCAGAGAGATGCCCGCGGATGGTGAGCAGCAGCAGCAACCGCCGCCAGTCGCTCCACGAGGCGACGGACGAGATGAGGCCTTCGCCGTCATGACGGCCCGAGGAGCCGAGGGGTCGACTCCAGGGGCGGCGGCGTCAGGCTCTACGGCAACGGCGGCGGTGATCGACCAGGACACGCTCACACGGGCAATCCAGTCCGCCGTCCAGGAGACGGTGCGGGCGCTCGGCCATTTTGGCCAGCAGCAGCAGCAGCGGCCCCGCAGGAGGTGTCCTCGACGGCGGCCGACCCGTGGGACGGCACTGGCGCCGACCCATGGAGCAGCAGCGGACACGGACGAGCAGCCGAGGTGAGCAACGGTGACGCAGCAGGAGAATCAGGACGATGGCGCTCACCCGGCGACAAGGACGACTCCAAGGACGACCAGAAGTGGGACGAGCACCAGGACTGGGGCTCCGGCTGGAGCAGCAGCTGGTGGCCTGGCCAGTGGACCGGAGGTCGAGGAGACTTCACCGACCCTCCGGCGTGGCCGGGCTGGGCCCACTATAGGCAGTGGCGCCGGGCCATCCGGCGCTGGAACGACAACACCGACGTGACTGTCTGGAGGCGGTCGGAGAAGTTCATGCGACTCTTCGACTGGACGATGCAGGCCAAGTTCGAGGACATCCCGGACAAGGAGCTTACAGCACCGTCGTGGCTGCAGACGCTCCTCGGTCGCATGGACCTGATGATCGGGGAACGCGAGGGAGACGAACTCCGACGGGCAGGACGAAAGGCGCTGTATGAGGCCGCGCGCGACTCCAAGGAGACGCTCACACAATATGTCAGCCGCCGAGAGGCGGAGTTCATCGACGCGGAGGGCCACGACCTGTGGATGTCCGACAAGCTCAAGGGGCTCTTCCTGGAGGAGGGCGCCAACCTCACCCAGCAGGGCGTGCAGAACTTGCGCAAGCTCACTCGAGCAAATCTGACCTACAGCAACGTGAAATGGGCGCTGCGCCAGCTCGACTCGTCCGCCGGCACTGAGCGCCTGCTTCCCGGCAAAGCCGGGGCAGGCAGCATGCTGGCGGCAGCGTCCTGAGGACCTAGGGCCAGGTGCTCGCTCTGAATCCGGTGTTTTCCAGTCTTCCTCCTCCCCTCCTAACCTCGGTCGGTCTGAAGGTAGGTCGGAGGATGCCAACTACCAGGTCGTCGAAGACGAAGAGGACTACTACGACGAGGCAGCCGACGAGTCAGACGAGCTCGAGGAGGAGGACGTGGCTGCCCTCCTCGCCGAGATCGACGACATGGACATCGAGGAGGACGACGCCGAGCTCGTGCTGGCAGAGCTGACAAACAACAGGTCCTGGAAGCAGAACAAAGACCTCAAGCGGGCAGCTCGCCGCGACCGAGAGTACTTCGGCTCCCGAGGCCGAGGCAGCGGCGGAGCTCCTCCTCCTCCCCGGCCAGACGGACGAGGTGGGGGCCGACATCGACGAGAACGTAACGAGCGGGGAGGTGGAGCCGGCGGAGTCGGACGTAGACCTCCTCCGGGCAGGCGACGCTTCCTCACCCAGGAGCAGCTGATGAAGGTTACCAAGTGCAAGCTGTGCCAGGAGAAGGGTCACTGGGGACGCGAGTGCCCCAACGTCGGCGGTGTCAAGAAGGACGCTGCCAAGCGGGAGGCCTCGGCGAAGAAGCTCCCTGCCCGGAAGGCCTCGGCCTACATGTTCGACGGGGTGGCGTTCAGCGGCAACGACCTATGGGCTGCGCCGGCTTGGCGCGAGGTCGAGGAGGAGATCACCTCGGGCTCGATCTACCTGGCGGCGTCGTCGACCCAGGGCTTGGTCGACCCCGGGGCCTGGACAGACCTAGTGGGCGTGGAGGCTCTCAACCGGGAGTCCGAGGCGCTCGCGACCCACGGCCTCCGGCACGTCGAGATTCCTGTCGAACATCGGACGCATCTCCGTGGGGCCCACGGAGTCGGAGGCCAGGCCAAGGTTGTGAGTGCCGTTATTTTCCGTTATGTCTAGGCGGTGTCTTCGGCATCATAGACACCACTGGGCTTGGAGAGGCTGTTCCTCGCATCTTGAGCGTTAATATTCTGGACTTTCTAGAGAGCGCGATCGATTTGCCGAGGAACAAGCTTCGTTCCGGCACGCTGCGCACGACCGTGGCCATGACACGCCTGGGTTCCGGGCACAGGGTGGTAGAGATCGCGCGCTCCCTCGAAGAGCCGGCGGCTGTCCCAGCGTCGGCGCTTCAGCGCTACCCTTTTCTGACGGAGGAGTCATTCACCCTTGGCAATGAGAGACATCCGAAGATGCTGGCGGATGGGACTGTGACGAAGTACATGCCTCACCTCCTCACCTCCATCCTCTGGTTTAGAGATAAGTCGAGACGTTCGGGGTCTAGGTCAAGTCGTTCTGGTTCCAGGCCAAGGGAGGTTTCGAGCAGAACTTCGGGCGGGGATCTGGGGGAAACAACACACGTGGGCTACCCGGTCGTCTCAATATTCGCGGCCATGGCCTGCCTATTCCTCGGGCGTTGGGCTCAGCGGGCCCGCCTTGAACAGGTCACGGGCTCAGGATCTTTGGGGCATGCTAAGGTCTTGGACGACAGCAACGAAGGGCGGGACAGAGCCCTCGACCTCATCAGCAAAGGAGCTCTCGACCTCATCGGCAGCAGGGGCCCGAGGGCTCTCGTGCGTTTACTTTCCGCGGTTGCTTTTGGCTCGCGCTTTCATCCACGTCTTTCTCGGCATCGACGCCCGAGCCCAGGCTCACAGCCTCCTGTCGGCATCGTCTGGCGCAGCGATGAAGTTCATAGCGATTTCCGTGTGCATCCTGAAGGGGATCCCCCAGGCACAAGGAGCTCCCCAGTTCCGCGGGTCCACTCCTCAGCCGCCCGGCGGAGGCAACAGCAAGGGCGACGACAGCGACGGTCGAGAAGAAGCAGCCAGGGCGACTCTGAGCCGGGCGATCGAGACGCCGTTGGAGGCACCTGCGGAGGCCACCACTACCCCGAGCGGGCCGCCTCCCCACCCCAAAATGCCCAGTCAGCTGCCCGCCCAGCTGATGACCTGGGCGCAGGCAGTGGCGGCCGCCGGGCCCGATGGGGTTCCAGGCGGAGGGGTGGCCGGCTACCTGACGGACGGGACGCCCATCCTGATCCACCTCCGCCGTCGAGTCCTCCACCTGGGCCGAACCCGGCAGCAGCCTCGAGCGCCCAGCCAGCAGCGACGCCGATGCCATGGTCAGCAGGACCACAGATGCAGTTTCCAGGGCCGCCGAAGGCCAGATCGGCACGGCTGCTGGGCCATGGAAGGATTCCGAGTGCTGGGAACCCGGGAGCGACGCCAGGGATCCCTCGCAGCCGCGACGAGGACCAGGCCTCGATGCAGCTGGTCACGAACCAGAGCGACGACGGGGAGCCGACGGCTGCGGCAGCAGCGGCAGCTCCGATCACAGCAGCAGCGGCAGCAGCAGCCATCCCAGCCATGCGAGCTGCAGCACCGCTGAAGCAGAGATCGATTCCAGTCATGCCGCCCCCTCCCAAGCTGGTGAACAACTGCAACCATTCGCAGGCCACGGCGTACGGCAACCAGTACGGCTCTGGCACGAAGTGCAATTTCTGCGGCTACAAGCTCACTTGGGCACAACGCGGCAGCGGTGGCGAGCAGGACGGCGGACCGGCAGCGAGGCCAGAGTCAGCCGCGGAGGCTGCCAGGCGGGCAGCGATCGCAGCCGAGCGGACGGTGCAGATCATGCAGGAGAATCCTGTGTTCCAGACTGGGACGGCCGCCCTGCAGACCGTGAACGACCGGAACGGCTACCTCAATGCTCTGCAGTGGCAGTTGCACCAGATCCCCGAGGGAATTCGGTCCCTCGGAAAAATGCAGGAGGTGGTCGAGCAGATAGCGCAGTACGCCAGTCAAGCTCAGTTCCAGACCAGCGGCCAACTGGAGGAGGGCCTGCAGCAGATCCATCAGGCTCTCATGCGACTCCGTCGTACCCTGGAGGCGCTGGAGCCGATAGGGGGAGTCCCTCGACTACCTGACGGAGCAGATGAGCACCCTGTCGGTGTCGGTCGGCGACATCGAGCAGTCGGTGGGCCAGCTAGCTCACATGATGGTGGATATCGGGACGGCGGTGATGGGGCTCGCGCAGGTGGCCAACGCCGCTGGATCGAACCAGGGCGCCCCGTCGCAGGAGCAGGACAGCTCGCAGGCGGGTGCTTCCTCGCAGGAGCCCGAGGGCGGACCGCCGATATCGACGACGGCGACGACGCCATCCTGGGAGATCCTCTACGAGAGCGACAAGGACGACGAGACGTAGAGGGACTCTCGGACGTCCCTCCCAGCGCTCCAGCCGCTGGCCCGAGCCGAGCGGCTCCAGGGCAGCGGCAGCGCTCGATGTGCAGCCGCTCAGCCTGTGCGTGCACTGTTGCTTCTGACAAAGGCTCCCCAGAGAGCCCCCCGACAACTCCTCCCCCTCCTCCCTCAGTGCAGAAGTTTCCGATCGGGCCCGAGGGGCTCGACGGAGATTGGATGAATGACGACCACGAGGTCCCCAGGTGAGGAAAGCTCTCGGCGACGCAGCTGCCAGGGCAACCGGAGCCCTCCCGGAGACCTTCTCCTTCGGTGCGTCGGATACCTCGGGACGATCCAAGGTGGCGTTCATGGATGTGTTTTCCCCTCCCAGGATCGCTCCTGCCGTCGAGAAGAGTGGGGCCCCAGTGGGAATGGAGCCCTCCTGGGACCTCAAGGTCGGCTGGGACGCAGCTCGAAAGTCAGATGTAGCTTTTCTCTGGAAGACGATCAGGACCGATCGACCCGAGATGATCTGGTTGTGTTCCGAATGTCGGGCCTTTTCAGCGATCAATCGACTTAATCGAGATCGGATGGATCCAGAGGACTGGAGGTTACGAATGCGAGATGGCCTTCGGGATCTCATCCTCTGCATGAAGATAGCCGAGCATCAAGTAAGGCACGGTCGATTCTTTGCCTTCGAGCACCCTCTCTACGCTTCCTCCTGGGGAACGCGCGCGGTGAAGTGCGCGCGTGGGATTTGCCTGGTGTTCGGCGGGCCCGGCTCGACATGTGCCAGTTTGGAACGCAGGTGGACGACCGAGGCCTCAACAAAAGGCCCACGGGGATTTTGTCCAACCACCCACAGGCGTTACGGCTTTGAGACGGCCACCTCTGTGCGGGTGGACACGAGCATGCTGTTTTGGAAGGGGGTTCGGTCACCACTAAGGCGGGACGCTACCCCCCCCCTGTTCGTGCGCACGTGGCCAGGGCTGTCGCCGAGCACTGGTCCGGAGCCTCCAGAGCTAAGCAATCCTCCCGGGCGGAGCTGGCGGAAGGAGTCTCCGACGGAGCTGCGGAGGCAGAGGAAGCAGCCGGCGGCCCGGATGAGCCCGGAGGCTCGGACGAGAGCGAGGACGAGAGCCAGAGACCCGACTGGCCCAGCAGAATAGGACGAGGGGCAGCGAGGCCGGGAAGCCCGATCCCGGGCCCACAGAGGACGAAAAACGGTTGATATACAAGTTGCATTGTAACATGGGCCACCCCGACAATCGCAAGTTTCTCCGGGTCTTCCGGGCCGGCGGGGCCAAGCAGCACCTGGTGAGATGGGTGCGACAGCACTTCGTCTGTTCGGAAAATGCGGAACGCTCGGAATCGGGGGCCCATCGTCGAATTTCGTTGCCTAGGACGTTTCGTTTCAATCATATTGTGGGGGTTGATCTCTTCTACCTCGACTTTAAAGTCTAACCGCGCCATTCGGCACCTAGCCCACAAGCATACGGCACCCATGATACACGCGCATACTACACACTCCACTGGGCGAAGCCCATGAGCATCATTGCCCCACCTAGGCTAAAAGCATACGGTATTTAGGATACACACACATACACACATACACGCACCACATCCCCTCATCAACCTCATTACCCTCAGGAGGGCGAGCAGGAAGAGGAAGGCCTTAAGTGATTGGTGATTGGTCAGGCTACACAGGGCGCGAGCGCCCAAGCCTAGGGGCTAGAGCCAGTTAAATCCGCCTCCTCCACCTTGCAGAAGAAAATTATTTAACCACATGCTCCACACCTGTACACTAGCGCTCGGCAGCAGACAACTCTGCCTCCGTCACGGTGGAGCCCACATCAAACATGTAGGCTTCTGAGCACACGAGTGTCAACGGGCCATTCTCTGGAGCAACTTCAATCCAGTGGCCTCCTGCAGCACCCTCACTACTCACACCACCATCCCAGCATCCTCTGATGTATTTGATGTTTGTCTTGTCCTGTTTGATATAATCATGCTTGTAAACTATGTAACAATTTCCTTCTCTCGCATGGTGTGTGAGCTCATCCGCGTAGGCATTGGCTTCTCTATAGATATGTTTCCAGAAATCCTTTCCGTGGGTAGGGCATCGTGCATTGTGCTATTCACCCATGTCATACATAATATTTTGAATCCTGGCAATCCGTTTGGCATACCCGCTGTTGTCACACGCCCAGACTCCCCTCAGCCATTGTACAACCGTCCTACTGTCATCACACATTTTACTAGCAATCCCCTCCATCCCAGGGTCCCATATCGTAGCTTGTTCGTGTATAGTTGCAAGACGTCGGGCCAACTCATCATTAGTCGGTGTCTTCGCAAACCCCCCAATCCTCACCTCCTTATCCCTCCGCACAAACATATCTTGCATTTTGGGCATATGTGAGATGTGTCCGACAAGCTCCTCCCAAGCCGTCTGAACAACACAAGTGTCGTACCACAGGAGGGACCTCCATGTTTCAAACGGCGCATGCCAGCTCCCTGCCACGATCCGCGGTCTGCCTCGGAGCCGTCTCCGCCCCTCCATGGATACCGTCTGGCTCGCTGCCGCCAGTGCTGCACCCCCCTGCACCGTCCACTCCCCCGACACATGTAACATCGAACGCAGTGTCTGTTGCCATGATTTACTATACACCGTGGAAGGCACGTGACACTTATATTGGGAAGCTTCAACAGCATATTCAAAGTTATACCTCACAACTTTCTCCACCAGTGTTTTGAATCCCCCTTATTTGAACATCTCCCTGGACCTGTTGGTACTACGATCCCTGAATTCCTCCAACGTTCCCGCCTCTTTTTTGTGCAACCCCCGCACCATGTTCAGACATCTCCCTTCGAAACTTCGCAATATGTTAAGTACATGTTCACAGCATTTCCATCCCACACATCCGTGCCATGCAATCTGTTGAACTCTGTTCTGGTACCGTCTGAATTTCTCCCTCATGCTCACCACCCGTGATCGTTAAAACTGAATAACAGCAGAGAAACACCGCCTGCCCGCATCAATGCGGTGCCGCACTCCATGAAAATCCTTCGGGTTCGTCACGAGCTTAACCCCCAATATCTCACACTCACTTTTTCTCGTTCGAATAGAGGCCTGGTCTGGTCTGGAACGCAGGCCCAGACCAAGGAAGGAACACCGAGAATAGAGGCCTGGCACCACACACTGAATACCACAAATAAGGAAGTACGGCATGAAAATCAGGCACTCAAACCTCGAAGATCTCGGAGGCGTCGGAGTCGGAGTAGAAGCCGCCAAATGATCCAAATCCGAAATGATCTCTCCGAGAACTTGGGCTGAGCTCGCTGTCGTCGCAGGGGTCGAACAGGCGGCCTTTTCCAGGATCGGGTGGCAGCTGAGACGGCACCCAGCGGCCCCACTGCGCCATGGGCAGGCCCTCCTGCACATGCGACACGGCCGCATGCCCCTGCGAATACACTCCCCTAGCGGCTATGAGAGATTGCGAGATTGAAGCAGAGGCCGTCTGGGGCCCAGGAGGGGCAGCACCGTCGCCAGCAGCAGAGACACCGACCAGCACGCTCTCCACCCCCGAAACCTCCGCGCCCGAGAGCTCGAAGATCTCGGAGTCGTCCTGCATGTCGGTCACGTGCTCCACGACGGGCGCCGCGCTCGCGAGCACGCCGAACTGCTGCTCCTCAATCTCCTGGTTTACGGCAGTGCCCTGCACGGGGAGCGAGGCCGCAAGCGCAAGCCCGCCTCCAGGCCATCCCCGAAGGCCTTGGCCTGCACGGCTGGGTCCCCGAGCGGGACCTCCCAGGTGCCAGGAGCCAGCGCCACCTGCGGCTCGAAGAGATCGGCGTCGGCACGCAGAGCCGCACTGCGACAAGGCCCTGGGGCAGCAGCGCTGGCGCCAAGGCGTGGACCAGCTGCTGCCCAAGCGATCCAGTCGCCCGCGGCTGCAGCGAAGCCACCTGCTGGCGCGAGAGCCGCGTGCCAAGCCGCATTTCGCCTCCTGCGCGCGGCTCCTGGCACTGCCGCGCCGGCCGACAGGAGCTTCAGCGCGGGCCTCGCCGCCAGCCCCCTGTCTTGCCAGGAGCCTGGCTCGCCGACACAAGCACGGGCGCGCAGAGCAGCATCCAGAGCTTCCCGAAGGCGACGACGAGCAGCGCGGCGAGCCGCCGACGGGCCGAGGACGACGATGTCGGCGGCACGCAATGCGCTGGGCCGCCACGCACTCGGGCAGCCCCCCGCAGCAATCCAAGGCGTGATCGCCGCCGCCGCCGCCGAGCCGCCGACCATGGGCGAAAGGGCTGCGGAGAAAGCGGGGAACACCGGCTAGAGCCAAAATGGCTACGGACAGGAGGCCTCCTCCTCCTCCTTCTCCACCTCCTCCTCCTCCTCTTCCTCCTTCTCCTACTCCTCCTCCTCCTTTTTCGTCCTTCTCTTCATCCTCCTCTTCCTTCCCCACGTGCTCTCCGAAGGGTTTCCGCTAACGGCCGGGGGAGCGCTCGGTCCAGCAGCGCGCCCAAGCTTTGCTCAAACGCTTCGCCCACACAGGCGCATCCTGAAAGGCGGGGGGGCGGGGGCGATTTGCCGTAGGCGTGTTCGATAAGGGCCATGGCCCTGTCCTACGGAGCCTCATGAAGAGAACGACAAGGATCCAGCCATGCCATCGAGGGGGGTGCCAAGAGACCAACATCAGCATGCGAACACATAAGATTCGGTCCTCGATCCGACGCGGGCAAATGGGGCCCATCGGTGTCAATGCTGCACGGTGCTGTCCTCCTCCCCGCCCCCCGTCGTTACCCTCGCTCCCCTTTTCCCCCCCTTCCCCCCTCCCTCTTTCTCTCTGTTCTCGGCCTGGTGGGGCCTACCTGGCCCCTTCCAGTGCCAGTCGAGATACTTATCCCAGCATCGGCTGGCTGCTGCTTGAAAAAACTTTGATTGTGCTGATCGCCCGCTTTCATATTCATGATCTCAAATGAGTTCACTCAATATAACGTGCCGCCCTTGCCACGCCTCAACCACGCGGCATAACGTAGCAACCGTATAAGCTGTGCGCCTCCATGCCGCGCGTTGTTATTGCTACTCTTGCTCCGAATACTCGTATCACTGCTATGCATATGCATCCCTTGATAGTGCTATTCATTTGAATACGACTAGTAAGTTTAATATTAAGACTACTGCTTAATATGACTACTAGATGTAATACTACTGTAATACTAACAATAATATTACTGTTTCTCCAGCCGAGCGCAGGCAGAGATGCTGGCGCACGGACGCGGGAGCCCAGCACGCTGACCTGCGCTCATTTCCTCTCCACCGTCGCCTCGTCGTTCGTTTCACCCTTTGTGGTCGTGTCCTCGTCGTCGTCCTCCGAATATTGGTGCCGCCTTTCTGCGAGCACTTTGAAACCACGGAGATCTGGGGAGGAGGGGAGGCAGGACGAGGAGTGGCATCAGCAGCACAATCACTGCATGGGCTCGGGTCGGCCCCCGCTCCTACCACTGTTAGAAGGACTCCTCCGCTTCCTTCGCTGCGGCCTCCAGGGAGCAGAGAGCGAGCCGACGAACGGGGAGGAGGAAGAGGAGGAGGAGACGGAGGAGGAGGAGGAGAAGGAGGAGGATGAGACCGACGAGGATGATGAAGACGATCGAAGATCGGTATTTTCTTCTTGAATTTCGTTTGTTTTGTTCAGTCCTCCTGGGGCGCCCTCGCCACCGCGGCTGGATCTGCCTCCAAGTTCTGGTCAGGCCGCGCTCAAGGAGAGGTCCCAGTCTAGTTAGACCGCGCTCGAATTTAACTGCGGTTTCTGGTCATACCGCGCGTGATGGAGGAGGGAGAAAGAGCAGGAGAAGGAGGACACTCTTGAGAGGTTCCGGTGAGCTCTCGACGGGCTTGTTAGGTGGTCTGTTTCTGTTGGGGAAGCCCTTGTACCTGCATCGTACCTTTTACCTGCACGAGCCCGCGGAAGCGTCAAATCCTGCAAGACGCCGTTCTGCCGAAAATCGCCGACGGGCCGGGAAACCCCGCGCCACCCAAATGGGTGCGCTCAGAGCCCGCGCGGCTGCGCCTGCAAGTGAGACTTAGTGAGCTCTGACCGTTAGACCTCCGCCAAGGAGACCTCTGCTGCGCTGCCGGCTTTGGTACGACCGTCACGGGCACGTAGAAACAGTACGCGGCTCAACAGCAAACGCCGTCCAGAATCGACAGCGGCCGCTATTGGGCAGGCAGCTTTTTGCCCCGAAAGGACAACGTCCGCGGCGACACCGACAGCGAGCCGTGCTCAAAGTGGGCAGCAGCTGCTGCCGGCCTTCGCCACCACGCAAGTGGAAGCGCGCACGAGAAAACACGAAAGCGGCGGCCCTGCACCGATAGATCAGGCCCGCACCCTCTCATAAGTGTGGGTGCTTCGAAGAAGCCCTCCACCCTCCCTGTTACCCCCCCCTGCGCGCGGCTGACAAATATGTGCGCCCCCATGTCGATCGCACCGACGTCTGGGGGGCGCGCCTGCCCAAGGGCAGCCCGCCCCCCACTCCCCCCAAGGCCCAGCACCAGCCAGCGGGCACGGCGGCGAAGCAGGCGCACGCCACAAGAGACCGTGCCGTGAGAAATCTTGGGGCAGACCTCCTCCCCCTCCTCCCCCTTTTCCTCCTCGTCCTCCTCTTCCTCCTCCCCATCCTCGTCTCCTGCTCCTCCCCCTCCTCCTCCTCCTCCTCCTCCTCCTCCTCCTTCCTCCTCCTCCTCCTCCTCCTCCTCCTCCTCCTCCTCCTCCTCCTCCTCCTCTGTGACGTTGGCCATACTATTAGCGAAACTTGCAGCGTTTTGGTGGCAACGGATGCCAAAAAGCAAGCACCGACTTAGCGCAACGGTGTAAGCAAATTAGGCGGCAGGCCCGTGCGGATCAAGAAATGTTTAAAGTTAAAGCGGCAGCACACTGCCCAAGGGCCAGCGTAACGATGCCGACCGCCGATGTGGAGGAAATGAGACTATCAACACATAACAAATATCTGACAAAACGAACCGAATAGGAAAGGCCGAACACAAGGAACCGATATACGCGTGCATAGTAATGCGCTGAGAGAAGCTGGCCCGCCTGTTGTAACGTAGCTTCCATGGGTGGTCGTCCCATGTGGATTGGGCAGCTGTGGACCTGGAAATAGATGGGTACACTCAAACTCCCCAAAACATCGACGAAATACAAGCAACCCGAATCCTAGTCCCGATGATAAAAATCTGGATGCAGGCAGAGTGAATGGCAGCGTGCGTGCGTGCCTCGCAGGCATGCTAGAGGCTGGCACAAAGATGGCTGGCCTGCTGAAGTAACGAACGGGCAACATGGTGATTGTAAGTGGGGGATGTCGACCAAAGATGATCGGATAGAGGAGAGAAACACGCGTACAACAGTAGAAATATGAATACAGGCGACTCTGAATGTACGTTGCAGCCTGTAGTTGCTTTGATTCCCGACCCATACATCCACCCAAATAATAAATACTCCCAAAATTCTTGATTTGGTCCAGGCGAGCAGATTTAAATCACAGGGGAACGAGCGAGAGGCAACTTGAATGCGTAAGAGATGGACGCAGTACTATGGCGCAAAGATAGCGTAAAAATGTAAGCCATGCAACACTCGCGATCCGGAAGGGGGAGGAACAGCGTGATAACTACAAGGCGGCAGGTGTAAAATAGGCGTGTTATGATTGCGTGCAGAAGACCAGTACTGTGTAGGCTGGCCTGGCACTGTGCAGGCTTCCCACAGGAAGCGAGCGATCAAATCGTGTTAGTCTGTGACGGGTCAGAGGTATGATCAAAAGAGGGGGAAGCAAGTGCGGCAGCTCTCGGGTTGCAGCCCAGGGTAGTGGCACCTGGGCGCGAGATGTAAGATGGCGAATAGGCAATGCAAGTTAAAGAGAAGATAACAATAAAGCCGAGAATAATTATCTGACCTGGTGACGCGCGGCAAAGAATGGGAAGGCGCACCTTTCGGGCTCAGAAGCAAGCAGCAACGACGGGAGAGGCGGGGCGGCAGGTGAGGTAGACCACCGAGAAAAAAGAAAATATATGCCCAATGCATCCGCAAGCGGATGCACGGGACATCCGCTGTCCTCAGCAATCGGTTGGGCACGGCCGCTTGGGGGGGGACGTGCCACAACAACCTTAGTCATGAGCTGGCAGGGCGACGGGTGCCCTTGTCGCGAGAAAGGAAATGCACGGAGGAGATGGGAGACATTGTGATAGCAGGAGGAGGCCAGGTATAGCATGGAAAAAGGTATGAGGAGTGAAAGGAGTCAGTAGTTAGACTTCTGCGGCAATCGAAGAAGATGTGGTGGCCGTCGTGGGAGTTGTGATATACCACCGTACTAATCTGCGTAGTCACTGTAGACGTAGTACTGGTTCGTTCATCTTGCAGTCGGAGACTGGTTCGGCTTAGGCGCGGGCGGTGCCGTGAAGACCAGCGGCGCCTGCGCTATACGAACTGCTCGTTGATGCACAGATCCCAGGCGCTGAAAATTGCGTCGGCACACTTCAGCGAGGCGCCGTTGGCAGCGAGCCTGATGTCGCCGAACTGTGGCCACGTCGTCCAGGAAGCGCGGGTCGTTGTGGCAGTGGACGAATGCGCGTCCCAGGTGGTCTGTATTGACCTGCGGCGTGACCACTGTCTTGCTGCATCGCGTACTTGGCGGCGCCTCGGGTGGGAACTGCACCTTTCTCGTGGGATGTGTTTGTGGAGCCAGATTTGCCGCTGGCTTACCGCGAAGCCACAGCTGTGTTCTCGCGCCCTCAGGTGGCGGGAAGACGATTGGACTCTTGAGGTCGGGTGGCGGTGGGTGCATAGGTCGTATGATGATGCGCGCGAGTGGTGGCTGCCTTGTATCGGCGTTGGCTGTTGGTGCGCGTGGAAGTGCCGCGTCGGTCACGTCTGTGTGGTTGTAAGAAGTTGGCGCGCGGCCTTGCGGCCGTTGCGTCGTCGTCGCTGGCGCTAGCGTGGATGTGGAAGCGTTCGAGTGCATATCGTGTCAATACTGAATGGAACTTGGCTCCGTAGATTCGTGGTCTTCGTCGCCACAGCTCGCGCTGACCGGCGCGCGTATGTTTGCGGGGCCCGCGGTGCGTTCCGAAGTCGGGTTTCAATGTTGTTGCAATAACTTTGCTATGTCATGCATGCGCACTGGCCCAGTCGCGCCCCCTGATGTCGTCGTAGTTGTGGCAGGAGGCGAGCCATTGAGAAACGGCCAGTAGTGTTTGCGTGGTTCGGTCGGTCAGCTTCGCTGTAGGATCTGAGACCAGCGTGATGAAGTATATGTTAGCAATAGTTACTGCTGCCTGGAGCCCTCATGGTAGTGATTTGCGAAGGCTGCCAGGTAGCTTCCGAATCGGAGCTGCGCATGTTCTCTTCGCTTGGGTTTGCCAGGTGGCGATGGTTGTCTGATGGCACGGCGTTCTGGGGCGTAAATATTGGTTTGGCTCTGTCGGCGGCAGCTTGCAGGTCGATAATGGAGGCGCCTGAAGATTTGGCCGAACGGCGGGCACGGTAGGCAGTGCCGTAGGTTCTTGCGGAGGAACATCTCGCGGTTGCATTTTCCCAAGCATCGGCGCCAGCCTGGTAAGAGGAGGAAGTCGCGGGGAACACGGTAGCCGCATGCGTTGGATTGTTCGCGGTGGTAGATGGCCTAGGGCCATCTGTCGTCCTCGCAGCCGTCGCCCTCGATGTCCTTGGCGCTGTATGCCGCCCACCCGTCGGGGCAATGCTTGTCGCGCCTGTAACGAGTTGGTTGCGAAGTGAGGTCGCATTTGTCGGTCGGATCCCCGCAGCCCCCACTCTTGCCGGCGTCGATGCCGAAGTCTGAAGCATCGGCCACCGGGGTCTGAATTGCTGCGTCAATGGCATGGCCCCGAGGGCGGCGAGAAGCAAGTGGGCCTGGTAGAGTAGGTGGTGCTACCAGCGCGGGCAGGCGTGGGCCCCTTGGCTGCAAGTGGATGCGCAGGTGCATGGCTTGGTGGCGGTGGTACCCTTGCTTGCTGGTGGCCTCGTCCAGGTCTGAAGCCGATGCGTGCCATGCGTTGCTGCGGTGATAGTTGTAGTCGGTGGCCTGTGCACAGCCTGCGGAGTCGATCGTCGTGATCGGACTGTGTGTTGTCTGACATGCGTTGCAGTTCGAGCTCTCGCTGTACCAATTCGTAGCATGGGTGGTCTGGTCCAATGTCGGTAGGAGTTATGAGAAAGTCGTCGGTCCTGAGATGCTTAGGTGGCCTGACTGTGAACTGCGTGGCTTTGGGTGTGGTATGTATATATATATATACATGGCCGGCGTAGACTTGATGGCGTTGGCGTTGCAAGCCGATGGTTGCATGCGCGAGTTGGGTTGCACTTGAGTGATCGGTCTTGGTGAAAGACCTCCAGTCATCCGTGGCCACGTGGAGTTCTGGCGTTGGCGCAAGGAGGTCGGAGCGCGTGGGAGGTGGGCGAGGGTGTCGTGGTGGCATTTGCGAAAACTGAGCCCGCCCAGAAACTCAGCAATGCAATGTTGTAATCGCTGGCGCCCTGTAGATCCACGCAGTTGGGCTGCTCGTATGCGGAGAGTGGCACGATGCGCCCCGTCGATGCGACTTGTCCGCAACGCACGTGGCCCAATGCGAGTGGCGCGTAGCTGTCCAGGTGCATGTAGAGCGTCTGCTAATATGCTGGTGGGCGAGGGCAGCTCGGATCTAGCGACGCAGTTGCGTTATGAAATTGGCATGGAGCCAAGGAGCGCGGCCTCGATGCTGGTAGTGATTTTGGCGCGGGACGCTGTTCTCATCGATTTGTAAATCGCAACATTTTCTTATTGCTGACAACAGATGTTGGCCAATGTGTCCTTCAGTTCGTTTTCTGCGCCGTGGCGGCGGCAGCGTGGGCGTCGCAGTCGCACCCCGTTGCGGTCGATGTCGCCGTTAATTCTGTCACAGGTCATGTCGACGACCCCGCGGCGTCGGACGTCGTGGTCGGCTGCGTCGCGGGGCGCGAAGGGTTGCCCATCGCGGCTGTAGTCGGCCCGCCTGTAGATTGGGATATTTTCTGGCCTTTCTGCCCAGCTGCTGTAGATGCTTGCGCACGATGAAAGGGTGGTCCACGTTTGAAACGCGGCTTCTAGTCGCTGCTTGCTCATGTCGAAGTATAGCTGGTTGGTGACTGGCAGGTAAGTTATGGTGGCGTGGCTCTGCCTTGTACTGCGCGCCCATATTTTCCCAGCCATCCTGCGTTGGGTCCTCGCTTTGAAGAGACAGCGCACCGCGCCCCCCCCTCCCGCCCCCCCCCCCACCCCCACCCACCCCGCCCACCCACTCCCCCCCACCCCCCCCCACCCCATCCTTGTTCCTTACTAAAATATACCCCCACCTACTACGCATTCCGGCCGATAGCGACCCAATCCGGGACCTCCCATCCGGACTGCAAAAAATCAATACAAAGTGGCCGCTTTTCTTCTCAACATCGTCTTTCTTGTCGTCGACGATGCGAAAAGCGTGGCAGGAATGGGACGCGGCGCACATCGCGCGCGGCAGTCAATCTGGGCCCGCCCATCCTGACTCTAAAAAGTCAATACCAATTCTTCGTTTTTTCCTCTCAGCATGCCCTGCCTTGTCGCCGACGGTGCGAAATATGTGGCAGCAATGGGACGCGGCGCACATATGGGGCGCGGCGCACATCGCGCGCGGCCGTCAATCCGGGCCCGCCCATCCTGACTGTAAAATATCCATACAAAGTCTCCGTTTTTTCCTCTCAGCATGGCCTGCCTGGTCGCCGACGGTGCGAAATATGTGGCAGGAATGGGACGCGGCGCACATCGCGCGCGGACGTCCATGCGGGCCGCGGGCCCTCCCATCCTGACTTTAAAAAACAATGCCGAATTGACGTTTTCCTTTCATCATGGCCTGTCTTGTCGTCGACGATGCGAAATGCGTGGCAGGAATGGCGCGCGGCGCACATCGCGCGCGGACTTCTGGGGCAACCCCAAGGCGGGAGGGGCCACCTTACTTGTCAGAAACAATGCCATGCTGATTTTCCCTGCCCACATAGCTGTTCTTGTCGCCCACCCCGCAAAAGTGCATGGCAAGAATTGGGCGCGGCCCCCCCCCCCGCTATAAGTGAATGAAATGACCTTCCCGCTCGGGCGCCGAGCGAGATTTTCTCAAAGTTGCGCTCCCGCTACGGCTCGGCGCCACTTTTAGCTCGCCAATTCATTGGGCGCCGGGGCGTTCCAGGAGGCCCTGGGGCGACGAATGCCTGGGAAGTTTTTGCTTGTCCAGGCTCTTGGAGGGCCTCCTGAGGCCCCCCGCGATTTCTTGGTGGTGTCTGCGGCCGTCTGGAGGCCATCTTGGGCGTCTCTTTCGGCGACTCAAGGCCCCTCGGATCGTCTCGGGGGCGTCTCGGCTCTCTTGGGGCGTTCCTGGGGCGCTCTGGGACCTGGAAGTCAGCGCTCTGGGACCTGCGACATTGAAATGCCCGCGCAGCTCCCAGTTGTGCCGTCACTGTTTCTTATGTTGTGGGAGGGCGGGAATGGGCACGCCATGCTTGACTCGCTCGAGCTGGCTAGCTTGACCCCCACCACACCCCCAACCACCCACCCACCCACCCACCCAGCCACCCACCCACCCACCCACCCACCCACCCACCCACCACCCCACCCCACCCCCCCAGCGGCGCAGCCCGCGTGCGGCCCCTTACTCAGCACATCGCTTCGGCGCCCCATATGGGCGCTCCACCGAAGGCCCCAGTGGCGCAGTTTGCACGCGCCCCCATTGCCCAGCACAGCGCTTCGCGGCCCCACAGGGAACTCCACCGAATGTCCCGAGGCGCAGTTCGCATGCGGTTCCCCCACCCAGCAACACGTTTCGTGGCCCCAGATGGGAGCCCCACGGAAGACGATACCCACAACTGCGGCACTCACTGCATATGGTTGGGCTTCGCAAGGCTAATTCTGCAGGGGGCGGGGTGCATTTGCGTCGCAGATGCCGGAGGGGGGGGGGGGGGGGCGCAACCGCAGTAGGTGTCGATGCTGGCGTTGCTAATCCCGCCCTGCTTGAGCTTCTGTACTTGCGCCCTTAGTACTTGGGCTGTTTTGGAGTCGTGATTCGCAGGTGCCGCCGTGCGTTGAAATTGCTGGTGGGTAGGTCTGCCCCGTGCCTCGAGCAGCGTCGGGGGCCCGTCGTTGCTGTCGTCCTCAAAGTGGTCGGATGAAGGGCGGTGCTCGTTTCGAACTGCAGCGTGCGCTATACGGTGAGGTGGTCGTCGCTTCTCGCTGTACGTCACGCGGGCTTGTAGTGACGGTGCGTAAACAAAGCTAAGTGCGCTGGGCCATTTGTCCGCGCGCACCGCGCATGCCAACCTCGTCAGCTGGCACGACGGCGGCATGGAAAGCACAAAGGAGATCGAACAGCATATGTGCTGTTAGTTTGAGCCAGGCTGCTGCAGTAACATAACGCAAGACTTGGTGCGGTGCCTAGTTGCAGCCCTGTCTCTGCGTCTGCCGCGCTAGCGCAGCCTGGCGGTTGCTGGTGCGCCCTTGTAGCAAGTGCGCCTTGACGCCCCTCCCTGGTGCATGCCTGGACGGCCCCCATGCCAGGTGCGTCGCTGGCTCGCGCTCTGCCATGGCTCCTGAATGTCGCCCGCAACGCCCCTCCCCGAGGTGCACCTTGCGGCCCCCATGCCAGACGTGGGGCGGGCGCGCCAACAACGCGCCAGTTAAGTTGACTCCGCGCAAACGTGAGCTTCCATGCAAGTCAGCAGCTGAATGGCGAACGAAAGCCTTGTGGGTCTTGCCCAGACTGCAGCTGGAAGCCACCATCGCCCCCCCCCCTCCCCCCGAGACGCGCCTTTCAGGCTCCCCTCTCCAGGTGCGGGGCAGGGCCGCGATCTATGAACACGTGTAGAAGGCCCCGCATTGTAATAAGGAGCTGGTATCGAACGTGCTCATTGTCTGACATGCAGGTTTCTGTGGGCGCGCCCTTTTGACCCCTCCCTGAGGTATGCCTAGTAGGCCGCCGTGCCAGCTGCGGGGTCGGCCGCGCTCTCTCGCTTTTCCCTGAAGCGCGCCGGTAGGCTCCTTCAGGCCGTCGTGGCGTCGCTGGCTAGGAGCCACGGTTGCCCTGTGCCAGCAGATAGCTGCTTGGCGATGCGAGCTGCATTTTTCTCCCGGTGGCTTGGTCGGCCGCCGCGGGCGCCGCGCTGCGTCGCGCGCTCGGCCGCGCGATGCGAGAGACAGAGGACAGAGCGTCAATCGCGCGCGCGGGTCGCGGAGCCACAGGAAGCCACTGCAATGCGCGATCAACGAGTGAATCTGCTGGGACAGCGAAGCCAGCGAAGTCAAAGGAAGAGTTTACGTTACGATGGCCGGCTGATAGGCACAAACACCCAAGGTGGGCATACTGCCCCTTCTTGCCGCGCGGTGCTGCATAGCAGGTACATCAGGCAGCTCCACGTCGCGGAGGTAGGTCCGCGCATGCCAACGCGCATCAGCGAGTCCCTCGCCCTGGCCAACTGCCAACGCACTCCCAATACCCAAATTTGTACTTGTTGGCGAAGCCTTGGCATATAAACGCGCCGTTGAAAGGCGTGCGAGGCCAGCGTGGCTGCTCGTCGCATGCACGTCTTGATATAGGAGGCGTGGACGGCATTGCACAAGGCATGGCCTCGCGCAGTGAAAGTGGCACACCTTCGACCAAACAATCGCCATGTTGAAATCAAGATATCAACAACAAGGTAAGCGTTACACCTTCGCATATATACCGCCATAGCATGTTGTACCAAATACCGTACCAGCACTGAGCCGGTGAGTAACGTCGCCTATATCTGACTGCCCGTAGCCTATCCCCGGGAATGCCCTTACGGGCTCCTATGCCAGGTATGAGGCGAGCTGAGGTCATTTCTGGATGTTGTTGTTTTGCGTGGTGCTCGTCTTGATCGTAGAAGGCCCTAGTTTGCCTGCCTTGTGTACGTATGATGATAGTGAGGTCGTTTGCGTTGGTCAATGTAGTCTCCACGTTCTGGTATGCGTCGATCCAAATATAGGGTCAATGTTGGATGACCACTGCAACTCGCTGGTGAATGTGGCCGCAGAAAGGCTGTGGGCCACAATGATCAACGCTCTGTCATCAGGCAGCACAGCTCTTCGGGCATGCTGAAGCTGCTGGCAGTTGGCGCGCATGCAGCGAGGCTGTGCTTCATGCATGCCCAAAGCCTTCTGTCATGTCTCTGTGAGATGGCGCTTGTCAGGTTGGGTGAGTGAAGTACTGGAAGGCTGGTTGGTGCTGCTCTGGGCGCTCCAAGTGTGCATTCGCCGAAGTTGGTGTGCTGCGTCGTGGTGGTGAGTTGACGTAGCTGTGGCAGTTGCCATATATTAGGTGCTGATATATGCCAGCCTGATTGCTCCGCAATACGGATCGCTAAGGCCTCGCCGTGCCGTGCAACTGTCAACGACGTGATCATGATTCGGATCATTTTGTTGGCGATGCGAACTTTCCCACTTGAGAAAGAAAACGGTTGGGCACGCCCTAGATCTGTGTCGTCGCGCGGTGGGAGTCTCTGATTGACCATGAACTCACTGGGTTTGCCGATGATGACTGCTACGCATCCTTGCATAGTCTTCCGCATCCAAGTGGCGGCGACTTCTGGCGCGGCTGGGTCGAGCTGCGAGTCGATGCTCGAGCCAATGCTAATTCGAGCTTCGTGCTGCGTTGCTGGGTTGGTCTCCAGGTGATGCTCGATGTCGCGGTAGTGTCGCGCGTCATTAAATAGCAGTAAAACGTTCGCACTCACGTCATGCAGTGGTTGTTTTTGTGGAGGAGTGACGCTGGTAGTCGTCGTTGGCGGCGTGACTGGGTCGCATTGCTGTCTAGGTTGTCTCCTGTACCCTGCTGATTATAATGAAGGTGTTGTGGCAGCGTCAAGTCGCAGCCGTTTGCAATAGGTGCTGATATATGCAAGCCTGGTTGCTTCGCAATGCGGATCGCTAAGGTCTTGCCAAGCTGTGCAACTGTCAACAACATGATGACGATTTGGATCCTTCCGTCGGCGATGCGAGTTTTCCAATTGAGAGAAATATTTGGGCACGCCCTAGACCTGCGTCGTCGCGCGGTGGGAGTCCCTGATCGACCATGTGAACTCACTGGGTTTGCTGATGATGGCTGCTACGCATCCTTGCATGGTCTTTCGCATTCAAGCGCTGGTGACTTCCAGCGCGGCCGGGTCGAGCTGCGAGCGGCTGCTCGAGCCAAGTCTAATTCGAGCTTAGTGCTGCGTTGCTGGGTTGGTCTCCAGGTGATGCTGGATGTTGCGGTAGTGTCGTGCGTCATAAAATAACAATAGCACGCTCGTACTGATGTCATGTAGCGGTTGCTTATGTGGAGGAGTGACGTCGGCAGTCGTCTTTGGCGGCATGACTGGGTCGAATTGCTGTCTAAGTTGTCTCCTGTACCCTGCTGGTTGTAATGCAGGCGTTGTGGCAGCGTCAAATCGTGGCCCTTTGGCATTATTGGCTTCGTTCCCTGCTTCGTCATTCTGTCGTCGCGCCGTGGCTGCGTCGGTCGCAAGTGTTGCTGCGTGCTGCGTGTACTAGTGAATCCATATTGCTTCTCTGTATCTGAGGCGGGTTAGTAGCCGCTGCCAGGCGCGAAGGTGCCCGTGGCAGAGTAGGCATGCGGCCCCTTCGGCTTCGATGGCTCAATCGTCTGCCTGCGGGTGCCTTTCTGCGCGGTGAACCTCCCACTCTGACATTGCGCGCGAAGCGCGGCCGCATCCATGACAAATTTATGCTGTTTGCTGCGCGAGTGGATCGGGTGGTGAGTCGCTGTCGTCGCAGTCGGGCCGCTGCATGTGTGGCTGCCACACAGCTGTTCCAAATGGGTCGCTGTAACGGACGTGTCCTCTGCGTTTGGCTCTGTCTACTGGGTGGCAGTCAGGCGCGGGTGCGTCGCGCGCGTACATGAACAATTTAGCGATGTCACATTGTCGCTGAGTGTCGTCTGGCTTAGTAGTCGCGCTGGCTAACCACTTCGGATCTTCCGTGCTTAAGTCGACCCCAGTGGATGGCGACGCAGTAGGCGTCGGCTGCCGGCGCCGCTGCCCGCGGCCGGGGTCAATGGCCGTAGAAGGGTGCGCGGTGTAAGAACTAGTCGCTTTGACTGGCATTTAATGCACGCAGTCTACGTTCAGCTCGGCAAGCGACGTCTCGGGCAATGAGAAGAAGTCGCTGGTCTGAGATGGCGGCTGTTGGCACTCGTCATGAGTGGTTGTTGGCGGGGCTGCGGCTGGTTTGGTCGCGTGATTTGCCAAGTTGCGTCACTGTGGCGGTCGCGAGTGGGCCCCGTGTCTCTGCTCGGCGGACGCGCCGGCCAGTCTTTAACCAGCCTCGAACGCATCCCTACCCCTAAGATGGGCGAGCAAAAAGCCAGGACAATCTTAGGGATTGGCCCTCATAAACTGAGGGAATCCTTAAGATCGGCATCGAGGTGAGGTGATGTCAAACATAAGGATAAGGAAATGTTCCAGGCTGGTAAGTCTCACCTTGATCTTGATATTGATGCGAAGTTGATTGATTCCGCCAGCCATCCTGCGGCGCCGGGCCCTCCCTCAGAAGAGACAGCGCCCCGCGACCCACCCCCTCCCTCCACCCTTCTAAGCAGTTCGCATGCGATTCCCCGCCAAACACAACGTTTCGCGGCCCCAGAGGGGGGCCCCACCGAAGACCCCAACGGCGCAGCCCGCGCGCGGGACCCCCGCCCAGCACGGCGTTTCGCGGCCCCAGAAGGAGCTCCACCGAAGATCCCAATGGCGCAGTCCGCAGGCGGTTTCCCCCACCCAACACAACGCAGCGCGGACCCAGGAGGAGCCCCACCGAAGGCCCCCGAGGCGCAGTCCGCACGCGTCCCACCCACACAGCACAGCGCTTCGTGGCCCCAGGGCGAGCTCCACCGAAGCTGTCCCAGCAGGTGCTCCCAGCGGTGCCGCAA
The DNA here is from genome assembly GCA_963575745.1 of Prorocentrum cordatum. Classification (NCBI taxonomy): domain Eukaryota; class Dinophyceae; order Prorocentrales; family Prorocentraceae; genus Prorocentrum; species Prorocentrum cordatum. The sequence goes on along the minus strand of CAUYUJ010012270.1, from coordinate 173,399 downwards.
GCCCCCCCCCCCCCCACCCCCCCCCCCCCCCCCCCACCCCCCCCCCCCCCCCCCCCCCCACCCCCCACCCCCCCCCCCCCACCCCCCCCCCCCCCCCCCCCCCCACCCCCCCCCCCCCCCCAGCGCAGCGCTTCGCGGCCCCAGAGGGAACTCCACCGAAAGCCCCAGCGGCGCAGCCCGCGCGCGGTTCCCCTGCCCAGCATAGAGGTTCGTGGCCTGAGAAGGGGGCTCCACCGAAGGCCCCCGTGGCGCAGTCCGCATGCGTCTCCCCCACCCAGCCCAGCGCTTCGTGGCCCCAGAGGGGGCCCCGCGCAGTCCGCATGCGGCGCCCCCGCCCAGCACGGCGCTCTGCGGCCCCAGACCAAAGGGAGCTCCACCGAAGATCCCAGTTGCGGAACTCGCATGCGGTTCCCCCGCCCAGCAAAGCGCATCGTTGCCCCACGGGGAGCCCCACGGAAGACGGTACCCACACCTGCGGCACTCAACTGCATATGGTTGGGTTATCCCCAAGGATTGCTCCAAACAAAAGCATAACCTAGAGCGGCGTAAGTGCAGCTGTCTGCTTGGTGATCTGGTGAGCTGTGCGGATGGTGGCTGTACGTTCTCGGTTAAAGTGAGTACCCAGGTAGTCGCAGATGCGCGTGATAACGATATGCTGGTCCCACGTTGGACAGTAGACGCTGGGCTCAAGTTGCGCAAGTATTCGCTGTTTGGCTGGTTCAGTGCCTGTGTCTGTGAGGTGCACAGTAAAGGCTGGCTTGCGTGGCTTGGACTTAAGCTTGAAGCCGCAGCTAGTCAGCACTGCGTGTGTCGTAGTTGCTAAGTCGGCCATGTAGTGCGCGATGGGGCCGTTGTCTTTGCACTGCGCCATGATGAACGCGTCGCCGACGAATGCTGTG
>CAUYUJ010012270.1:90000-167500 GCA_963575745.1 Prorocentrum cordatum | reverse complement strand
GCGTGCGCGTGCGCGTGCGCGTGCGCGTGCGCGTGCGCGTGCGCGTGCGCGTGCGCGTTGTGCGCGTGCGCGTGCGCGTGTGGCGTGTGCGTGTGCGTGCGTGCGCGTGCGTGTGCGTGTGCGTGTGCGTGTGCGTGTGCGTGTGCGTGTGCGTGTGCGCGTGCGTGCGTGTGCGTGTGCGTGTGCGTGTGCGTGTGCGTGTGCGTGTGCGTGTGCGTGTGCGTGTGCGTGTGCGTGCGTGCGTGTGCGTGCGTGCGCGTGCGCCGTGTGCGTGCGTGTGCGCGTGCGCGTGCGGTGTGCGTGTGCGTGTGCGCGTGCGCGTGCGTGTGCGTGTGCGTGTGCGTGTGCGTGTGCGTGTGCGTGTGCGTGTGCGTGTGCGTGCGCGTGTGCGCGTGGGTGCGTGCGTGTGCGTGTGCGTGTGCGCTTGCGTGCATAGTGCGTGCGTGTGTATGTCAATGTGTGCGTGCGTAGGTGTGGGTGCGCGTGTGCGTGGGTGCGTGGGTGTGCGTGTGCGTGTGCGTGCGTGCGTGCGTGTGTGTGATTGCGTGTGTGTGTGTGTCTGTGCGTGTGCGAGTGCGCGCGTGCGTGCGTGCGGGTGCGCGTGCGCGAGTGCGTGTGTGCGTGTGTGCTTGTGTGCGTGTGTGCGCGCGTGCGCGTGTGCGTGCGTGCGTGGGTGCGCGCGTGCGCGCGTGTGCGGGTAGGCGCGTGCGTGTGTGTGTGTGTGCGCGTGCGTGTGCGTGTGCGTGTGCAAGTGCATGTGCGTGGGCGTATGCGCGTGTGTGAGCGCGTGCGCGTGTGCGTGTGTGCATGAGCATGTGCGCATGTGTGCGCGCGTGTGCGCGTGTGTGCGTGTGCGTGCGTGCGTGCGTGCGCGCGCGCGTGTGCGCGTGTGCGGGTGCGCGCGCGTGCGTGCGCGCGCGCGTGCGCGTGTGCGTGTGTGCGTGTGTGCGTGTGTGCGTGTGCGTGTGTGTGCGTGCGTGCGTGCCTGCGCTTGTGCGTGAGTGCGCGTGTGCGCGCGCGCGTGTGCGCGTGTGCGCGTGTGCGTGCTTGCGTTTGTACATTATGCGTGCATGCGCGCGTGCGTGTGCGCGTGCGCGCGTGCGTGCGTCTGTACGCGCGTGCGCGTGTGCGCGTGTGCGTGTGTGCGTGCGTGCGCGTGCGTGCGTGCGTTTGTGCGTGTGTGCGTGTGTGCGTGCGTGTGCGTGTGTGCGTGCGTGCGCGCGTGCGTGTGTGCGCGCGTGCATGTGTGCGTTTGTGCGTGTGTGGGTGCGTGCGTGCGTCCGTGCACGCGTGCGTGCGTGCGTGCGTGCGTGCGCGCGTGCGCGTGTGCGTGTGTGCGTGTGTGCGTGTGTGCGTGTGTGCGTGCGTGCGTGCGTGCGTGTGTGCGTGTGTGTGTGCGCGCGTGCGTGCGTGCGCATGTGCGCGTGCGCGCGCATGCACGCGCGTGCGTGCGTGCGTGCGCACGTGCGCGTGTGAGCGAGCGTGCGTGTGTGCGTGCGTGCGTGCGCGCGTGAGGATGCGTGCGTGTGTGCGCGCGCGCGTGCGCGTGGATGCGTGCATGCGTAGGTCCGTGCGTGCGTGCGCGCGGGCGTGTGCATGCGTAGGTGCGCGCGCGCGTGCGCGTGGGCGCGTGGGCGCGTGTGCGCGCGTGCGTGTGTGCGTGCGTGTGCGTGTGCGCGTGCGTGTGCGCGTGTGTGCGCGTGAGCGCGTGTGCATGTGTAAGCGTGTGCGCGTGTGTGTGTGTGTGTGCGTGCGTGAGTGGGTGCGTGTGTGCGTGCGTGCACGCGCGTGTGCGTAAGTGCGTGCGTGCGTGTGTGTGCGCGCGTGTGCGTTCGTGCGTGTGTGCGTGCGCGCACGTGCGCGTGCGTGCGTGTGTGCATGTGCGCATGTGTGCGTGCGCGCGCGTGCGTGCATGCGCGTGTGCGTGTGTGCGTGCTTGCATGTGTGCGTGCGTGCGTGCGTGCGTGTGTGCCTGCGCGCGTGCTTGCGTGCGTGCTGCGTGTGTGCCTGTGTGCGCGCGCGCGTGCGTGCGTGTGTGCGTGAGCGCGTGCGCGCGTGTGCGTGTGTGCGTGTGTGCGTGTGTACGTGCGTGCGCGTTTGCGAGTGTGCGCGTGTGCGCGTGCGCCTGTGTACGTGTGTGCGTGTGTGCGTGCGCGAGTGTGAGCGCGTGCGTGCGCGCGTGCGTGTGCGCGCGTGTGCGTGCGTGCGTGTGCGCGCGCGTGCGTATGTGCGCATGTGCGTGTGTGCGTGTGTGCGTGTGTGCGCGTGCCTGCGCGCGTGCGTGGATACGCGTGCACGCGTGTGTGCGTGTGTGCGTGCGTGCGTGCGCGCGTGCGCGCGTGCGTGCGTGTGCATGTGTCCATGCGTGTGCGTGTCTGCGCATGTGCGTGCGTGCGTGCGCACGTGTGCGCGTGCGTGCGTGTGTGCGCGTGTGCGCGTGTGCGCATGTGCGCGCGTGTGCGCGTGCATGTGCGCGCGTGTGCGCGTGTGCGTGTCTGCGCGTGTGCACGCGCGCGCGTGTGCATGTGTTCGCGTGTACGTGCGCGCGTGTGCGTGTGCGCGTGTGCGCGTGCGTGCGTGCATGCGCGTGCGCGCGCGTGCGAGTGCGCGCGTGTGCACGTGTGCGCGCGTGTGCGAATCAGCCAGTGTGCGCACGTGCGTGAGTGCAGGCGTGCGTGTGTGCGCGTGTGCGTTTGTGTGTGAGCGTGCGCGCGTGCGTGCGTGCGAGCACGTGTGCGTGTGCGCGTGTGCGTGTGTGCGCGTGCGCGCGCGCGTGCGCGCGCGTGGGCGTGCGCGCGCGCCTGCGTGCGCGGGTGCGTGCATGCGTGCGTGTGCCAGTGCGCCTGTGTGCGTGCGTGCGTATATACGTATGTGCGCGGGTGCGCGCGTGCGCGTGTGCGCGTGTGCGTGCGTGCGTGCGTGCGTGTGTGCGTGTGCGCGCGGGCGCGTGCGCGTGCGTGCGCGTGTGCGTGTGTGCGTGTGTGCGTGTGTGCGCGTGTGCGTGTGTGCGTGTGTGCGTGCGTGCGTGCGCATGCGCCTGTCCGCGTGTGTGCGCGTGCCTGCGTGCTTGTGTGCGTGCGTGCGTATGTGCGCGTGCGCGTGAACGCGCGCGTGCATGTGTTTACGTGTGTGCGTGCGTGCGTACTTGCATGTGCGCGTAGTGTGTGTACGTGTGTGCGCGTGTGCGTGCGTGCGCGTGCGTGCGTGTGTGCGCGTGTGCGCGCGTGCGTGTGTGCGTGTGTGCGTGTGCGCGTGTGCGCGTGCGTCTACGCATGTGCGCGTGCGTGCGTGTGTGCGCGCGTGCACGCGTGCCCCCTGTGCGTGGGCGCGCGTGGGCGTGTGTGCGTGCGTGCGTGCACGCGCGTGCGTAAATGTGTGCGCGCGCGTGGGCGCGCGTGCGCGTTGGCGCGCGGGCGCGCGGCGTGGGCGCATGGGCGCATGGTCGCGCGTGCGGGGGAGCGCGCGTGCGCGTGTGCGCGTGTGCGCAAGCGCGTGAAAGCGCGCGTGCATGTGCGCGCTTGTGCGCGTGCGTGCGCGCGCGTCTGTGAAGTGTGCGCGCGTGCGTGCGCGCGTGCGTGTGTGCGCGCGCGCGTGCGAGCGCGTGCGTGTGCGTGTGCGTGTGCGCATGTGCGTGTGTGCGTGCGTGCGTGTGCGTGTGTGCGTGTGTGCGTGTGCGAGTGTGAGCGCGTGCGTGCGCGTGTGGGTGCGTGCGCGCGTGCGCGCGCGCGGGCATGCGTGGGTGCGTTTGCGCGTGTGTGCGTGCGTGCGCGCGCGTGCACGCATGTGCGTGGGTACGCGCGTGCGCGTGTGCGCGCGTGCGTGCGTGCGTGCGCGCGTGTGTGCGTGTGCGCGCGGGCGCGCGTGCGTGTGAGCGTGTGTGCGTGTGTGCGTGTGTGCGCGTGTGCGTCTGTGTGCGTGTGTGCGTGCGTGCGTGCGCGCGCATGTGCCTGTGTGCGTGTGTGCGCGTGCCTGTGTTCGCGTGTGCGTGCGTGCGTATGTGCGCGTGCGCGTGAACGCGCGCGTGCATGAGTGTACGTGTGTGCGTGCGTGCGTACTTGCATGTGCGCGTAGTGTGTGTACGTGTGTGCGCGTGTGCGTGTGTGTGCGTGCGTGCGTGTGTGCGCGTGTGCGCGCGTGCGTGTGTGCGTGTGTGCGTGTGCGCGTGTGCGCGTGCGTCTGCGCACGTGTGCGTGTGTGCGTGTGTGCGCGCGTGCACGCGTGCCATCTGTGCGTGGGTGCGCGCGTGTGTGCGTGCGTGCGTGCGTGCACCCGCGTGCGTACATGTGTGCGTGCGCGCGAGCGTGGGCGCGCGTGCGCGGTGGCGCGTGGGCGCGCGGCGTAGGCGCATGGGCGCATGGTCGCCTGCGCGGGCGAGCGCGTGTGCGCGTGTGCGCGCGTGCGCAAGCGCGTGAATGCGCGCGTGCATGTGTGCGTGTGTGCGCGTGCGCGCGCGTCTGTGAAGTGCGCGCGCGTGCGTGCGCGTGTGCGGGTATGCGCGTGCGCGTGCGAGCGCGTGCGTGTGCGTGTGCGTGTGCGCATGTGCGCGTGTGCGTGCGGTGTGTGCGTGTGTGCGTGTGTGAGTGCGCGAGTGTGAGCGCGCGCGTGCGCGCGTGCGTGTGTGCGCGCGTGCGTGCGCGCGCGCGTGCGTGGGTGCGTGCGTGCGTGCGCGCGCGCGTGCACGTGTGCGCGCGTGTGCGCGTGTGCCGTGCGCGTGTCTGCGCATGTGCGCGCGTGCGTGCGCGCGCGTGCGTGTGTGCGCGTGCGTGCGTGCGTGCGCGCGGGTGTGCGTGTGTGCGCGTCTGCGTGTACAAGTGCGCATGCGTGCACTCGTGTGCGCGCGTGCATGTGCGTGCGTGCATGGGTGCGTGCGTGGGTGGGTGCGTACGTGTGTGCGCGCGTGCATCCGTGAGTGTGTGTGCGCGTGCGTGTGTGCGTGTGTGCGTGCGTGCGCACGTGCGTCTGCGCGCGCGCGTGCGCGCGTGCGCGCGTGTCTGCGGGCGTGCGCGTGTGCGTGTGTGCGCGCGTTTCTGCACGTGTGCGCGCGTGCGTGCGTGCGCGTGTGCGTGCGTGCGCGTGTGCGCGCGCGCGTCTGCGCATGTGTGCGTGCATGCGTGTGCGCGTTGTATGCGGGCGTGCGTGGGTGCGCGTGTGCGCGTGCACGCGTGTGTGCGCGTGCGCATGTGAGCGTGTGTGCGTGTATGCGTGTGTGCATGTGTGCGTGCGTGTGCGCGTGTGCGTGTGTGCGTGTGTGCGTGCGTGCGTATGTGCGTGTGCGCGTGTGTGCGTGTGTGCGTGTGTGCGTGCGCGAAATGCGCGCGCGTGCGCGTGTGCGCGTGTGCGCGTGCGCGCGTGCCGAGCGCGCGCGCATGTGCACGTGTGCGCGCGTTCGCGCGTGCAAGTATGCGCGTGTGCGCGTGCGCGCGTGCGCGCGTGCGCGCGTGCGTGCGTGGGTGCGTGCGTGCGTGTGTGCGTGTGTACGTGTATGTGTGTCTGGGCGTGCGCGCGCGCGCGAGCGTGCGTGGGTGCGCGTGTGCATGCGTGCGTGCGTGCGTGCGTGGGTGTGTGCGCGTGTGCGTGCGTGCGCGTGCGCGAGTCCGTGCGCGTGTGCGTGTGAGCGTTTGTGCGCGAGTGTGCATGCGCACGCGTGCACGTGTGCGCGCATGCGCGTGTGCGCGCGTGCGCGAGGCGCGCGTGCGTGCGTGGGCGCGTGCGCGCGCGTGCGTGCGTGTGCGCGCGTGCGTCTGCGTGTGCGCGCGCGTGCGTGCGTGCGAGCGTGCGTGGGCGCGTGCATGTGCGGGTGCGCGTGCGTGCATACGTGCGTGCGTGTGTGCGTGTGCGTTTGTGCGTGTGTGCGTCCGTGCGTCCGTGCGTGTGTGCGTGTGTGCGTGTGTGCGTGCGTGTGTGCATGTGTGCGTGCGTGCGCGTGTGTGCGTGTGCGCGTGTGCCCGTGTGTGTGCGTGTGCGCGCGTGTGCGTGTGCGTGCGTGCGTGCGCGTGCGTCTGCGTGTGCGCGTGCGCGCGTGCGTGCGAGCGTGCGTGGGTGCGTGTGTGTGTGTGTAAGCGCGTGCGCGTGCGTGCATACGTGTGTGCGTGTGTGCGTGTGTGCGTGCGTGCGCGTGTGCATGTCCGTGCGTCCGTGCGTTTGTGCGTGTGTGCGCGTGCGCGTGTGCGCGTGTGAGCGCGTGCACGTGTGCGCGCGTGTGCGTGTGTGCATGTGTGCGCGTGTGCGCGCGTGCGCGCGTGCACGTGTGAGCGTGCCTGCGTGCGCGCGTGCGTGCATGTGCGCGTGCGCGCGTGTGCGCGTGAGCGCGTGCGCGCGTGTGCGCGTGTGCGCGCGTGTGCGTGTGTGCGTGTGTGCGCGTGTGCGCGTGTGCGTGAGTGCGCGTCTGCGTGGCTGCGTGTATGCGTGTGTGCGCGCGTGCGTGGGCGTGTGCGTGTGTGCGTGTGTGCGCACGCGCGCGCGTGAGTGCAAGTGTGCGTGTGTGCGTGCGTGCGTGTGTGCGTACGTTTGTGTGTGCGTGCGTGCGTGTGTGTGTGTGTGCGGGCGTGAGCGTGCCTGCGTGTGCGCGTGCGTGCGTGTGTGCGTGTGCGCGCGTGTGCGTGTGTGCGCGTGTGCGCGTGTGTGCGTGTGCGCGTGCGTGCATGCGCGCGTGCGCGAGTGTGCACGTGTGCGCGCGTGCGCGTGTGCGCGTGTGCACGGGTGCGCGGGCGTGCGTGCGTGCGTGCGTGCGTGTGTGCGTGTGTGCGTGTCTGCGTGTCTGCGTGTGCGCGTGCATACGTGGGTGTGTGCGTGCGTGTATGCGTGTGTGCGTGTGTGCGTGTGTGCGTGTGTGCGTGTGTGCGCGTGCGCGCGTGTGTGCGTGTGCGCGCGTGTGCGCGTGTGCGTGTGTGCGTGTGTGCGTGTGCGCGTGTATGCGTCCGTGAGTGTGAACGTGTCTGCGTGTGTGCGTGTGTGAGTGTGCGCGTGTGCGCGTGTGCGCGTGTGCGCGTGTGAGCTTGTGTGCGTGTATGCGTGTGCGCATGTGTGCGTGTGTGTGCATGTGCGCGTGTGTGCGCGTGCGCGTGTGCGCGTGTCCTCGTGTGTGCGTGTGTTGGTGTGCGTGTGTGCGTGTGTGCGTGTGTGCGTGCGCGCGCGACTGCGTGTGCGCGTGTGAGCGTGCGTGTGTCCGTGGGTGCGTGTGTGCGCGTGTGCGCGCGCGTGCGTGCGCGCGTGTGTGGATGTGCGCGCGTGCGCGAGTGCGCGCGTGCGCGTGTGAGCGTGCGCGCGTGTGTGCGCGTGTGCGTGTGAACGTGTCTGCGTGTGCGCGTGTGTGTGTGCGTGTGTATGTGCGTGCGTGCGTGTGTGCGTGCGTGCGTGCGTGCGTGCGTGTGTGCGTGTGTGCGTGTGTGCGTGCGAGCGTGTGTGCGTGTGTGCGTGTGCGCGTGTGTGCGTGTGTGCGTGTGTGTGTGTGCGTACGTGCGTGTGCGCGTGAACGCGTGTGTGCGTGTGTGCGTGTGTGCGTGTGTGTGTGTGCGTGTGCGCGGGTGCGCGCGTGTGCGCGTGCGCGTGTGTGCGTGTGCGCGAATGCGCGTGTACGTGCATGCGTGTGTGCGTGTGTGCGCGTGTGTGAGTGTGTACGTGTGTGCGTGTGCGCGTGTGTGCGTGTGTGCGTGTGTGCGTGTGTGCGTGTGTGCGTTGTTGCATGTGCGCGTGTGTGCGTGTGTGCGTGTGTGCGTGTATGCATGTGCGCGTGTGTGCGTGTGTGAGTTTTTTTGTCATCAGCAAAGCACACGCAGCCAAGCTGTGCGCGCGGCAGCCAAAGGCCACCTCCACCGAGTCCGACACCCGATGGGCCGCCCTCCAGCACCACGAGCACGTCGTAGGCGAGGGCGGCGACGGCGAAGGCGGCGAACGGCGCAGCGCCCCACACACTGCGCCGCCTGCTCCCCTAGGAGCGCCCGCCTCACGCCGACTTGGCCGATGCCTCACGCCGACTTGGCGGTGGCCCAGCGGGCCCAACCAGCGTCACGCGCCGCGGGCCACGCCCGGCAACTGCCCCAGCATGCGCCGCACCTCGGCAAAGTGCCACGGCGAAGCACCGACCTGCTCGAGCAAGCTCTGCGCGAGCGCCTGGACGTCGTCGAGCGTCGCCGTCGAGCCGCCAGCACCGCCAGCCGCAGGCGCCGAGGGCGCCGCCGCCAGCTCGGCCGCCGCCGACGTCGAAGCAGACGCGGGGCCCCCGCCCACGCGCGGCTGTACCCGCCTCCGCCTCCTCCGCCGCCGGCGGGAAGTGAGGCCGTCCGCCCACTCGTCGTCCAGGTCGGACACGAGGTCCGACATCGCGATGCCTGGCACCGCAGGCGCCGCCCCAGCCGCCAGCACGAGCTCCAAGCCCGCGCGCGCAGCCCCAGCAGCACCTGCTACACCAGCAGCCGCGGCAGCAGGGGAACCCCCCGCCGCCCGCGCGCCCGCGGGGGTCTCCGCCAATCCGTCGTCGTCGCCGCCAGCCGTCCCGCCCGCCGCAGCAGCGGCAGGGGCCCCAGCAGCGCGACGACGCTCGGCCTGACGTCGACGCCTTCGCCGACGCGCCTCCCGCGCCGCGGCGACGGCAGGCGGCGCATCGGGCGCACCAACGGGTCCAAGCCCCACAGCAGGCGTCTCGGCCGGTAGCAAGGGCGCCTCGGTCAGCCTGAAGAGGCCAGCCGATACCGCCGCGCGCGCCACCGCCGCAACCGTCTTGCGGGGTGCTTTCGCCAGCGCAGCCCAGCGGACCGCCGCCTCGACCAGCGAGGCAGCGGCAGAAAGCGGCGCGCAAGCCCCTCTAGCCCCACGCACGGCGGCCATCGGAACGGCCGAGGCGGAGGGCATGCGAACGCTTGAGCCAAGCTTGAGCCAAAATGGCTACGGAATGTGCGTGTGTGCGTGTGTGCGTGTGTGCGTGTGTGCGTGTGCGCGTGTGCGTGTGCGCGTGTGTGCGTGTGCGCGTGTGCGCGTGTGTGCGTGTGTGCATGTGTGCGTGTGTGCGTGTGTGCGCGTGTGCGTGTGTGCGTGTGCGTGTGCGCGATGTGCGTGTCTGCGTGTGTGCGTGTGCGCGTATGCGCGTGCGCGCGGTGCGTGTGCGCGTATGCGCGTGCGCGCGCCTGTGCGTGTGCGCGAGTGTGCGTGTGCGCATGCGTGTGCGCGTGTGCGCGTGAACGTGTGCGTGTGCGTGTGTGCGTGTGCTTGTGCGTGTGTGTGTGTGTGTGTGGTATGCTGTGCTCTGCCTGCCCTCGAGGAAAAGGAAGAAATTACAGTCGGACCTAAGACAGAAACACATCCTTCAAGAACGCGAGACCCTCCGCCGTCCAAAACACACTGAACATCCGAGGGTACCCTCCCCAGGATACACAAGAGCATCCAACAGACACGAAGAGCATTGGGGCACCCTCCCCGAACCGACCTCGATCTCAGTCCGACTGTACGGAGCAGGAGGCTGGCAACCACCCCTGCCAAAGAGGCTGCGACGAAAAATCCGGGTCTGCGAGGGGGGCGCGGAAGCGAGCAAGGACCACAGCGAGGAGCAGGACGGGAAGGCGGGGGACGAGGAGAGCGCCTCCGACGGCGACGGTTTTTGGAAGGTTTCTGGAAGGTTGTTGGAAGGTTGTAGGAAAAACCTTCCTGATACCTTCCTAAAACCTTCCTCGGGAAGGTTCCAGGATTCCTGGAACCTTCCAAAAAACCTTCCTAAAACCTTCCTCGGGAAGGTTTCAGGAGGGGTTGGCCGAAGTGCCGCACCCAACTGAGGACGGGAAGGCGGGGGATGAGGAGAGCGCCTCCGACGGCGACGAGGACGAGGACGGGGCAGGAGCGGCCCGACCCGCCGCCGCTCCCCGCGCCGAGGCGGACAGAGCGCTGCCCGCTCTCTGCCCCCCGGACCGGGGGGCAGAGAGGGCGGAAGCAAGGAGGCCCAAGGACACACGGATAAGCACCCACAACTAAGTGGATTCCCCATACTTTCCCATGCTTTGTGGATTTTCGTCTTCCCCCCCACACCACTTCCCATAGTTTCCGATATTTCCCTGGGGATCGACGATCGATTGTGTCTGTGTGTTTTTCCCTCCTGAGGAAGGGAAAGGCCGCGATGGCGGCAGCGCTGGGCGGCGGCGGCGGCAGCCCCGCGGCGGCAGGGTGGCCCAGACTGCCAGAAGGGCCCTCCTCGGCACGCGGAGCGGGAGGATGACAGCCACCGCCACAGCCACCCGAGGGTGGCTCACTACGGTGGAGGTGCTAGATGAGGATGCCTTCGATAAGGAACCCCAGGGCCTCCCGACCGATGGGCGGCCAAAGGTGGGCCACCCACCTCGCCTTGAGACAATGAGGAATGCGCCAGGGTTTGGGCCCCAGGAAGACACGCCTTATGCAGTGCCCCCGCGGCAGTTTGATCAACCCCTCAGGGCCGACAGGCCCTGGGGGGAGGAGGGCAACGTTCGACGAACGTTCGTGCCTTCAGGCCGTCAGGCTCTCGGGAGGAGGAGGCGTGCGTAGATCAAGGTGAGCAGTCTCGTCACACTCAACACGCCACCGGCCTGTGGAAAAACGCAAACCTGGAGATGCACGAAGCGTCCAGGGCAATTCGTCTCAGAGAGAAAACGCCCCTAAAGGGCCATCACATGCCTATGACTGCGGAGAGACTTGGGATCGAAGCCTCATTGGTGCCAGGCGACTCCGACGAGGTATGGATCTCCCTTGGTCTCCGGCGAGGCGACACACAGCTTTGCGGAAGCGTGCGACTGAGAGCCGCTGGCGCCCTCCCTCTTGCAGTCGCCCCTTGTGAACGTTCAACCTCTTCGATGCGCGCACCCTTACTTTCACAGCGGAGTGCGGTTCATGGAGTCTTCCAGGCTCTTCCTGACCTTGTCCACCCGTGCAACAACTTTCGCCTTCTCTTCCTCACCTGGCGAGGTCTGCTCGACCCACATGTCCTTCCAGCTCGCCATGTTGTTGCCCAAATTGTCGCCGAGTTCGTGCAGGCGGGGCCACAGACGCAAATTGGCCGCGAATAAAGGCGCGATCATGAATTCGATGAAACCTATTTGCGAGTGTGGCTTGTTCAACTTGTCACGGTCGTTAAGGAACTGCAACGGGATGCCCTTCTCCTTCTCCTGATCGCCCTGCATGAAGAACTCCTCTAGGCACTGCCACGCCCACATCTGCGTGACCTGGGGAAACATACAGAGACCGAGGCCGATACTCCCAGGATATCTCCCAGGAAGAGTTCTGACCAGAATGCCGAGCCGAATCCAGCCGTGGCGACGAAAAACCCACAGGAAGCACAAAAAGGCAAAGCACATGGACGCACATCGGTATCGGCATGCTTTTCTCCTCTGGGGACCTCCCAGGAGCGGCAAGGGTTCGAGACGTCCGCCGAGTGCAGGAAAGCCTCCATCACAAGCGTCTTCGCTCCAGCCTCCGTGAATATCTCAATCTCGGCCAGGGCTACTGGCTCCACCTGGGCGTCGTCGGGCGAGTCGTCCGAGAATATCTCCATGTTCATCTGGTAGAGCATCTGCAGGTCCTTCACCATGGAGGTGTGCATGGTCATATCGGTGTGCAAGATCGTCTCGATGCAGTGTTTTCGAACCTCCTTGTACTGGTCCTTCGTCAGGTTCCCAAACACGTCCGCCTGCGGATTGGCGACGATCTTGTAGAGCTTGGCGCAATGCATGTTCTCCAGAGGCGACCTGAACGACGAAAACGGAAAGGTCTTACGCGAGAAGTCATAGCAACCTTACGCCGCGGCTTATGCGGACCGCCAGAGTGGCACACCGCGTGGAGAAGAGGGCACTTACGCGCGGCCTTGCGCGGGAATCTTACGCGCGAATGTCGGCGCAATCAACCCCGTCTTCTTCCGTCGCTCACCTGTCGTTGTACTCCAGCGCAAGCTCGTGCCCGACCTCCGACAGGAAGCCGTTGTTGACGCCCGGGTGCCCGATGTCGTGCGCCGCGGCGGCGATGAGCAGCGAGAACTGCTCTAGCCCGCTCAGGAAATGCTCCGAGCCCGTGACCCGCATGAGGCGCGCCACACCGTGGACGACGTCCGCCGCGTGGGCGAAGCTGTGGAACGGCACTGGGAGATACTCCTTCTCGAGCGCCTGCAGGAACCTCTGCAGGGTCAGCACGTCCTCCTTGGACGGCCAAATTCTGGTCATGAGCCTTTGCGTGGCAGCTCGCGGCAGCGGCCCTGGCGACGCGCTATGCCTTGCAAACGGATAACGTGCCACTGCGCCCCGCAGGGCGGCAGGCTGGAGAAAGCTGTGGACGTGAACGACTGGGGACCAGGACGTGATCAGCGTGTCGCGCCAAAGCGTGGTGGGCCAGCACTGGCGGAGCGACGCGCTGAGCAAAAGTTCCTGACCGTAGACGACGCAAGCACAAACTCTATAGCAGTGCTCGGAGGTACGCGCGGATTTCTAGGGCCGGGGCTCGGAGAATGCCTCTCCCTGCGCTGCCCACCCCCCTTCCCGAGCGCTCCGCGCAGACCTGCGGATGAGAAATGCCTCTGAATGCCTCTGATGATTTGTTGCTTATCTGCTCCTGCGAGTTGAAGAAACCATCGCTCGACTCGTGGAAGCGTGCGATCGTGAACTCCGCCACCCGCCTACGTTGATCCTGGGACAGCCTGAGCGCGTTGAAGCCCCAGGAGGCGTAGACGTCAAGCGTTACCCCCAGGTCCTCGATGCGCATGTGGGGCGGCGGCGCCTGCTTCCTCTTCGTCGCAGTCAGCCTCCTCTGGGCCTTCTCCTTCTCCTCAACGATGTTCACGCCATGCATCATGCTCAAAATGCCGATGTCCTCGGCATTCATGTCGTCGGTCTTCTCTGGTATTCTCAGTGCGCTGGTCGTCTGCATCTCCGCGATGATCGCGAGCTTCTGCACCACCTTCTCGAGCAGCTTCATCTCGTTGGAATTATCAATGACGACTGCCTCGTCTGCTTCCGTCTCGGTCACCTCCGCGCTGAACTTGAACACCGTCGTGGCGATCTCCTGGACCTTCTCAAGCATGCGCTCCAGCGGCCGCACCGCCAGCTCCGTGACGACGCTGGAGAGCGCCAGGCCACTGAAGACCATCAGGAACACGATGAAGCAAATTGTACAGATGCCGATGCCAGCCTCGCGCTGCGCTGGCTCGTGCATATTGAAGCTCACCATGAAGGTGTCGGTGTACACCTTCACAACCGACGACTGCCTCGGCGGCGCGCTGAATCCCGGCTCCCAGCTCGCCAGCGTGTCGCTCGTGTCGCAGACGAAGTCGTCCTCCACCGAGTGGCCTGTGCAGACCTCGTACGGCCCGAAAGGCAGCTCCGCGTAGTACTCGGTCATCATCTGCAGCTCATCCAGGGTGTCGTTGATGCGACCGTCCATCATGTTGACGGACAGCCGGTCAACCCACGTCAGCTGCGACAGATCCTCCTGCGGGAAAGTGTAAATGTCGAAGACGGGGACCACCATGACGAGGAGGATCGTCAGGCAGGCGACCCGTGTCCCGAGCAGGTTTGCGAGCTTCCCAGAGATGAGCGACGCGATCCCCGTCCTCTGGGGGTGCACAGAGGTACTGATGCAGTCGGACTCGATCGGAGAGGACACACGCGAGAGGACACAAGGCCCTTCCGAGGGCCACGCTGCCACAGGAATGCAGGAAGCATGGGTCGCGAGACACAGGACAAGGATACCCAGACTCAACGCGACCCCCAGGGGAGGAGGAGCAAGAGGAGGGGGAGGAGGAGGAGCAAGAGGAGGGGGAGGAGGAGGAGAAGGAGGAGGAGGAGGAGGAGCAGGACGAGGAGGAGATTTGGCAGGGTCGATGCTCCCCAAACCTCTCCCCAGAGCTCTCCCAGGGCGTGTCCCGACCAGGCGGCGTCCGGCCGTGGCAGCGGGGGCCTCCCGGGAGGCCCACGAGGGCGAAGGCGAGGGAAGGGTGGCGGCATCAGTGCCCCTCGGTCGGAAGAAGCAGGCAGAGCCATGATGAAGTAGGAAGGCACTGGAAGTAGATTTTGGAGGCCTGGAAATCGGCACCAACACCAAGACATGGGGGAGATGATCCTAGATTTCGGTGTGGGTGGTAATAGTTCGGCCACCTTGGAAGCCAGAATATTACCACCATCACCGAGATCGGGATCTTTCTTCCCTCGCTGGAGGAACACCGCCGATATTGGTGTTGGTGTCAACCTCTAGGCCTGCGAAGATTGGGCCTCCGCCCGCCCCCTGATGAGGAGGGAAGCGGGAAGCCAGTCGATCCTTGAAGCAGGAAGGCGCCAAAAGCAGACTGGAGTCTGGGAGTCCAAAAATGCCTATTTTTCAAGTGACCCTGGATCAAAGTCACCCGTGGTGCGCGGCTTTTGGGTGGCCGTGGGAGCCAAACCCGGGCGCCCAAGACGCTGCTATCGCATCGCGTTCGGTGATCGGGAGATCCCAGGTGGGCCCGCACCAAAGGCCGCTCTGGCGAAGAGTCACTCTTACGTGTGGTCGAACCTCTTCCTCCTCTAGGGGGCCACATGCGAGCCCTATCCCTACCCCCCCTCAGAAGTCGTGGGGCGCAGGGGTAGGGTTCGCATGTGGCCCCCCATCCGCGGAGTCCTCTGGTCGTCCCGGTTCCCGCCCATGAATGGCAGGAAGCGCAGGAAGCGCAGCACGCGCGAGAGGCGGCCCGCACGCGCGCCGATCTTGGCCGCCCGCAGCGCCCTCAGGAGCATGAGGTTGCGCTTCGCGTCGTCGTCGTCGGAGGAGTAGGTCTCCGCCTTGAGGAAGCGTTGCCAGCGCGAGGGCAGCCTAACCGACCCCTGGCAAGCCATCCCCTTCCGTGACGCCATCCTCGCCCTTCAAGCTTCCCTCCAGCCGCATGCATATGTCTTGGGGCGAGGCGACGGGGACGTCACGGAGGGGATGGTTTGCTAGAGTTCGGTTAGGCCGCACCTGATGTCAGCGCGGGGGACCCAGGCAGCACCAGGAAATCAGGAACACACATTCAGTAGGCAACGAACTGTACAAACATTAGGTTTTGTCCTCGGGGACGCCTGTCCCCGGGAGGCTGGGAAGTCCATACCCCGAAGTGCCACGGTAGGGGTTTAGACTTTCCAAGCGCCTTGGGACGGGGGTTAAGAGGCCCCCAGGAGGGCGAGTGCCTAGACGGCCCAAGAGAGCTCCAAAACGCCCCAAAAGGCGCCCCAATCAGCCCAAGAGATCCCAAGACGGCCCCACGAGGGGCCCAAGAGGGGGAACACGAACTGACAATTCCAGCTTTCCGCCCGAAGAGGACCCAAAGAGACCCCAAGCGGCCTCCAAGGAGCCCCAACACGGCCCCAAAAGGCCTGCAAGAAGAGGCCGCCAGAAGGCCCCCAAAAAGGCTTCGAAACTGCCTCCTACAAGCCCCCGAGAAGGCTCCCACGATATCCCAACGATCATCATCATCATCATCATCATCATCATCATCATCATCATCATCATCATCATCATCAGCAGCAGCAGCAGCAGCAGCACCAGCATCATCATCATCATCAACATCAATAGCATCATCATCAGAATCAGAATCAGCATCATCGTCACCATCATCATCATCAGCATCAGCATCAGAATCAGCGTCAGCATCAGAATCATCATCAGCATCAGCATCATCATCGTCATCGTCATCATCATCATCGTCATCGTCAAATAGACACACCCTGAGAATGAAGCGTTGCTTCGCCGGTTGCTGGCGCAGAGGAAAGCATTGCAGGGCACCAGTGGGCCAGACCGGACTCAAGTAACCAAACAGATCAGGAGGGAAGTCAGAGCATTGAGGCGGAAACGGGCCACAAACAAGATCGAATCGGTGCTGGCTGTTTGCCGTAACACGAAAAGCATCCCGACAATGAAGACTGTGAAGAAAAAGCAGCTGATCGCCAGCATGACAGATGCCTCTGGGCAGACACGAACAGACAGACAGGGGATAGCTGACGTCTTCGCGGATGTTTATGCAGACTTGTATCATTCATCATTTTTGGGCGAAGCTATTGGAGTTTATGAACAGGCTGAATGCAGACGCCGTGCCCGCATTCACGATTGATGAGCTGAGGACGCAGATCGCGAACCTCAAGAGCGGCAAGAGCTGTGACTCGAAAAGAGTGGTTGCCGAGATGATCAAGTACGGGGGCCCCGTCATCGATAATATGCTGCTCGACCTGTACAACAACATTGTCTCACCGAATGCGCCCCCGCCGGGAACGTGGAAAGCATCGATCGTGACAGTATTGCACAAGTCTGGGGACGCCGCCGATGCTAGAAATTATCGCCCTATCACGATCATCCCAGTGCTCTACAAATTATTTGCCAAGCTGTTGTACGGAAGGTTGTATCCCATATTAGACAAATCTCAGACGATCGACCAGGCGGGTTTCCGCCAGGGCCTCAGTATTGTACCCCATCTTTTTGCTCTCACCCAGCTGCAGGAGAAATGCCAAGAATGGCAACAGAACGTCTGGGTTGCTGCAATTGGTTTCAAAAAGGCATTCGATTGCGTGGAGCATCGCAGCTTATGGGACGCGCTGGGGCGCCAAGGTGTCCCTGCTGGCTATATCAATTTAATACGAGATCTGTATGCTGGACAGTCGGCCCGGGTACGCACCGACCGACTGAGCAAACCTTATGAGATTCACCGTGGGACGAAACAAGGAGACCCGCTCAGCACGCTGCTGTTCAACGCGCTCATTGAAGATGTGTTGGCCTGCGTCAAGGCGGAATGGTTACGGCAAGGATGGGGGTTAAAGATGGGATATACAGAAGCACGACAGATGACCAACCTGAGCTTCGCAGATGACGTATTCCTTGTAGCGGCAAACCTCAGGCAGCTGAAAGGAATGCTTACCAACGTCAGGAGAGCGGCGGCTAAGGTGGGACTGGAACTGCACCTAGATAAAACGAAGATCTTGAGCAACACGGCGCGCGGCACCGGCCGCCCGAAAGACACGCAGACCGTGGTGGACGGTATTTCGATAGAGATCGTGCCCTTCAACGGTAAAGTCAAATATTTGGGGCGGTAGGTGAGCTTCGATCGCCCCCACGATGTAGAGATTGCCAACAGAATCAATATGGCATGGAAGCGTTTCATGCAACAGCGTAATGAACTGACCAATCGCAGATGTCCTTTAAACTCGCGCCTCCGGCTGTTCGACAGCACCGTGTCAAGGACTTTGCTGTATGGGTCAGCTACCTGGGTACTCACCAAGAAGCCCGAGGACAAGATCCGTAGAACGCAACGGAAAATGCTCCGCATGATCGTACACTGCAGCAGGAGAGTTGTTGACTCATGCACGTGCTGGCCGAGTACGCCCAGGCATCCTGTCCACACAAGGCGAAGGTCCTGAATTGGAGCCTTGGCAGGATTGGCTCAAGAGGGCGACGAATGATGCTGAACAGCGCCTGGCGCGCCTGAAGCTTCGCGACTGGGTTGACGAACACCGCAGACTAGCAGCTCACTGGCTTGAGCGCATGCGTACGGAGAGCGGATCTTGGGCGCACATTGCTTTCAACTGGGATCCTGAACACCGCGTTCGGCGGCCAGGTGGGCAATTCAAGCGCTGGCTGGAGACGACCGAGCATTTCACGAACTGGAGGCGCCGAGGCGCCTCCGCGCCGCCCGTCTCGGGCCAGCCTCCGGGCCGAGGGAGCACGTCCTGTCCTGTCCTGTCCTGTCATGGTCATCGTCAGCATCATCGTCATCGTCATCGTCATCGTCATAATCATCACCGTCATCATCATCATCATCATCATCATCATCATCATCCTAAGCATCATCACCATCATCACTATGATCATCATCATCATCATCATCATGATCATCATCATAATCATCATCATCATCATCATCATCATCATCATCATCATCATCATCGCCAGTATCATCACTACCACCGTCATTACCATCACCATCCGCTCACTATCACCATCGTCGTTGTCGACATCGTATCGTCTCCATCTCCACTGTCGTCGCCATCACCATCAGCATCGTCGTCATCGTCAGGAGCCTTATCGCCATATCAACAGCAGCATCAACATCATCATCAACAGCAGCATCAACATCATCAACATCATCATCAACACCCTCATCATCGTCTTCTTCATCATCATCACTGTCGTCGTTCATCCCTCGCAAGTAGGGCCTCGGGTGCCCCCTCGAAGGAGAGCCGGCGAGCATGCTGGGCTGGCACCGTTGCGGGACTTGTCGCAGGCAACCAGATATTGAACTACGTTCAAGTATGGCAAGATCCATCCTGTACAGCCATGTTATGTTATGCCTTGTCCGTTTATCCTATGTTGTACCCTGTTATGTAGTAGATACACTTCTCTTCTCTTCGGTAGAATTCCATACTACGTCGTTCCGTCATGAACTGCTTTGTTATGCTCTTTCCTAGTCCATGAGATTATACTACACTCTGTCGTGCTTTCTTCTGTTCGACCCTCTGACATTACACTTGCGAATGTTATGTTAATTTCTCGTCTTCATTCTGCAAATACTACACTATGTAATGTTCTAACTCTTCGCTTCTATGCTATTCTGCTCCATTTCAATACTTTCTGTTCTGTTCTGTGATGGTAGCCCTGGCCTGTAGTGGTGACGGCGTGTCGTCGTGAAGCCTGGAAGGCGTGACGCCGTTACGCCGTGCAACTGGTCGAAGACGTGAGGCGGGCCTCTCAGGTACCGCCAGTGGTCCTTGGGATATGGCGGCCGCGACATGCAAGGCAAGTGAGGCCCGTCGGGAGCACTGGTCCTCAAATCCAACAATTGGTCGCTGTTGTGTTCCATAGTGTTCGAAGATGCCGTGTTGCGAGTCTGCGGGGTTATATACTTTTATGCTGTTAAGAATATTATGTTCAGTCATGCTCGCCTGAACCATCGTGGATTCGAGTCTGGTTTGTTTTGTTATGATACTGTATATTATATTCTTACAATCGCATTCAAGTATTACCTGCTCTACTGTACTGTATTGTGTAGGTTGTTATGCCATACGTTATGACAATATATTGTGTTCTCTAAAATTCGGCTACACATACAGCACCCCGTTGGATTATAGAACGCTCTGTTACGTTACTATGTACGCTCGTGTCCACGATGCTGTCCCGCGGAGCATACCATATGATGTTATGGTTGAATATCTGCTGGCACATCATATGACAGTATGAGCTGTTCCAGTTGTAGCAATAAACAGAAGCAGTGGTTGCAGTAGTACAGTAAGCAATAGAAACAATTGTCGTAGTCGTAGTCGTCGTCGTAGTCGTAATTACTTGTAGTAGCCGGCGTAAGAGGCGAGGCGGGGGTTGAGACGCTCGGAACACTGGATGGTCCTGCGGATCTTGCGGCCGCGTAATACAGGGTGGGCGGTCATAGTGGAAGGAGAGGCGCGCGGCGGGGTACGCGGGACACTGGGTGGACCTGGGGATCTGGCGGCCGCGGTATGCACGGCCCGCAGTTGTGAAAAGCGAGGAGGGGGGTGAGATACTCGGAGACAGTGGATGAACCTGGGGATCTGGCGGACGCGGTGCGCAAGGTGGGCGGGTCGGGAGCTGTGCAAGCTAGCGAAATGGAAGAAAGTAAAAGCAAGGGCACCCTAATTGCAAGCACTGGACTTGGGACCACGAAGTCCACACAGGTACTGGTATCAACCGTCGGACGTCGGCGATCCTTTCTTCGCCAGCGCCAGACCTCTCTCCTCACATCCCTGGGCGGGACCCTCGGCGCAGCCCCTGGCGCGCTATACGCACCGAGGGTGAGGTGCGGGGAGGGGGTCCAGCGCAGCCGGGAAACCTTCTGCGAACGCCCGCCTGTTTACATATACATATACGCGGCTGTTTGGTTCCCTAGCCTTCGTCGCATCCGTGCCAAGCATCCAGGGGATGTCGAACACCATTGAGAAAGTCCCGATGATGTCCATAAACTGGAAGAAACTGAAGAGGTATGTGATATCCACCGCGGTGAGCGCGCAGAGCTCGACAAAGAAAAGGGCCATGACCGGCGTAAGAAGCAAGTTCAGCCACAAATTGCTGTTTATCCCGGCCAGTACCCAAATGTCGTTCATGAAGAGCGCCAGGAAAAGCGCGATCACCATGACCGCAACGAACCGCTTGCCGTGCAGAATGCCACGCACCGTCTGCGCGAGGGGGCTCTTGTACCAGCCGCTGTTCAGCAGCGTGGCGCGCGCCTGCGTGGCCCTATTGACACTCGTCGACAGCCCTGCTGGAGGAGGAACAAACATGCGTGAGCAGAACCTTCCGAAGCCCCGCGCCGATCTCTTAGATCGGCGCCGGGCCCCGCCCCCTCCGGGCGCGCGGAGAGCGCCAGGGGCGGCGCCAGAGGCGCCGCCAAGGGGGCCCAGCGCCGATCCAAGAGATCCGCGCGGAGCTTCGAAAAGATGTGCTTACAGTAGGAGCTCGACCGCAAGAAACCTTCCAGAAGAAGCCCTCCCGGAGACCCCGGGACGTCCAGTGATTTTGGGCGTGGGAGAGTCAGGCTCTCTATATAGCAAAACCATCGAAACACAAGAAATCCAGGGCACCCTGAAAGCAAGCAGGGTGTTTTTTGGCATGGGCTTCCACTGCATGCTTCTGCAGATCTTCCCTCTTCGACCTGAGGGCGGGCGGTTTGCGGCAGAAGCCGCTGCTCCCACCGAGGCCCCGCGCTCCCTGGTGTCCCAGTCGCCAGAGGCGGTGGTCTTCCAGAGCTCGCCGCCCGAGTGCGCCGACGTGCAGCTGCCCACGGACACCCTCCTGGTCCTCTTGCCTTCTGCCGCGCCCGGACTGAGGTTGTTGGGGCCGATCCGCCACCGTGCCCCCATGGCACGTTCAGGCGCCCCTGTGGCGCCGCGAAGAGGCCCCGAACAGGCTCCCAAAGGTCCCCAAGGGGCACCGAACAGGCCCCCAAGAGGTCCGCGAACATCACACACGACGGCCTCTCGTGCCCCCTCGAGTGGCCGCCGCCCAGACGGCTGGGCTGGCAAGGTGGCGGGACTGGCCGCAGGCGGCTGGATATTACTCACGCCCCCTTCTGTGCTCCTGGGCGTGCCAGCTGTCCCTTTGACCTGGTTGGCCATCGATGCGACCTCGATGCTGCCGCCATTCGAGGCGTCCACGGGGACCGAAGGGGCGCCAGCGGCAGCGCCCGAGGTGTTGACGGCCACGGCCGGGGTCTGAGAAGGTGGGTCGCTCGACTCGCCTCCGCTCGCGGGGCCGGCGTCACTTGGGACAGCGTCCCCGGTGCTGACGGTCACAGTCGGGGTCTGACGGGGTGCTTCGCTCGATTCGCCTCCACTCGCGGGGCCGGTGCCGCCTGGGACGACCATCGCGATGCAGTGGCCGTCGCTATCTTGCACCCACCGGCGAGAAGATCCGCAGCGACCCCCGCGGTAGGGCACCGCATTGGGAGCAGACGTCGGCGCTTGAGCCAAGGATATTAAGAATGAAGAGGATGGACGACGACGACGACGACGACGACGACGACGACGACGACGACGACGACGGCGGCACCTGCTGAACACGAAACGACCATCTCCATCGTCAGTGTGGACGACGGCCTTTGCGACACTTGCGCGTGGACCACAGAACCAAAGAAGGCACAGCATCGGGCCTGGCCGAAGAACACCATGGCCAAGGGAACAAAGCCGCTCCAAGGAAGTTGGCTGCGACGGCAACGCCAACGCCAATGGCACTACGGGACAAGCCCGAACAAAGGAAACGGACGGAACACGCAAACGCCGAAGAGAACCAGACGCACGGCAGAACGAAAGAAAATGGCGGGAACAAGCGGCGTCACCAAAGCCTGGAAGGATACGAGACAGGATAAATTCGAACCAATGCAGTTGGCGGCAAACGAAGCTCAGCACCGAGGTTGGGAATGGGGACCGAACTGAACATAACTGAACCAACTCTACGGGGCGGCAACGCGGTCGGGAACAAACTGGGCTTCAAGAAATTGGCGGCATCGGATGGGCACACAAACGAATTGGTGCCGAGAGAAAGCAAGACCAGGGCCAGGGACAGTCGATGACGAAACAAAACCAGAACACGCGCCACAAACGAAACAACAACGCCGAAACCAAAGACGATACTTCGAAATGTCATGTAAGGTGGATCAACACAGCCGAGGGTAATGCAATATGACCTCCATGTTTGTACGCTGCATACAAGGATGTGTAATCTATATATATATATATATATTAAAATATAATGTATACATATACATATACATTATAACATATATGTATTGCTGCCAATGCGCACGAATGTTTGTTAGTTACCCAAGATCGATGCCAAAGAAGGCTGCCCTTATCCGAAAAACGTGAGGTCACCCAGGCATCTCGGAAACGGAAAGCCTCAGTGGACTAAAAATATCTTGATGTCAGGGATGGGGCGTTTTGGGGCCTCTTGCTGTCGCATGGTGGAATTTTGGACCGTCTTGACTGCCTCTTCGGGGGTCGTTTGGGCGCCTCTTCGGGGCAGATCGACGGCGTCCTGAGGGTGCCTTGGGACCTCTTGAGGCCCGCCTGCAGCTCTCTCACGGTTACTTCGGGGAATTCATGGGCGCTTCAGGCCGTCTAGGGCTGCTTTCTCGTGCCTCCGCATCTGGGCGTCTGCCCTCAGACAGTGTTCTGTGTAATTTCTTGTGCACCGTGCCCTTCTGACGCAGACGCCCTTCACCATTTCAACCTTGCTCCTCCCCGCATCCGCCAGGACATTGCGCATCTGGGCCCCGTTCACCGCACCATGTTAGGCTGTGGTCATGCATGTCTCGGGGCCTTCTTCAGCTTGAAATCTCTCCTGTCCCTATTCATGCTCCTCGTAGACACCAACGCCACATGCAAGATCCGTGCCCTTTCCGAACCCGTGAATACCTCGTGCGATCTGCATTTGGCGGCACGAGAATGTATTATCGTTTTGCGGATCCTGTGGCGCGCGCACGAGATGTTCAACCATTTCAACACATTCCATGTGAACTCTTTCGTTTTCCCAACACATAGATTCCATCGTGGCCCGAGTTCGTCAGCTGGCGTGCGTCCAGCGGCGTCTCAGTCCCTGCGGAAGTACTCCGACTGGAAGCGGACGATGAAACTGGGCGGTTGTTCGGCTTCACTTTCCTGCATGTACCTTCTTTTCCCGCCTCTTCTCTTCTCGTTGTTGCATCTCTTTCTCTCGTTCTCTCTTTCTCTCTCTCTCTCTCTCGGTATAGTTGTTCCTCTCCTTCGTTTGTGTTCATCATTGTCGTTTCTTGTCGTATCTATATCGTTGCTCCTTTCCTGTGCCTGCTTCGTTTTTGTTTATTATTCTTCGCTGCCTGCCGATGCTGCCGCGCGTTGCCCTCCCCCCCTCCCCTGGCTTCTCCTCTTTCCGTTCCGTCCGGCAACCTTGCGTGGAGCGCAAGGCGCGCGCTCCGCGCGCTTGCCGTGCACGCGGGCCGGGCCCTTTTCTCCCCGTTTTCTCCCCCCTCCCTCCTCCACCGCCCCCCTGCCCCCAACCCCCGCGCCGTGGCCGCTGGCTGGCGCTGGAGCGGGATCATGGATGCTTGGCCCAGTGTTGGCATTCGGGGGATGGGGGTGGGGGCGGGGCTCCCGCGCCGCTCCTTCCTTTGATTTTGTGTCGGTTTGATTGCTGCAGTTCTTATTAAGATAGTTGCTCTCTGCGCCACATGAGTCAACCAACTTCTTGCCCAATACGCTACGCAATGGTGTCTCCGTCGGCCAGAGGCACCACCTTCGGCGGGCTGGCGGGGAAACAGTCAGTGAGAAAGATAGAAAGAGAGAGGAGGAGAGAGAGAGAGAGAGACAGACAAAGTCCAGTAATCAAAGGAAAGACAACGAACAGCTGCTCAGAATAAGATCACGAACAACAACAAAACGAGCGAGGAAAGCGATGCATCACGAGCGAGGAAACGATACGGAGAATGGGAACCACGAAAAGGAAGGAGACGATATATAAACACACACACCGAGAGCACGGCAACACGAGTACGGCAGGTTCGTGTCGTGCCGACCCCGGCGTTGGTTTCTGACACCGCAGGGATCGTTCAACCTTGAACGATCGGCCGCTGCCGCAACGTCCAATCGTTCAACATCGACCGATTCTGGGTCGCCGTCGGCGTTCAACCTTGAACGTCGGCGGCGGGGTCGCCGCTGGTCGACACGACGCAAACCTACCGTATCCACTGTACAGTAAGGGCAGAGGAGGGAGAAGACGGGGCAAGGAAGACACGTCGAAAAATCAAGAGCGCGGACGGCAACACGGCAGCAGACCGCCGCCACGCCGCTCCAAATCAGCACGGCCACCACGGCGCATAGAGCGCATGGCAACCGCTGGCCTAGACGCGCATAGGGCGCGGCACGTCCGCTGGCCGTGTTAAAATCACGCGCAACGGATGCCCGCAGGCAGATGCCGCCTCCCTACGACAGTTGTTTGACGTAAACCGAGATGTGTATATGGAGAGAGAGAACACAAAAACAAACAAAAATCGGGGGGGAAGAAAAAAAAAAAAAACTCGAATGAGCCTCAAGTTCAAGTTTGTTGTGGCTCAAGTGCTGTTGGCATGAGCTATATTGTGGAAGCCTGTCGCTGGGTTGGTCATATCAAGAAGCTTGTCGCTGGGGCGGTCATACCACAAATTTCATTTTGCGAGCTCTTGGTGGAGCATTATCTCACCGCTTACCTTTCTCGCGATGTCCGGTATGACGGGAGCATCTTCTGGCCGGCCGACCTCTGCGCGTCCTCTTGCTGCTGGATCGAAGCGGTTGAACTAACGTCGCGCGGAGGTGGCAGCGGCTCTTTCGAAGTCTCCAAGCAAGGCGCCCGCCGAAGAAGAACGCGCGGAAGGGCGAGGAGACGTTGATAGACACTGCCACTGGCCCAGAAGCCGGGCAGTTTGCTCCCGCCCCCGCCTTTCCAGGCGTCGGTAGCGGTGAGGCCCCGCCGAGTACTCTATTGGGAGGAGTTCCGCCAGGCCTCCCTGCGACGGCTTCGGCTGCGCAGGTGAGTGGTGCACCCGGAACTGGCCCTGCGGGTGGCGGTTCTGGGCCGGGCGCGGGTTTCGCCCCCCCGGGCGCGGGAGTGGGCGGTGTCCCCCCGGGCTCCACTTCGATCGACGAAAAGCTCACTTTCATCATGACCAACATGAGCTTGAAGAACGAGACGACTTCGAAGCAGAATATCGAGCTTGCACACTCAGATTACAGCAGAATCTAAAATTGCAATCTCGAGGACGTTGACCCCGTCAAGGACGAGATGGCCGACTTTCGACGTCGTCTCACAGGCCCCGTGTCCAGCCTGGACAAGCGGCAATTCCAAATGCTCAATTCCATGGACCCGGCACACAAGCGGATCGCTTTCATTGGCTTCACGAGTGCCGACTTGGCCGAGCGCGTCCGCGATATTGAACGGTTTATTGGTGCTTCTGCTTCAGCGCCTTCCTGTGTGGTAGGTCATTTCTTCAGCGGTCTTAGGTCGAATCGTCTTGTTTCAAAAATCCTCGCGCTGAATTTTCATCTTCTGACGTGGCGCAACGGGTTTTAGATGAGCTAGACGGCAAGCAGTTTCTCTCTTCGACTCGCCAGCCAATTAAGATGAAGAAAGACACCATTAAATCTCCAAGATTGGTGTCTGCGTAACTTCTGACATGATCAAGGAGCGTCTTGAACTCCCCCTCTGTCAATGTGAAATCTGATTTTAAATCTCGTGAAGTCCCTGTGAACAGCGTTCTTGCGTTTAAGCAAGAGTCGACGGGTATTACTGGCAATTTATGTGGAAGTTCTGTCATGCTGCGTTTGCCATAGGGATGCGGGAGAACCGTTCATTGTTACACCTTCCCGTCTTCGACCTTCGCCCTCCGTTTTGCGCTGCGAGCGGTTCCCAGGTCAACGTTCGCGAAGACGAGGTCCCCGTAGCCTCGATGCCGAACCGTCGCATGTTTTCGAATTCGCTCACTCCAGTACCCCCTGCCGGAGGACCCGGATTTTCGACGACCTGAGGCCAGAGAATTCTGACGACGGATTTTCGCCCAGCCTTAAGCTGGCGAATTCTCAGGGCGGATTTTCGACTCGCCTTGGGCCGGCGAATTCTCAAGACTGATTTTCGACTGGCCTTAGGCCGGCGAATTATCAGGACGGATTCTCGACCAGCCACAGGCAGGCGAATTCTCAGGGCGACTTTTCGACCAGCCTTGCGCCGGACCTTTCTCGAGATGGATTTTCGAGCGGTCTTATACCCAAACTGTCGAGGGATCCGTGTTGTTCGTCTTTCCCTCCTCTCGCCCCGCCCCCTTGCGCTCCTTTCCTCCTCGCCCCCCCTTGGGCCAACGGACTTTGCATGAATTCTTCACGTTTCGCAATTCGGGATGGTGGCCGCGGCGAATCTCGGCCTAAGCCATCCTTAAATTGGGCTAGCCTCGCAATTCTCACTCTCAACATTCAGCGTTTTTAAATGCACAAACACGAATTAATTGCTTGTCTCTCGTGTCTTCCTTTTCCTCCCTCTGATATTTGTTCAACTGAAACTTGGCTAAATGAATACGTTGTCTGCCCTGGTCTTCCCGGGCATTCTCTGGTCGATCGCCGGGGCCGGAACGGTTTTGACGGAGGCGTTGCCATATTTGCGTAAGATTCTGTCGTTGAGCAGCGTTATCTTCTTCTCCGTTCTCTGTCTGCGGAGCGCGTTCGGACATTTATGCACGCAGAAGCGGGGCACGTTTTAATTTGTCGTTGGCATCGTCGCCCGCGTCGTGGAATCTCTCGCGCGGCGCTCGGCGAAGAGTGGAATTCTCTTGCCGCGCAATGCATAGGTAGCATTGCCACGGGCGATACGAATGTTCATGATAAACATTCAGCCGCCATGTATCCCAGGAGGGCACCATTCTGAAGAATTGATGTCTGGAGCTCGGTTTTCGCAAGTGTATTCGGGCTTCAACTTGTGACCCTCACCTCCTTGATATTTTCTTGTCTGATGATCCATATTTAATGATAACGGGAATTTTTACTAAAATAGCTGACCATAGTGCCACGTTCGCTTCTCTGCATGCCACCGTTGTCTTTTCAACACGGTGAACGACATTTACGGCAATCTCAAAATATGGGGGGATCCATATCACATCATATCACACCGTTTTTCTCAGCAGTATTGGTCTTGTATAGACAATTGCACAACTGACTTAGTGGTTTCTTGATCAATTGAAAAGTTGTTTTATGAATTTACATACTCCGCCGATAGAACAGAACGTGCAAATGTCACATCCCTGGCTGTCTGATGAATGTTTATTGGCTGCGCGTCCTAGCGCGACGCTGTTGATACGGCCGCTTTTCCGGCGGCAGTTGTAAATTGGCGAAAATGCTTTTCAATCTTACGCGAACCGCAGCGTCAGGAGCTGCGCGGTCATGGCCGAGGCAGCAAAGAAAATGCGGAAGGTTTCTCACCAGCTGCTGTCTCACGCCCATCAGCCCACTTCTTCCCTCTTGGAGCCCCCAAATAGCACGTGGGCCTTTTATTGCCCGTGCCAAGGCCGATCTCATATGCTGAACTACCCGTCAAAAACGGTGTCTGCCAGCACATGTAGTCAACGAATTCTCTGATTACGAGACGGGGCACTTGCATTCTTCGCACCCGGTCTGCTCGCGCCGCGCTGTCTTTCCCCCGGCGGGGCAGCGGCGCGGGCCCCGACCTCTTGCCTGCGAGGGTCTTGAAGCAGTGCAGCTATACATTGGCCGTGCCTGTCGCTAAGCTTGCCCGTATTCTAAGAACAGGTCAGCGCCGTTGCCTTGAAGAGAGCACTGGGCCCACCCTCACTACGAGAAGCTTGCCGTTAGCTGTCCGGACAACTACCGGGGCATCCAATTGACCGCTGAGCTTTCGAAGATCGTGGAGCCAATGTTTCTGGAGCTCTTCAGTCCGCAGCTGGACAGGTCTGGCGCTTATGGCGCGAGTGAGTTCGGCGCGACGCAGTGGTATATTTTGTTTTGCATTGCATCAATGCCCTTTGTTCAGGTCGCGGCGTCCTTCTGCATCGTTCCGACGTTAGAGGTACCTTCGATCGAGTCGATGTGCCAAGCCAAGCCAAGCTAAGCTGCGTGGGTTCTCTGTTCCTGAACTTGCACTCGGTGTTTTCGCTAGCTGGCCGAAGAGACGCATTGCATATGAAATTAAAAAGTTACATCCAGGGTGGAGAGCGAGAAACAAAGAAACAACACATTGATTATTACGTATTTAAACACAAACGAACAAACGAAAAAAATGGCCTGGCGAAGGACCCAACCATGTGCAGTTGTGAGTACCGTCTTTGTGAGCAACGCATTCGGTGGAGCTCCCTATGGGGCCACGAGACGCTGTGCTGGGCGTGGCGGACGCATGCGCCAGCTGCAGATGAGCTACAGAGCTGTTTGGCACAGCAATCGAAAGAAAACCATCAGGAGCGCTACTCTGAAGTATCTAGATGCCCGAACTCGGTCTGCTACCAGAGCTGGGTCCGAAAAACTATTCGTACTCTGTTATTTTGTCAGATATGATGATGAGCTTATGGATGCAACTCGAGCTGCAGATGAGCTACAGAGCTGTTTGGCACAGCAATCGAGAGAAAATCATCAGACGCGCTAGTCTCGAGTATCTAGATGCCCGAACTCGTTCTGTTACCAGAGCTGGATTCGAAAAACTAGTCGTCCTCTGCAAATTGATTCAAGATATTATGATGACTTTCTTGAAATAACTCGAGCTGCAGATGAGCTACAGAGCTGTTTGGCACAGCAATCGAAAAGGAAATCATCGGAAGCGCTAGTCTCGAGTATCTAGATGCCCGAACTCGGTGTGCTCCCAGAGTTGGAACCAACAAACTATTCGTACTCCAGTTTTTTCCAGAGATGACGATGCCTTTCTTCATGTAGCTCGAGCTGCAGATGAGATTAGAGCTGTTCGGCACAGCAATTGGACGAATCATCAAGAGCGCTCGTTGCAAGTATCTACATGTTTGACATTGGTCTGCTACCAGAGCTGGAACCAAACAACTATTCGTACTCCTGCTCCTCGTACTCTTCTCTCTCCTCCGTCTCCTCCTCCTCGTCCTTCTTCATCTGCTTATTTCCCTCTTTCTCCCCCTGCCTTCTCTTCCTCCTTATCATCATATTTCTTCTCATGATCATCATCATCATCATCATCATCATCATCATCATCATCATCACCATCATCATCATCATCATCGTCCCTCTTCTCTTCATCTACACCCTTCCCCCTCCTGCTCGTCATTCTCCTCTTCCTCCTCCCCCTCCTTCTCCTCCGCCTGCTCCTTTTTCTCCTCCTCCTTCTCTTCCTCAGCCTCCTCCACTTCTTCTCCTCACTCCTTCTTCTCCTCCACGTCCTCCTCCATGGAACCGCACCCTCGCGCGTGTGGAATGCGAGATTGCCGCGCTCGCATTCCACGAAGAAGCTCTACGAGTTCCCGGCGGTAATCAAGGTTGACGGTTCACCGCCGGTCCCCAGTTGGAGAAGGAGCAAATAAAGGAGGAAGAAGAGGAGGTGAAGGAGGAGAAGGAAAAGGAGGGGGAGCAGAAGTACGGATAGTTCTTTGGTTCCAGCTCTCGTAGCAGACCGATTTCAAACGTGCACATACTTGCAACTAGCGCTCCTGGTCATATTCGTCCAATTGCTGTGCCCAACAGCTCTACTCTCATCTGCAGCTCAGGCTAAATCAAGAAAAGCATCGTCATCTCTGGGAAAATTAGTAGAGTACGAATTGTTGTTTTCCAACTCTAAGGACAGACCGAGTTCGGGCATCTAGATACTTGAGACTAGCGTTTCTGATAAATGCCGTTCGATTGCTGTGCCAAACTGCTATGTAACTCACCTCCTGCTCGAGTTATCTCAAGAAAAACATCATCATCTCTGAAAGAATAGCAAAATACGGGTAATGTTTCGGACCTAGCTCTAGTAGCAAAACGATTTCGGGCATCTAGATACTTGAGACTAGCGCTTCTGATGACTGTCTTCCGATGGCTGTGCCGAACAGCTCTGTAGCTCATCTGCAGCTCGAATTAAGTTCAGAAAACCGACAGCGCCTGCCAAGATGAGACTAAACAGCCGATCCCGCCCACATGCTTTTTGACAGCAATATGTACCCGATCGACCTGAGATCAAAATGGCGAGCGGGAATAAGATCGAAGATGGGGTGAAAAATACTAGGGCTCTAACGATTTCAAATTTTGAGACGTTCAATTTGAATAAGACAAAAAAACTTCCGTCGAGATTTGTTTTGCCAACTACTCACCGGGTGCGCCGGAATTACTCTCTAGCTTCGCCGCTTCACTCTTAGGGAAGCTCTACGAGTCACGCAATAAAAATTAAGGAATAAAATAAGCAAGAGACGGAGAGAGAAACGGGAACGAGGAAAAAAGGAATGGAACAAGAGAAAGAGAAACCGAGAACAAGAAGAAGAAGAATAAGCAAAAAGCCGTAGCCATTTTTGGCTCAAGGCTCCTCTTTGGCTCAAGGCTGTTCAGGTTCAAGGCTGTTCAACCTCCCATCACATCGTGCCAACCCGTGAGTTGCACGAGTGTTTTTGCGAGCTCCTGCTGGAGCAAGATACGTCTCTCTCAGTTTCAGAATCATGGCTGGCGCCGCCGCGGCGGCACTTCCAGGCGAATCGACGGAGATGCCCCAGTCCGTGCTCGGCAAGCGCGTGGACTTGTCCCCGCAGTCAAAGCAAAGCGTCTCTCTGACCGTCGCGCCGCTGTTGCTGCCGCGCTCACTTCTTCGCCCGGGAAGAAGTCGCCCGACGCAAAAAAAAACAGAATTGACGATTTAATAGAGAATCAGGAACCCTCACAACAGAATCTTGGCGCTCCACCGGCGAGGCCTCTGTCCCCAGGTGATGGAACCGGCCCTTCGGGCGGCAGTTCCGGCGGCCAGACCTCCCCTGGCGCGGGCACGTCCCCCAGGGAGGGGGCCCCCTGCGAGGCTGCGGCACTGGGTGTGGGAACGACTGCCCCCCCGGCCACTACGCCAGTTCTTCCAGCTCGCTCCGCTTCAGCAGATGAAAAACTCAATTACATCATAAAGAGAATGTCGATGAAGACGCAGGTTGCGAGCAAAGCAGATGTGCAGCGTGCTGAGATTACAATTATGAAGGCGACAAAACAGCACGTGTCTGAATCGTTGAAACCGATCCAGGAGGACATGACAGATTTCCTTTCTCGGTTAGCCCAATTGGAATCAAGCGGTGCTTCGACAGCAGATTCGGGAAACGCTTCATTCGGTAAGGTTCAGATGCAGATTCTCAATTCTATGGACATTGCTCACGAGAGAATTGCGCTTGTGGGATTGTCAGACTTACTTTCTGCACGGGAGCGCATTGACGAAATGAACGCTTATTTGGCCAAATTCGACAACATTCCCACTCACACAATGGGACACACTTCATGAAAGGAGCCCGGAACCAGCAAGTCTTGAGTCCGGCGTCGTACGTTGCGCTTTCTTCCGAGGAATTGGTGAAGAAGTTTTTCGAGAAGATGAAGAACGCGAGCTTCAGAACATCAAAGGGTAATGTTTTGATTCGTACGAAGCAAGCCAAGACTAAAATCAATTCTCATCGCGATTAGGCTCTCCGGAAGGCTTCGGAGTTGGTCCAGATGGGACCTGAAACTGTTATGATCGATTGGAAAGCCCGTGTAGTCAAGGTGCGCGATTCGATTGTTTCTGAGCAGTCTCAGAGCGATCTTGAAGGATCCTTTCGAGCTCCTTTCACGCATTTGAAATTGAAGTAGGAGCTTGGGGAGGTGAGTCCACGCCATGGCATTGGATTCTTGTCGTTTTCATTGGAATCTGACGGCATTCGCACCGCCCTCCGCCATGCGGAATGTGAGCGGCCCCCCCTTCTACGTCGTCGCAGACGCGCTCCCCGTTCAGAAATATCTCGCTCGAGACGGCTACTGATGTCCAGGGTTCGCGCACGTTCTCACGCAGCGGACTCTCTGGAGGAGATTCCAGATCGCGTCGCGTCTTGTCTTTCTCAAAACTTATTTTCGGCCAGCCGTAGGCCGGCGAATTCGCAGAGCGGATTTTCGACCTGGCCGCCGAGTTTGGAGAGCGGATTTTCGACGCGCCTTTGGACGGAGATTCCCCAGAGCGGATTTTCGACGAGCCTTAGGCCGGCGATTTTTCTGAACGGATTCTCGAGCATGCTCAGGCCCGCCACTTTTAAGGACGTCTCCTCGTGTTCGCTCACCCGGTCTTCCCTTGGTTATCTTGTTCCTCCTCCGCCTCCTTTCCTTGAGCGCGTCAGTCGCGTCGATTTCTCTCAGAGATTGATAACGTCGTGGTTTAACAGAATTCGCCTCCCAGCAGGGGTCCGCGGGAATCCGCATCCTTACTCTCGGCTTGTTTCACAGCATCTCACTATATTGCACATTAATATCGGTGGATTTTTCAGTCATCGTAGCAAGCTGGAAGCTCGTTTGCGTCTTCTCCCTGCTCTTCCTCTCCTCCTCCTCACTAACGAAAGTAAGCTTGACCAGTCTTGCCCAGCTCCGTGCGTGAGCGGACGCGCGATTGTCGATCGTAGAGACAGGAGCGCGCACGGCGGTGGAGTTTTGATGTTTGCCTTGGATTCCTATGCGAGTCTGTTTTCTCCCCCCCCTCGCTCGCCTCAGGCCGAGATTTAATGGGCGCTATTTCAGTCTCAGCGTGGCCCTGTTTTGATTGCTTGTCGGCCCCGTCCGCCGCACTACGGAGAAGTGGCAACTACTAATGCCTTCCCAGCAGAGTGGTGTCAGAATTCCCCCTTAGCTGTATATTCATTGTTGATTGGAAATCATAAATTGCATCGTTTGCAATGGCGTCGTTATTCCAGAATCTCCAGAGGGCACTGCCATGCACAATTGATGCTCTTTGCACGGTCTCAAAGAACGCGTCCGATCTCCGACTCGGGGCGTGAATCTTCTCGATCTTGTCTTAACCGATTTGCCTGATCAGGTCGAATGCGTTGCGCCCCCCAAGATTGCTGACCATTCTCTCGTCCTCCGTTCTCCCCCCCCCCATTTCCTGCGAGCGTTACAAGTGGAAAGACTCTGAAGCTTCGCGGTCGTCGCTGCGACGTCTCTTCCGGTTAACGGATTGGAATGTTCTTTCTTGCTCAAGCCCTTCTGACGCCACGGTGCGTCTACCCAGTGTCATTCTGGAAGGCATGCGAAGTTGCATTCCAACTGTTCAGATCCAGTTGTCGTCTTCGCCACGCCCATGGCTTGCAACATAGCGCCTCGAACAAGCGCGGCTGAAAGCTGAGGCCGAAGGCACGCTTGAGTTCCCTTTTGCCGCGCGGGCACGCAGCCACGCTATGCTCCAAGCTTTTCGCGCCCACGCGCGCCGCACTCGGGAAAAGCTTCGGCCCCTTCAGTCCAGGAGCAAGGAATGGTGGAAGTTGCCCCGAGAGCTCATGCGCATGGTATCGAAGGATGCTTCGCTGCCTCTTCGTGGTCCAAACGGCGCCTGGTTTATCCAAGCAGTCGACAGGGCAAATGAATGCGCGCGCCCCTTTGAAGAAAAATTGGCAGAGTCCAGTGCTTATTTCCCATGCGTGCTCCGCTCCCCCCCCCCTCTCCCCCCCCATCGGCCTTCCCCCCCCGCCTCCGCTCTGCCTTGCATGTTCTCAAAGATCTCAGCATGCATAGCGGAAAGGGACCTGATTTGGCCCCTGCCCGCGTCTTGAAGTTTGGCTTTCGTGAGCTGTCTCTTCCTATTGTGCTCCTAGCTCGGCGCATTCTCTCTTGCGGAGGGTGGCCTCGCGCTTGGGCCGCCCACTGGGTTCACCGACTCTTCAAGAACCCGTCGAGGCACCACGCTGGCAATTACAACAGAATTCCTTTAACTTCACAGGTCTCGAAAATCGTGGAGCGCCTGTTTGCCTCTCTGTGCGCGCCCAGGCTTGCCCGTGAAATTCGCTACGGCAACTTGCAATTTGCTTACGCGCCGGGCAGAAGATCGAGGGACGCAATCATGCATTTCGTTTTTAATTGTCTGGTTGCGTCCGGCGCCGGGAGGCGCGTGGCTGCGCACAGTTCGGACGCCGCAGGGGTTTGATCGCGCCCCCGCCAGCCGCTTGAAAGCTAAACTCGCAGCTTCTGGCTTACCTTCTTCCCTTCTCCCTGTCCTCAGCAGCTGGCTGGCGCCACGAACGGCGCGCGTAGCGGTCGACGGCGCGCTCCCCAATGCGACTCGCATGTCGGACATGGTGTTTCAGGGCACTGTTCTCGGCCCGGTGCTGCGGAACATCTTTCATTCCGACTCCAAAGATGCAGTGGGCGAGGCAGGCTTTCAAGAAATCACATTCGCCGATGACCTGGAAGCTTTCAAAATCTCCGTGCTTGGCGAGAACAATGCGGAAGCTTACGCCGCTATGCGCCAGTGGCAGTCTGAGCTCCACGCTGGGGGTCAAGCAAACGGCGTTGCTTTTGACCCATCCAAGGAGAAGACGCGAATTCTCTCGCATTCCCGTCCGCGCGGCGACGCCTTTAGATCCCTGGGAGTCGCATTTGATTGCACGCTTTTGATGGGCGATGCGATCTCGGAGCGCGCGCGCGAAGCTGGCTGGCGCTCCTCCTCCATTCGCCATTGCCGCAGGTATTACAGCGCTCGGGAACTGATTCTCTTGCGCAGAAGCCATGTCCTCTCTTATATTGAAAATCGAACGGCAGCAATAAGCCACGCCTCGCCCTCTGCTCCGTCGGTCATAGAATATGTGCAACATCGTTTTCTACGCACTCTAGAGCTGTCATACAAGTCAGCACTGTCGGATCATGGCCTCACTCCATTGTCTGTCCGCCGAGATATCGCCATTCTCGGTCTCATTCATCGCGGTATAATAATTGGCCAGGGTCCCCCCATTTTGCCAATTTCTTCCGCCTTTCCCCTGCCCCCCCCGCCCCTCCGCTCGCCCTCGCCCCCCCCCAGAACAGGCAAATTTGCGACCCTTGCAATGTTCCCTCGCCAGATTGCGTTCTCCGGCCCCCTCTGGGGGGCGTTCGTCTGCGCAATATCCTTCCACAGGCTATCCTTAACTAACCGTTTGCTCACGATTTTCAACCTTGTCTTCAAGCTTTCCTGTGTGTGCGCGCAGGAGACCCGCAGTGGCGCGCTTTCCTGTCGCGGCGCCAATCCTTCGCTTTTAACCCACTCTTGGCCCATCGTGCGCGAGCGCCGGCGTGAGCAGGCAGTCGTCTGTTTCCCTCGTTCCCTCCTCCTTTCTCTCTCTTCCGCCCCCGTCCCCGCCCCTCTCTGTTGGTATTTGCATTGCAAAGTGTCCTCCTTTCGATCAACGGCCGTTTGTTCGCCTGCCTGAAAAACGCATTGATGAAGAGGCGTAAATCAGACAAAAAAAGACCCACAAA
This sequence comes from Prorocentrum cordatum, assembly GCA_963575745.1. Classification (NCBI taxonomy): domain Eukaryota; class Dinophyceae; order Prorocentrales; family Prorocentraceae; genus Prorocentrum; species Prorocentrum cordatum. The sequence continues at coordinate 132,125 of CAUYUJ010012270.1, read as the reverse complement.
AAAAAAAAAAAAAAAAAAAAAAAAAAAAAAAAAAAAAAAAAAAAAAAAAAAAAAAAAAAAAAAAAAAAAAAAAAAAAAAAAAAAAAAAACAGGAAACGGAGAAGGAGAGGTAGGGGGGGAAAGAAAGCGCGGCAAGCGAGCAGCTGGGAAGCGAGGGAAACAAAGACCAGGAAAGCGCCGGACACGCCAAACAAAAAAACGCCTGCGGACCGAGCATCGCTGAGAACCCGCGCGGCTGGAAAAGCCGCGGAAAAAAACGCAGACGGCAGACGACGGCAACACCAGCAAAGAGGGAGAAAAAAGAAAGAATGAGAAAGAACCAGAAACAAGGGGGAGGGAAAGAGACAGAATGCAGAACTAACCGGGCGGCTGCCAGTCCCGGCACCGGCGCAAAGAGTGGTTCACAAACGCAACGCGGCAACTTGAAGTGTTGGATACGAATCTGCCATATTGAGCAAAGCTTGGAAAAGCGCTTGAAAAACGTGAACACTAAACGCAAAAAAATGGGCGGGGCCATGGCCGCACACGGAGCGGTGGATAAGTGGGATGTCTCGTGGGCAGGCCATAGGGCCAGCGATGAATGATATAACGCTTCTTTTTCCGTTATCGCAACAAAACCAAAAAACTAGATCGCGTATTCAATGAAATCTGGAAGCTCCTGCAAGTGCTGCCCCGTCTCCCGACCGACTCTTCGCAGTCAGCGCCATCGAGAAACCTGTGGAAAAAAAACCCTGGCGGTTGGATATATCCACGAAAAATGAATTCAAAATGTTGTTTAGTCTACCTACGAAATTTGAGAGCATGAACAATGCCACGACAATCAACCCTTCCGCCGTTCCCGGATCGACGGCCTCAAAGACTTCGCGGCCTCAGCACGAATAGCGCCGCGCATAACTGTCAAGGAAAAAATGTTGCCCTATTTATATTAATATGCTTCAAAATCTCGAATTTGTCTATCGGACCTCTGCAATGCACCACGGCACCATTCGGCAAATGAAACATTAAAATTCAGGGGGCAAGACAAGATAGATGGCGGAACGGCGGCCGCCGGAGCCAGCGCAGCAGGCCGGCGGGCGGCGCGCTGCCGGAGGGGGGGCGGGGAGAACGAAGAAGAAAACAAAGACCGAAACAAACGAGGGGGGGAGGGAAGAGGGAGAGGGGGCAGGCAGGCAGGCAGGAGGAGGGCGAGGAGGAGAAGGAGCGAGAAGCGCCGGACGCGCCCGGCGAGAAAAACGCCTGCGGACCGAACACCGCTCAGAACCCGCACGGGGGGAGAGTGCCAAGGAGAGGAGGAGGACGGCAGACGACGGCAGCGACAGCAGCAAGCAGAGAGGGGGAGAGAGGAAGAAGACGAGAGGAAGGGAACGGGACGAGAAGACGAGAAAGGAGAGAGACAGAGGAGAACGAAGGAAGAGGAGAGGGATCAACTCATTCATCGGACTGCCCAGAAAAATCATTACGAAGGCTGCGCGAAGCCATCGGCACGCGCCAACTGAAAGGCTGCGGCCAAGACGACCTCGCGGCAGAATCGACGCGAAGCAATCCGGAGAGAAGGCGTTGAAACCATTTGACATTGTCAGCGGAGATGATTGAGTCTGGAAGTAGGTTGCACACTCTCGCGCCACCCAGTGCGGAACGCACAAGGTAGTCCGGGGCACGGAGAGAACACGGGCCACGCAAGTGACGGAAGTGGCGACGAGGGGAGCGGGGAGGAGGAGGGGAGGAGTCAACGGAGAGAAAATCTCCGAAGCACGGAGGGGTGAAACCGAGTACTGCGCGGTGAATAAAGCCCAAGTTGGCTATATCTCTGCGGGCAGCAAGGGGGGCAATATTAAAGTTGCGCAGAGCTTCGTCCTCAGTTACGCCCGCGGCACGTAAAAAACCCGTCTGGACACGGTCAAGCGGCAAAACAAAGAATTCGAAGCGCGTGAGAAAGCTGGCGCGCGATATTCCATGAATGAAAGAATGCGTGCTCTATACAAGACAACATGCTCGGCGACAGCGCGGTAACGCCGCGAGCGAAGCAAGGCCTGACGTCGCCAACTACATTCGCGCACACGCTCAGATACCGCATCTGGCATGACAAGATTGCAATCAAAATATACACCGAGAATCTTAAAAGTGCCACCAGAAAGAAGGCTACGCGAAATGATGCGCCAGCTCTCCTTCGAATCTTCAAAGAAAACAGCGCCGGCACGGCCCCATTTCTCGCAGGCGCGACTGGCACTGCCCAATAGTGGCAAAAATCTCGCCGTCAAAAAGAAGGGAGGAATGGACGGAAGGCGTTGATATCGTCGGCAAATACTACTTCTTGAAAATGTAATCTGGCAGTTGCTTCGCTGGCATCGCCGAAAAAGACGCTCCAGAAAGGCGGGCCCAAAACAGCCCCTGAACACCATGTTGGTCATGCCAATGAGACGCGAGAAGGCTCCGCCGACTGCAACGCGGGCCTTCCGGGCCTCCAGCCTGCTAGAAAAAACTGCGCACAGAGCTGGGGGGATACCCCAAGCGCGTAGCTTCGCGAGCCGGCGACTCGAATTAACATGATCAAAGGCGCCGGACACGTCGGAACGGCAGAAGCCGATCCGCGCTCCCTCAGCGAGAAGGCCGAGCCAAGTCAGCAAGAAACATGATATCGCATCTCCGGCGCCGCGCCCAGGGCAATATACAAGAACCAAACCACAAGGAACGGGACACACGAGGAGACAATAAAGAGAGAAGAATACGTTCGGCGCACTTGGCCAGCTGAGAAGTAAGACGAATCCCAGGAGAGTTTACAGGATCGTGCAAAGACCTCCTCTTGTGGAGGGGACAGATACGATGCAAACGCCAAGGCTCCGGCCATCTGCCCGTGCGAATGAGAAACCTAATCAAACTAGCAAGCGGCGAAACGGCCCAGCGATCAGAAAACGAATTCGCGAATAAGTCTGCCTTCCCCTCAGCTCTGACGACCCAAGCGCCATTGGCACGGCGAAAAGCAGGCGAAGATGACTTAACGGTCTTGCCGAACACCTGGTTCGAAAGCCCCCGCCAAATTTTCCAACCACGCTGCAAAGAACAAAGCTTCAAACGAATTATGTTACAATGCGAGTTAAAAGAATCTGAAAGAATTACGCTGCAATGCTGCGCTGCAAGCGGGGGCTCTGCAGCCGCCGCTGCACGAGCGACAACGTCGAAATATTAACATGCCGAAGGTGAAATCCGCACTGGATTGAGAAGGGCGGGACCTGGATTCACCGAGGTCCCCTCCCCGAGATAAAAGCTGCGCATCAGAGAAAGGCTCAAGTAAACGCTCGTGCAAACTCAACTGGCGCTGAGAACCAGAGCTAAGGCGGCTCGAAAATCCTCTCCAAGAGGACGGCCGGGCAAAATGTTCAGCAGAACTAAAGTGGCTCGAAATTCCTGCTCCGGAGAACGGCAGATTAAGAGATGGTGCAAACCTAAGGCGGTTCGGGAAATCTCCTCCGACAATTCTGCTCCGGAGGGCGGCGGGCCAAGGCGGCTCGAAAATTATCATCCGGAGGTCGGCGGGGTAAGGCGGCTCGAAAATTCTCCTCTGGATACAAGCGGGGCAAGGCGGCTCGAAAATCCGGATTCTCCGGAGATCGGCTGAGTAAGGCGATGCGGAAACTCGGCGAGTCCAACGCAAAAGATGTATAGGGCCCCAAAAGCAATGCGATCGGAGACGCGAAACACGGCCCCGCCGATTCGCTTGCAGAACCAAGTTTAATTCTGAGAGGACGACGCTGCAAGCAAATGCTCGAGGACAGCGCCGTCTCAGATGCTAACTTTGCATCGAAAGAAAGGAATGATGCACAACATTGCCCGGGCACCGCACACTAGAGGCTGACCTGCGGGCGAGGCAAAAAAGTCAACGCGTGCAAATGAGCAGCCCCCCCGCGCCCCTAAGGGGAACGAAGATCGGCAAATGTGTCACGGAACTCGCCCTCGAGGTCGCCATTTTTGCTCAAGGCTCAAGGACTTTCAGGCTAAGGGGCGTTCAACCTTCCGCGCGCCGCGCCCACCCGTGAGTTGCACGAGCGCATTCTAGGACGCAAAAGCAAAGATCAAGATTTCCTTCCACCATATCTATCCACCAGCACGAGCGACGGCGTCCGCAGCAGGTGCGCCTGGTTCTGGTTTTCCCACATCGAATGTCCTCGGTCGTCTTGCGGATCGCCGAGCTGCTGTTCAATCTGCTCCGGTGAAGTCCCCCCCCAAGGCTTCGCCCCCCAAGAAGTCTGCCCGGACCGACAGCGACGTGATGTGCATAGATCATGATGTTTTCCCAGCTGTTCCAGCCTTCCCAGGCGCGGTTGTGCCTCTGGGCACGCCTGCGCCCCCGCCCTCCGCTCCCGCGTTTGGCGGCAGTAGCCGCGGCGCCCCGCCGGGTGCGTTTTCGAGCGCTGCCCGCCTGGCCCCCCGAGCGCAGAGTTTACGGAGCGGGGTCGCGGCGTCGAGCAGTGCTCCGCCCAGTGCTCGAGCAGACGCTTCGAACAGCAATAAGCTTAATTTCACTATCAACAACATGTCCATGAAGCACGAAACGGTGACCAAGGAGGACTTGACCCAGACCGAGATCAACATGACGCAAGCAATAAAATCGCACGTGTCCGAGGCGCTGGCCCGATGAAACGCGACCTTCTCGATGTCAATGAGCGGCTGTCCGCCGTAAAACAGCGCTATCCGAGCACATATTTGTCCAAGGGCCCAGTTGCAATGTTGAGCGCCTTCGACCCCGCGAACAAGAGGATCTCTCTCGTCGGTTTCGCGACAGACATTTTGCAGGATCGCATTGCTAATCAAAAATTTTATGGGATCAATGCAGCACGCGCCGCCTTATTCAAGTATGCATTTCTACACCGGCCCACGGAATTCTCCTCATCTGTCCAAGGTGTCCTATTTGGAATTTGGATCTTCGGATTTCGCCTCTGCATCCTTGGACTTACACAAACAGGAAACTTTCGAGTGCAAGGGTGTTTCTATGAAGATCAAAGCAACCAAAAGACAAATGGCAGCACTGGCGCCTCCGCAAGGCTGCTAATTTGATCAAATCACTCAGCAACGTCTCCAATCCAGGTGCCGTGCGCGCCGACAGAGTAGCACGGAAGATCATTCTCGGGGACGCAATCGGTTCCACTCAAAATCCTGGCGACCTCGAAGGCGAGATCCGTGACAAAATTGCCGCCCTTCGCTTCCCTTAGGAATGCAGGGGGGCTGCTCATTTTGCACGTGTTGACGCTTTTGCCCTCGCCGGCAGCTCTGCTGCTAGCGCGCGGTCCCCAAGCAATGTTGCACATCATTCCTCTGGTTCTCCGATGCAAAATTCGCATAGTCTAAGACGGCGCGGTCATTCGATGTTTCGCAGCGTCGTTATCTCAAAATTAAACCTGGTTCTGCAAGCGAATCGTCGAAGCCATGTTTCGCGTCTCCAGTTGGACCCTAATACACTTTCGCGTTGGACTCAAGCGAGGCCGAGTTTCCGCATCGCCTTCTTCAACCGATTTCTGGCGAATCTGGATTTTGAAAAACCGCCTTGCCCCGCCGAACTCCAGAAAATAATTCTCGCGCTGCTTATCCCGCCCTTCTCAGGAAAATGTTCGACCCGCCTTCCTGCCGTTCTCCGGTGCAGAATTTTTGAGCCGCCTTATCCGGCCGGCTCTCGGATTTCGAACCGCCTTCGGTTTGCACAACGAGGAATTTCAAGCCACTTTAGTTGTGCTGAATAATTGCCAGGTCGCCCACTGGAAGAGGATTCTCGAGCCGCCTTAGCTCTGATTCTCAGCGCCAATTGAGTTCGCACGAATGTTTACTTGAAGCTTTCTCTGATGCACAACTTTCACGTCGGGGAGGTCGTGGAGCGCATCTTCTTGCAATTGTTCGGGCCGCACCTGGACAGATTCGGCTGTTTCGGCGCACGTCAGTTCGCTCACTGTCCCGGCCGGAGAGCACGCGATGCAGTTTAATAGTTTGTCTTACAGCGCATCGTTGCATTTTCTTCCGGCCGCCGCGTCTTGCTGCACTGCTCCGATGTGAGCGGCGCCTTCGATAGAATCGATGTGCCCCGCCTGCTTGCGAAGCTCCGTGGTTTTTCTGTCCCGGGGCCTGTTCTGGCTGTGCTCGCGAGCTGGTTTGGCCGTCGCCCCGCTCGCGTCGCTGTCCAGGGCGTACTTTCCGAGCCCGTTCGCATGGGCAATATGATATATCAGGGCACAGTGTCGGGACCACCGCTGTCGAACACTTTATTTTCAGACTCGTGCATGGCTGTGCGAGCCACCGGCTTTGAGGAGCTCACCTACGCAGATGAAATCAATGCGTTGCGTGTGGTCCAGAGCAGCGTCACAAACGAGCAGTGCTTTCGCATGCTTGGCGATTGCCAGACCTTCCTTCACAGGCGGGGCGCTGCCAACCGGGTCGTTTTTGATCCTGGGAAGGAGAGCATGCATATTGTCTCTCGCAGCCGTCCTTGCGGTGCTATTTTCAACTTCTTGGTATCGTTTTCGACCCACGTCTTTTAATGCACGATGCCATCCAAGCATGCGCGGGCGATTGCAGCTGAAAAATGCAATGTTTATTACGCAGTCGCTATGTTTTATTATTGTGCTGATATTATACTATTGTTTAAATAAAACCAGATTTTGTCATACATTGAATACCGGACATGTGCGCTCCACTCTGCTTCCTCCTCATCCCCCGCCCCTTTGGACGCTGTCCAGCCACGTTTTCTTCGGTCTGTGGCCGTTGCAGAAAAAGAATCCCTGTTTCACTTTTCTTTAGCCCCTCTCGCAAGCAGGCGTGACATTGCCATGCCCGGGGTAATTCATCGCGCCGTTCTTGGACACGGCCCCGGCCACTTCTCCTCCTTCTTCCGCCTCGCCTCTCCTCCTCCCCCTCGCCCCCCTCGCCGCCACTTCCGGCACGTGGAAAATCCTCGCCGTTTGCGGGCCCTGGACTTCGCTCGTCAATCCGTGCTGGGACTTGTCAGTGCGACAACATTCTCCCTGACAGCGTTGTAGCGGCCTGCTCAGTTTCACATTTTCAATATGCGCCCCAGGCTTTGCTTCGTGATTATGCGAATTCGTACCCCGAGTGGCAGGACGTACTCAGCTGTCGTCTTCCGCCGGCAAACCACCCTCTCCGTCGCTGCCGCGACTGGTTGCCTCCTGCTTGACGCAAGTGTTTTCGGTCTGTCTTTTCTGCTTCCCTCTGATTCCCCCTTCTTTCCCTCCCTCCCCCCCTCTCCTTCCCCTCTTCTGCTGCTGTCGTTCCGTGCTGGCCGTCGTCGTCGCCTCGCTGTCGTCCGCCGCGCCCTTCCCCCCCCCTCCTCTCTCCTCCAGCCCCGCGGCCGCCGTGCTTGGAGAGCATGGCGCGCGCGCCGCGCGTTGCCGCCTTTTGGGGCTTGCCCCCCCCGCTCGCCCCCCCCCCTCTCTCTCCTCGTCGTTTGTCGTCTGCTGCTGCCCCCTTTCCCCCCCCCCCCCCCCCCCCTCCCTTCCTTCTTCTTCCTCCGCCTCCCTGGGTGTTTTGACGCATTTTGAAAGCTTCTCCATCCGGCGTTCGGCCGGCCGTGCCGCTTCCGAACGATCCAGAAGTTCACAGCATGAAGATGATGCTGGTTTTTGTTGGTCTCCCTTCTTCTTCCTCACGCAACTCTTTAAGCTGCAATTTTCTTGCGCATTCAGACTACGTTGAAACTTCAGCGTAGCCATTCGGCAATTGAAACATTAAAATTCAGGGGGCAAGACAGGATAGATGGCGGCAGGGCGGCCGCCGGAGCCAGCTCAGCAGGCCGGCGGGCGGCGCACTGCCGGAGGGGGGGCGGGGAGAACGAAAGAAGAAAACAAAGACAGAAACAAACGAGGGAGGGAGGGAAGGGGGAGAGGGGGCAGGCAAGCAGGCAGAGGGAGGGCGAGGAGGAGAAGGAGCGAGAAGCGCCGGACGCGCCCGGCGAGAAAACGCCTGCGGACCGAGCACCGCTCAGAACCCGCACGGGGGGAGGGGGCCAAGGAGAGGAGGAGGACGGCGGACGACGGCAGCGACAGCAGCAAGAAGAGAGGGAGAGAGGGAAAGAAGACGAAGACGAGAGGAAGAGAACGGGACGAGAAGACGAGAAAGGAAAGAGACAGAGGAGAACAAAGAAAAAGGAGATGGAACAACTCAATCATCGGGCTGCCAAGAAAAATAATTACGAAGGCTGCGCGAAGCCATCGGCACACGCCAACTGAAGAGCTGTGGCCAAGACGACCATACGGCAGAATCGACACGAAGCAATTTGGAGAGAAGACGTTGAAACAATTTGACACTGTCAGCGGAGATGATTGAGTCAGGAAGTACAAGGTAGTCCGGGGCACGCAATGCGGAACGCACAAAATAGTCCGGGGCGCGGAAAGGACACGGGCCACGCAAGTGACGGAAGTGGCGACGAGGGGAGCGGGGAGGAGGAGGGGAGGAGTTAACGGAGAAAAAAGCACCGGAGCACGGAGGGCTGAAACCGAGCACAGCGCGGCGAATAAGGCCCAAATTGGCTATATCTCTGCGGGCAGAAAGGGGGGCAATATTAAAGTTGCGCAAAGCTTCGCACTCAGTTATGCCCAGGGCTCGTAGAAAAAAACCGCCTGGACACGGTCAAGCGGCAACAATACAGAATTCGAAGCGCGCGAGAAAGCTGGCGTACGGTATTCTATGAACGAAAGAGCGCGCGCTTTATATAAGACAACAAGCTCGGCGACAGTGCGGTAGCGCCGCGAGCGAAGCAAGGCCTGAAGTCGCCAACCACATTCGTGCACACACTCAGATACCGCATCTGACATGACAAACTTACAATCAAAAGTTACACCGAGAATTATACAATTGCCACCAGAAGGGCGGCTACGTGAAATAATGCGCCGGCTCTCCTTCGAAGCTTCAAACAAAACAGCGCCGGCACGGCCCCATTCGTGCAAACACGACTGGCACTGCCCAATAGTGGCAAAAATCTCGTCGTCAGGGGAGGAAGGGAGGAAAGGACGGAAGGCGTTGAGATCGTCGGCATATACTACTTCTTGAAAGTGTAATCTGGCAATTGCTTCGCTGGCGTCGCCGAAAAAGATGTTCCAGAAAGGCGGGCCGAAAACGGCCCCTTGAAACACCATGTTGGTCATGCTAATGAGACGCGAGAAGGCTCCGCCAACTGCAATGCGGGCCTCCCGGGCCTCCAGCCACCAAGAAAAGACTGCACACAGAGCCGGAGGGATACCCCAAGCGCGTAGCTTCGCGAGCAGGCGGTCCGAATTCACACGGTCAAAGGCGCAGGACACGTCGGAACAGCACAAACCGATCCGCGCTCCCTCAGCGAGAAGGCCGAGCCAAGTACGCAAGAAATATGATATCGCATCTCCGGCGCCGCGCCCAGGGCAATACGCAAATTGAAAAAGAACCAAAACACAAGGAGCGGGACACTCGAAGAAACAAGAAAGAAAGAAGAATACGTTCGGCACACTTGGACAGCTGAGAAGTAAGATGAATGCCACGATAGTTTGCAAGATCGCGCAAAGACCTCCTCTTGTGGAGGGGACAAATATAGTGCAAACGCCAAGGCTCCGGCCGTCTGCCTGTGCGAATGATAGACCTAATCAAAAATAGCAAGCGACAAAGCGAGAGAAGCAGAACAGGCGACAAGAATGCGAACAGGAATCTCGTCAGGCCCTGTAGCGGAATCGCGTTTGAGCTGTGTGAGCACGTTAAAAACTTGTCTCCCCCGGACGACAAAAAGTCAGTCAGCTCCACTGGAAGGCGCTCAGGAATGTCAAAAAAACAATTCCTCCTCACAGCTGGAATGGTCCAGCGATCAGAAAACGAATTCGCGAAAAAGTCCGCCTTCTCGTCAGCTCTGACGACCCACGCGCCATTGGCGCGGCAAGGAGCAGGCGAAGATGACTTGACGGTCTTGCCGAACAGCTGTTTTGAAAGCCCCCACCAAGCTTTCGAACCTCGCTGCAAAGAACGAAGCTTCAAACGAATTCTGTTACAATGCGAATAAAAAGAACCTAAAACAATTCTGCTGCAATGCTGCACTGCAACCGGAAACTCTGGAGGATCTGCAGCCGCGGCTTTACGAGCGACAGCGTCGAAACATTCCTGCGTCAGCCAGGGATGGCTCCACCGGACCGGCACAAAGACTTTGCGAACGTGACGTTCGGCAGCATGCAAAATATCCTCCGCGCGCTCCAGAGTCCGGGTCTCCGCGAAGGCAACTCCAATCCTTAGAATCGAGCTCACGAAAGACGCACTTCAAATTCGAAGCACTAAACTGCCAACACATTCTCGTGCATAGGGAGACGGACAAAGGGGGGAAGAGGAGAGACAAAGAGACGACCCGATGATCCGCAATTCTCGGTAGAACTGACACTTCGGCAAACTCCTGCAAATCCGTGAAAATTAAATCAATTAAGTACTGCTCTCTGGTAGGTTCGCGCACGATTTGTTCAAGCCCATGATAAGCACACAATCGTGCAGCTTCGATTCCCTCTGGAGTCTGTCTGTTAGAATGTCGAAGCCAAATGAGGTTGTGAACGTTAAAATCACCAATTGAAAATACGCCTATGGCAAACGATATGTTCGTTTCCATCTCTGCAAACACACTTTGCATAGAAACTACTTCGGTGTAATGGGGAGGACGGTAGAAATTGCCAAACAGAACTGGCCCGCAATCGAAATGAAGAACAAACCAACAACACTCGGCGGAAACAGAATTAGCAAGAAATGTTTTGTTTTTTTTTATGTTTTACAGCCTCGGGACATGACAGCATGCTCACAAGGTGATTGATCTCTGCACACCAACATCACACTAAGAATTGCACGGCGAAGGAAAGGAAGCCCTAAGCAGAAGGAAAAAACGGACAAAACTTCGAGCCATGAACTTGCGAATTTCGCCCCCGGAGCACTGCCAGGCAAAAACTGGCAGCGGGCACCGCTGCTCCTGGGAGAAACACACGCGAAAGGCGAGGAAGGAGGAAGGAGGAGGAGAGAAGGGAGGGAGGGAGGGAGGGAGGGGAGGGGAGGGAGGGAGGGGGAGGAGGGGAGGGAGAGAGGGCAGCAGAACACAACACCGGGGGAGAGAGAGGGCGAGAGGGAGCGGGAAGCGCAAAACGCGCGCTGCCTTAAACGGTCCCAGCCGCGTTCCACACAGCGCACAGGACAGGGGGGGCGGAGAGGGCGAGAAGGAGAGGGGACGACCGGCGACAGCAGCAAGCAGGACAACAAAAACGAAGGCGACGGCGGAACGCAACAACAGCAGACAGGGGAAAGGGGGGGAACGGGGGGAAGGGGGATGGGGAAGGGGGGGAGGGAGGGAGGGGCGGAGGGAGGGGGGGAGAGGGGGGAAGGAGGAGAGAAGGAAGACAGGACCGAGAGGAGCAGGACCGGAGGCCGGCGAAAACAGTCAACCCCTCCAGTTCTGGCACTCATGAAGCGGATGAAAAGCGAAAGGGATTCTGCAAGAGAGCGTGTGCTCCCAGTCCACGCCAGAAGCGGCTCTCGCACGGATAAGACGCTGCAGGCGAGATTGAAAAGAATGAACAGAACGAGCTATGACAACGAATCCCACCAGCCCTTTGGGCGTGAGTGGTTTAGAGAGCCCGCTCTGTCCTCAACCCCCCTTCTTCCCCTTCGGGGAAGGGTTTACCCCTCCCCCTACCCCCTCCCCCTGGACCTGGAGAGGGTGCGCCGCGGGTCGTTGGAGGGGTCTTTTCCGACGCCTGGGAGGGCCAAAAAACGACGACCCTCACGAAGATTCTGGCCCCGAGGGGGGGGAGGGAGTTTGGCGCCTGAACTCGTCGTTGAAGTAAAAAACATTGATTTTACTACGGTTTTGGCCCCATTTTGGCCTTCTGAGAGGGCCGCGTTCCTCTTCCTTCTTAGCAAAATCATTGATTGTACGAAGGTTTTGGGCTGATGTTGTCCTTCTCAGGGGTCAGCGCTTAGTAGCGCTTCTGAGGAGGTCGCAAGAGACCCCAAGATAGCCCCAAGAGGCCCCCAGGAGGCTCCCAAGAGGCCTCCAGGAGGCCCCCAAGAGGCCCCCCAGAGGCCCCTCGAGGTCCCCTCGAGGCTCCCAAGAGGCCCCCGAGAGGCCCCAAGAGGCTCCAAGAGGCCCCCAAGACGCCCCCAAGAGGCCCCCAAGAGGCCCCCCAGACGCCCCAAGAGCTCCAAGAGGCCCCCAACAGGCCCAACGAGGAGCCCGAACGACTCACTCCAGGACGACAGACCCCAACGACTCACACCACGAGGAGCCCGAACGAGTCACACCACAAGGAAGGGCCCGAAAGCCCCACACCAAGACGAGGCGCCCGAACGACTCACACCACGAGGAGCCCGAACGACTCACACCACGACGCGGGCCCCGAACGACTCACACCACGAGGAACCCGAACGAGTTACACCAGGAGGAGGGGACCGAACGACTCACACACAAGGAGGGGACTCACACCACGAGGAGCCCGAACGACGTAGACACAATGAGGGGCCCGAAGGAGTTACACAAGGAAGGAGGCGGGGCCCTAACGACTCACACCACGAAGAGCTGGAACGACTCACATATCTGCAACGCACACAGACGCGAACACTCGCATTATCTCTGGCGCGCCTGCATGTCCTCGAGCGATAGCCGCCACAACGCTGCGACAACGAGGCCCCCAAGAGGCCCCCATGAGACCCCCAAGAGGCCCTCACACCAGACTCACACCAGGACGAGAAACCCCAAACGACTCAAACCACGAGGAGCGCTTTCTTTCCCTCCTCCTCCGCCTCGCCCTTCTCCCGCTCCCACCACAAGGAGGATGTACAAGGAGGCGGGAGGAAGGAGGAACAGGAGAGATATGCGGGGGCAGGCGGCAACACGCCTGAAAAACACGAATGTCGGGATGCTTCGCAAGAGTTGATGTTTTGAGATGGGCTGGTGGGGATACGCGAAGCGTGAAGAGTTCTGGGAGCCGATTGTACACTCTGACCATCCCGAGGGCTGAGTGAAGGACGTAATCCGGCGCAGTGAAAGAAGGCCCCACTAGCTGACGAGAGTGAGAACGAAACCGGCGAGAAGAACGAGGGGCGGGGGAACGACGAAAAAACCGAGCGAAGCAAGAAGGACCGAGACCAAGAACACTGCGATGAATAACTCCCAGCATGCCCATGTCCCTTCGGACGCTCAACGGGGCTAAATGAAAGCACATAAACTTTGCAACGGTGTGATATGCAACGAACGTAAAAACCGCAAGAGAATGGCATCGAGGGGTGCAAAGACAGTAGAGGATGCATGGCTGATGGCGCAATTTCGGTACTCGATGTAAGACAGTACGTGCGCTTTGAAAAGACCAACCAGCTCAGCGTCGGTGTGGTAGCGCTTCGAACGCACGAGGCTGTAGACGCGCCACGAAGCGCCGTCCGCGCACTGCTCCACAGCGTCGCCCATCAAAAGTTTCGTATCGGGCGTCACCCCCAGCAACCTAAAACTTTCGCCTGCAGGTCGATTTCGCGACAGAATACGATGACCTTCTTTGATCGGGTCAAGGCGGACTCTGTACGCACGCCCCCACTCGTGCAAAAAAAAACTGGCAAGAAGCGGCCTGGCGGAAGGCCTCTGCGTCGGAAATGTCCGCCGGACTATCCTTCCAAGCAGTCAGATCGTCGGCAAAAATAATCTCGTCAAAACCTTCAACCCGAACTGCCATGCACGAATCACCGAAAAACGTGATCCAGAGCACCGGGCCGAGCACAGTACCCTGGTACACCATATCGCTCAATGGGATAGAATGCGACTGGCGGCCTCCCACCACGACCCGAGCCGACCGGGGCCGAAGCCAACTGGCAAGCAAATCTACAAGCTGCTCTGGCACGCTGAAAGAACGAAGTTTTTGCCGGACACGGTCGGCATCGACTCTGTCGAGAGCACCAGACACGTCCGAGAAGTAAACAACGGTACGGTGCCCGAGCGAGAATGAGTGAAGGCAGGACAGAATGAGGTGAAGGAGCGCGTCGCGTGCTCCGCGGCGTCGTCTGTACGCAAATTGGTGCATGCCGAAAGCTCCCATGCGTTCCAGACGCGGAACAGACAAAGCGGCTATGAGACGTTCAGTTCTTTTGGACAACTGCGCCGTGAGCTGAATTCCACGATAGTTGTCTGGATCAGACAAGTCCCTACGCTTGTGCAAAGCATAGATCCAGCGTTCGCACCAACAGGCCGGCCGCCTGGAGTGAGCCACGATGGACCGTGCTAAAAGGCAGAGCCGTCGTGCCAGAGCTTGAGCGCATGCCTTCAGCACACGCGCTGGCACACAATCTGGCCCCGCGCCGCTGTCGGCGCGGAGAGATGACAACACATTCCGTGCACAGCGCTCCCGGATACGAAAGAATTCGCCGCCTTCTGCCGGCACTAAAACGTCAGACAAATCAGAAAACATGTTGTTCTCAGTCGCTGGCAAGTCCCATACTGAGGCGAAGCTGGAAGCAAAAAGATCGGTTTTAGAAACGCTCGTCAACGCCCAACTCCCGTCTGATCTCTTGAGGGGCGAAATGGTCGGCTTAGCAACCCGGCCCAAGATAACATTCGACAACTGCCACCAACGCTTGCTGCCGCGGCGAATGGAAGGAAGCTTGTTTCGCGTGCGCTGGATAAAATCGGCGTGAGCTTGCAACAGACCAGACCTACACCTACGACACGCTGCCGGAGACAATTCCGCGCCTGCCACTGCATTTTTCTCTTCGAGTAAACGTAGGCACTCGTCTGTCAACCAAGGATGGGAAGGGCGAAACGAGAGCGAAGGAAGGGATGAAATCTGCCATGCGTTCCAAAATTATACTCGTGAATCGCTCTGCGGACTCGTCTGGAGAAATAACAGAAATCCAACGCCAATCTTCACTGCAAAAGCGGCGCCTCAGACCAGCCCAATCCGCACGTGCAAAATGCCAAACCTGCCGTGTAACCCACTCGGGGCAGAGAAGAGGGCCAGAAAACCGAAGCGATACACCGCGATGGTCAGCAATCTCACTAACGACCTCAACAATTAAAAGATTTGGCAGATCAGTAATAACTAGGTCGAGTAAGTACTGGCCGCGCGTCGGGGCGCGAACACGCTGCGAGAGACCATGCTCCTGCACAAGCGATTTAAGACGGACGCCCCATGGGGTCGTCGAACGACTATGCTTTAGCCAAGAAAGGTGATGAACGTTAAAATCCCCAACAAGAATTAAACCGACGGATTGCTCTCGCAACTTAGAAAACTCCTGTTCAAGTACATCAAGTGAAGCACTTTTTTCCCTAGTGAGGGCGTCTGCACATGCATCCGATCGAAAGCGGACCAGAGCTACAGTGAACGAGTATCCAAACTATCTGCTCCATCGGATTCAAAAAGAAACGAGCAGGTAGGAACAATTTCGTCTAGGACGAAAATCGCCACCCCCTCTGCTTGCAGGTGGCTGTCGCGGCGCGCCAGCAAAATGTAGCCGGACAACTGCGGCTGTTTCACAGACGCGTCCATCCACGTTTCAGTCAAAGAAAAAACACGACGAGGCGAAGGAACGAGGAAGAGACGAGCGGACCAGTCGCCATTGTGCGCATTAAAAGATCTGATGTTGATACAAAAGACTGCGAGATCAAAAGCGTCAACAAGCGGCGTCGGCAGTTGCCACAGCCAACACCTGGAGGATGAGATACATTTGCTGGCTCTGCCTGAGCAAAAACTCATGCCAAAAGCGCTGTGACAAGGAAGGGCGAGTAGGCAAAAGAGGCCGGGAAGACGAGGAGGGAGGACGAACACGTAAGGCGGATCGAAAACCTGGGCGGAAGCAGTTCGAAAAATCCGCCTCCGTGAAATTCCGGCTGGACCGGGCCTCGCAAGAGAGAAATCGACGTTGGAAGGCGGATTCCGATCGGGAAGCCAGGGGGCCGCGTACTGCTCACAGAGCGAGGGGCGGCGGAGTACGCAGTGAGCGAAGGAAGAGAAAAAGAAGTGTGACAAAACTGCACGGGACGCCTTTCATTCTAAAGCGAGAGATCGCTGAATGATGCGCATAAACTGCCGGTCAAGTCCCTAGATTCCTGCTTAAATCCGGAAGCACCGTGAATACTGATTACGCGGGATTTCCAGTACCGATCGTGCCGCGAGGGGTCCTGGCCTTCAATTTCTTGTCAGCCTCGCGGAGGGCCCAGTCCCCAGTGGCGTTGATCTTGGATTTCGCGGGCTTCAAAATCAGAGTCGTGCCGTTGCTTATCTGGACGCGCGCGCCTTTGCCTCCAACAGAGACTAAGAAATAACGAACGGCTTTGTCTGACACAAATTCTGTCTTCGAGACAATCTGCGAATTACGAGAGCCAGAGGAAAAATACCCAATTCACATCAAAAATCTTCTCAAGATCGGCAATGCGCTTCTGCTGGTCGGAGGTCGCAAACCCGACGACGGCGATCTGAACATTGGAAACCTCCATGGCGCTCAGCTGGAAAAAGAACCCGTTGCTGATGAAGCCGGTCTGGATTCGAGAACTCCCAAACGATTCCGAAAATCAGCCATTTCGTCGTTCAGGGGGTCGACTGTCTGCGAGATCAGAGACCAGCTTCGTCTCCGTCTGGCTGATTAAATAAAGCCTTGGTGGACTGCATCATCTGAATCTGCGAATTCGTGATCGCCGTCTTAGTAGCCATATGTTGATGATAAAAACGAGTTTTGTGTTCTCATTGGCTGTCTGTTCAGGTGGTGTAGGTTCCAATTGTAGCTGCTCAACGTGCGCTGCATGCGCCGAAAGGGCACCCACGCCCCGGGCATGCTCCCAGGGCCAACGCCACGCCGGGAACCGCTGCGCTGAGGGCGTACCGCGCCAGGAACGGTCGGCGCATTAGTCAATGCATCAACGCCTCCTTCGGAAAGGGGCGGAACACCACTCGACGCAAGCACGGACAACCGCAACGCGTACTTTCAGGCGATGAATGAAATCATCAGGCGCAAGAGCTACGACGTCGCCTGAACTTTGCCGAAACCCTTCAGCAAACTCTGATACAACTCGGCCGATTCGCAAGGATGTGCTGCAGCAGCAGCTCCAGTTGCCATGGCGTGACGCTGACAGAATCGAACAGGTGTGCAAGTTGTGCGATGATCCACCAGGCTCAACACTCGGATGTGAAGTAATAACTGAACCAGCGACAGGCGATGTGATAGCTTAACCTCGTACCAGAATGAGCCAGAACAACCGTCACTACTGTTCCGATCTCGTCGACAAACGCATGTATCCGTGCAAACTTGGAACGCAAGCCCGGTCGAAGCGAGTTTCGTTACACCAACTGGAACAGGAGGCACAGAAAAGAGAGAAATGAGAACCAGCTCCGACAGAAACGAGGTATGCCACATGGTAAAATCCGCACTGAATTGAATCAGACGACCGCGAACGTCCCCTTCCCGGAATACAGGTTGCATCAAAGAAAGCCTCCAGTTTACTACTGGAGCTAAAAACCAGCGCTCCACGGCTCGAAAATCCTCTAACAAGGGACGACCAGGAAAACACTTTGGCAAAACTGAAGTGCTCGAACAAATCCTACTCTAAAAAAAACCAAATTCATAGACGATGCGAACCTCAAAGGATACGAAAAATCTGCTCCGGAAAACAACCAAATAATGCCGCTCGCAAATCTGCTTCCGAAAACGACGGGTAGGCGGCTCGAAATTCGACTTAAAAAAACGGGGCGCGCGGGGAACTTCAGCTCGACAAGACCGGGCAAGGTGGCAATCTCCTTCTCAACTCGGCCAATCTGAATTGGGTTCCGGAATTCGAAGGGGTAATGCGGTTCGAAAATTATCCCTTGAAAATTGGCGGGGTGAAGCGGCTCGAAAATTCTGATTTGCTCGAGATCGGATGAATAAGGCGATACAGAAGCTCCCTTCGCTGGCCAAGGCAATGCAATCGGAAAAACGGAACACGATCTGAAAAAAAAAAAAAAAAAAAAAAAAAAAAAAAAAAAAAAAAAAAAAAAAAAAAAAAAAAAAAAAACATCTAGAACATCTGACATAACGAGAATTAAATGGGCCGACAACAATCTTGAATAATTCCATAAATTCTCAATGGAGAAATGCATTCTTCGAAAAATCCATTCGGGGGGGGGGGAGAAAAAAAAAAAAAAAAAAAAAAAAAAAAAAAAAAAAAAAAAAAAAAAAAAAAAAAAAAAAAAAAAAAAAAAAAAAAAAAAAAAAAAAAAAAAAAAAAAAAAAAAAAAAAAAAAAAAAAAAAAAAAAAAAAAAAAAAAAAAAAAAACGATTCTCTTCTCTAAATCGTTGGGGATTTTATAATTGAGAAATTGATAATTAAAGTCTTCGCTTCCTTTCAATTCGATCTCAAAAAATCAAAATATGAATCATATGTCTCCTGCTCTAATGGATGTCGGAAAAAAACACCTCCATATATGAATGAACATTGCCAAAATTGCAAATTTCTGCTCCATGCGCAATATTTATTTTGAATTTCTTTGAAAAAAAACAATATTTTTCATGAACCTGCGAATCAACAACCTCACCACTCCGAAGATACAACAATCGAACGCGCATGATGATTATCAGTCAATTTCTGTGCGTATCTCTCGAAGAAGCTAACTAACGTGCGAAAACGTCAAACACATCTAAATACACTTAATTTCGCGTAATTCGAGTACCAAAACAAATCTAAATCTCTAGACGCAACGAACAAACATGCTGAATTATTCGACACCCATTTCTGTGCGAAACAACTCTGTACTTCCCCGAAAAACTCGAATTGAACACAAAAAAACAACTAATCCTGCTCAGAATGACGCGAACAATACGAATAATTTTGCAAACCTAGCTTGAGTAGCAAACCAAATGCAAACCTCTTCACGACACAAACCGTCGCGCCTATTCTCTAAATTATTATCTGATTACTACCCCTGTACCCTCCAACACAACCAAATACAACACAAAACACCGAGAACATCTCTCATAATCACGTGAATACTTTGGCAACACAAACTCGAGGAACAAATCTAATCCAACCTTTGGAAACAACGGACACTGCGCATGCAAAATTAGTTTCTATATTGCTCAATATATTCTCAATTTTGTTTTTTTTTACAACAACAACAAAAAAATCCTCACTGCATGTATCGCTGCACTGCTTTTTGGAAATAGAAGATATCTTATCGAACTCAACTGAAACCGGCGACAATAAGATCGATTATGATGGCAATAAATACTGGATCTGAAATACACTGTTGAATTTTGAGAACAAAATGTTCAACCGACTAAACATTGCCAAAAGATACGCGGTAATTTACTTCAGACGAAAAACAACTCCCCTGATCGAACGCTCTTCTAAAATTAAGTACACTGAAAATAAAACTCAAAAAATACAGAAATAGAGAAAAGACGTAAACAAGCAAAAAGAACAAAGCAAAGCAAAGACTATGATCTTAAAGAATCGGCGTTCCCGTGTGTTTCTTCTTAACACCAATATCTATTCAATGTGCCCCAGATATGACGAACGGGAATAACATCGAATATGACGCAAACACATACTTTAAGTCTAGGAAATAATTAAATTAGAAAACCATTAAACCAACGAGCAATCAACAAATAAGAGCTTGTGTGAATTAAAATTGTGTTCGATCGTTTCGAATCGTTTCCTTATTTTTATATTGTAAACGATTTCAATTTTATTTGTGATTTACATATTTCGTGTCATTCGCCTTATTCTGCTTTTCCCTATAGGTTGTACTCTACACCTAGAGCGCTGATACTTACAGAAACCACCTCAGAATGATCAGCCTCATATTGAACCTCGCCATCCTGGGCCGCAATCTGTGAAACTCTCGCCACTTTCGAGGGCGGCTCAGGGGCCCAACATAGTGGGCTGCCCGCGTCTTTCTCCTGCTCTGTCTTTGGGACTCAACCTATAATTGTCGCCCGTCGTTCTTGAATGGTTCTTCTGCCCATCATATCACACAAAAAATCCTGCAATTTGATGATCCGTGCACGGTCAACTCCTCGTTTCCCATGATAGAAATATGTAGGTTATCTGATTATGTCGTTCTCTGCTTATCGGTTCTTTTTCATATTTTTATTCTTAGTCGACTATATATATATATATATATATAGAGAGAGAGAGAGAGAGAGAGAGAGAGAGAGAGAGAGAGAGCACTCGAATCACGAGTTACAAAAGAATTAACTCGTGAGTTAATACTTCTCATCTCGGTATGCACATCCCCCTCCAGAAAAGTATTAAATCGCGAGTTAATACCTTCTCATGCTCCCACCAACACGAAACGGATTAACTTGCGAGTTAATACTTCTCATTCCCCACCGACAAGAACAAGTATTAACTTGCAAATTAATTCTTTTGCTGTCCAACGAGACAGTATTGACTCGCAAGTTAATACTGTTCCTACCCTGGCCAATGGTAAGAAGACTAGTCCAAGCAAAAGTAACGTCGTGAGAGCAAGTAGTAGTGATCGTGACCATAGTGTAGCACTACTACTACTACTACTACTACTACTAGTAGCAGTAGTCGTAGTAGTCGTAGTAGTAGTAGTAGTAGTAGCAGCAGCAGCAGCAGCAGTAGTAGTAGTAATAATATTAAAACTAGTAGTAGTAGTAGTCGAAGTAGTAGTAATAGTAAAACTAGTAGCTGTAGTAGTAGTAGTAGTAGTAAGAGTAGTAGTAGTAGTAGTAGTAGTAGTAGTAGTAGTAACACAACTAGTAGTAGTAGAAAGAATAATAATAAAAATAGTAGTAATAATAGTAGTAATAGTAGTAGTAGTAATAATACTAGTAGTAATATTAGTAGTAGTAATAGTAGTAGTAATAGTAGTAGTAATAATAATAGTAGTGATAATAATAATAGAAAAAGTGGAAATAGTAATTGTAATAACAGTAAGAGTTGCCCAATATTCCGAGCAATACTGGTTCGGGAAGGTATTAGAACAATACTGACAGTGACAAATCGACAAACGATTCGATGACAATAGTGTATTGTACCTCGGTCTTGAGCCAAAGTGGTTACAGTCCACAGTCCTCTCGTGCACCTGCTGCGCCCTACGCTCGTGCATGCGCGAATGCTCTGCTACACTACAATGGACATTCAAAAGGCAAAGAACCATTTGCGCACATGTGCTCAAATGGTCTGTCGGCGGGCTGTAGTGGACCCACAGGGCCCAGACTAGGACAGACCTAAACTGTGGGACCTGTCCCGTTCGATCATGGGCCCCATGGCTCACTAGACTGCCCGAAACACTCACCTACAATGAACTCGAGAAATGCACAACCTGGCTCATTATGGATTCGGGAAACCTTTCGGAAATTATTTCCGAAAGGGTTCCGAAAATCGACATTCAGGAAAATACACCCAGGGCCCACAGCTGCAAGCCACAATGGGAAGTTGACTACCCTGAGTGAGAATACAATGACTAGCAAGCTCTAGCAAATGCAAACGCGCTTTTACTGTAAGGCTGAATTTGGTGCAATAGTACGGAATGACACAGGTGAAGGATATCATTTACAGAAGTGAGGGGAACACGCTTGGGGTAAGTTTCACGCCCAGCATCCCCCTAGCCTTCATCCTGTGACCGATCAAGCAAGTCGCACGCGCCGGCGTGCCTGGCCTGCTGCCGCTCCGCTCAAAGGGTAGAGCCAGCGGTGCTCCTCGCTGGCCAAGTCCAGCCACGTGCTCTCGTTCGGCGTGTCGGCGAAAACGACCTCCACCCTGCCTGTCGCAGACTGGCTGACGATGTCCGCCTTGACCCACGACGAGCCGCGCATCAGCTCCAGCTGCAAGGACTCGTCCTTGATCGGCACGTCGAGCTCGGCAAGGTCGAAAAGGCGAAGCCGGCTCACGTGCACTGGCTGGCTGAAGCCCAACGTAGTCGAGCCGCTGTCAGGGTCGGCGAGGATCGCCGACTGGGGCCCCGCCATCTTGTGGATCTTGAAAATCTGCGGGCGAAAGCGTGGCAAGAGCCTCGTGCTGGTGCCGTCTACGGCGCCGACTGCACGAGCGACCTGCTGAGGAGGAGCACGAAGAAAGACAACGTCTCCTGCCTGAAATGCCCGTTCGCCTGGCTCCTGCAAAGCCCTGGCGTGCGCCTCCTCGTCGTGCTGCGCCTTGAGCTCGTTCGCCACGGTCTTGTGCGTCGCCTCCAGGTGCTCAACTAAGTCCTTGACGTAGTGCCCGGGGTCCAGCATCTTCCCGGGCTCGAGACGCCTGAAGACCTCTTCGATCGGGCCCTGCGGCAGCATGCCCGTCACGATCTCGAAAGCACTGCGACCCGAACGATATGGCATCGGAGTCGCTCGCAGGCACCACTGGCACAAGGGCACCCAGCGCGCCCAGTTCTCGGGGTGCGCGCTGCAGTAGCTGCCAGGATCCTGTTCACCTTCTGGTGCCTCGCCTCCACGAAGCCCTGCGACTCCGGATGGTAGGCGGAGCCGAGGCTGTGGGTGACATTCAGGAGCTGGTTGATCTGCGCCACGATCTCGCTGGTGAAAGCCGCACCTCGATCACTGCGAAGTACTGGAGGAAAACCAGCCAAGTCGAACATCACGTCCTCAAGCAGGAACTTGGCCCAGGTAGCCGCAGAATTGTCTGGAGCAGCCTTGAGCCACGCGTAGTGGGAGAACGCGCACTCGGCGTGCAAGATGTAGGAGCAGCCCGCACTCTCAGGCGAGATAGGTCCGAGATCGTCGATGCCCAGAACTCGAAATGGTCGATCGTAAAGCTCCATGCGGGCGTCGGCCGTGAGGCCGCGGGCCGGCTTGACCAACCTGCAGACACTGCATGAACTGACCCACTTCTGGACATCGTGCTCCATGCCCGGCCAGAAGAACTGCTTGCTCAACTTGCTCAAGGTGTCCTCGGCGCTGCTGTGCATGCCCATCGACTCGGAGTCGTGGTAGTACAGGAGCAGCTGGCGCCTGAGAGGCAGCCGGTACATGCGACCATTGTACCGAAACGCGCGAAGGCCGCCCTTCGGGACCACCACCTTCGGCGCGAAACTCAATGCGATCGGGTCCCACTCGTCCTTATAGAGCAGTCCCTCACGATAGCTGTAGCCTCCCATCATCCTCAACGCCACCGAAGCACGTCGCGAAGCCTGGCGTCCTCCGACTCCGCGTGCAGCGAGCTCGGTCTTCAAGCCCTTGTACATCTGCTCGTTCTGGATGCTCTGGTTCGTGTCCTCAAACCGCCGTAGGAGTACATGTGCCGCGTAGATGTCGGAGAAGTCCTCGTCCTGCTGCAGGAGGTTGACGACCTGTGCCCTCTGGATCGATGAAGGACTGGACGGGATCAGCTCAGTCAACTCGTCGAAAGCCTTTGGTACTGGCGGGGCAGCCGCTGGCTCCTCGGCAGACACCTCCGCGTCATCAAACCACGTGGCAGAACTCGTGAGACGGCCGCAAAGTGTCGCGCAGCGGCCTCCAGACGGTGCGAGTCAGGAAGTCCGGCCTGCGCGGGTGGACGTGGAACTGGAAGCCCTCGAAAAGATCGCCGTGCCGCCGGAAGAAACCCGTCCCGGACAACGGCCCTGAACCGACAGCGGGCCCCACCTCCACGGACTCGGTGGGACGCGCAAGCACAGCCTCGACATGAGCCCATGCTTGGTTCTCTGCCTTCTTCCGCCCAGCAAGCGCCTCTTCGGAGCCGTCGGCGACCCCGTTCGGCTTGCACCTGTACCAGATGGTCTTCCTGCACACTCCGTCATTGCAGACCTGCGGCGTCCGGTACTGGACGGTGAAATTCTCGCCGCGCTCGTCCTTGACATAGGTGATGCGGTAAGGTAGAACTCGCGGGTTTCGTGGGAGTCGAGGATCCTCCTCAGGCCCGGCCGCGGCGGACGAGGCCGCTGGCAGGAATGTCACCAGGGGGTGACGCGGATAAGACCCGTCCCACGAGTGCGTGTCGACAAAGACAGGGCGAACCTCGAGCGGGTCGCGCTCGGGGTCCACGACGCTGGCCACCAACTTGCAGAGGTTCGCCTCGACCTGGGGGTCGCCCTCCGCGTAGGCGCGCACGGACTGCCGAAGGCCGGCGTAAGCCTCCGGCTCAGAATCAGAGTACTCCAAGTCCGCGCCGTCGGTGCCAATCTGATCGAGCGAGGAAGGCCACGTGACTTGATCATCAGCCTCGGCATCCCCCATGCCAGCGACGTCTGCAGCTCGATCAGGATACTCTGGAGCGGTGCCACGCGACATCGGGCCCGCTGTACCGACATGGTACTTCGACCTGGTAGAAGAGGAAGTAGAGGGAGCAGCCATCCGTTCTGTGGCTGGGACCGCGTCATCGGTCTCGGCAGGCTTTACCTTGGCGAACTTCGCCTTCTGGGTCTCGTCGTCGACCTTGCCGGACTTCGGCTTGACTGGGGCGCCATCGATCTCCTCGAGAAACCGATCCATCTGCGCCTGCTCCTCTGCGCTCGTGGGCGCCGTGAACATCTGTTCTATGACTCGACGAACAGGTCCACCAGGAACTCGGAGAGTATGCAATATGTCCCTGTCCTCGGGGTTGCGACTAGGGGCGTCGCCCAGAACGTTGTCTTCACCTCGCAGCCAAACTCGAACGACCCGCGAGCCCAAGTCCTCCAGGTCGAGGGCCCAGCGCAACAGCTTCTTGGAGATACGCTTGTTGGCGAACAGCGAGTCGGTGAAGATATTATTCCGATGGTCCGTGTAGACTATTACAACGAACCCTTTTGTCAAATGATGGGTGGCAGACAAAGCCTCCCTGAGGCCACAGAGCTCTCGCTCGAACGTGCTCCAGCCCTGCTCGGTGGCGTTGAAGCCGCGGCCGACTACGGCCACTGGGCGCAAGGGACCATCCTTCTCGCGCCGCTGAGCTAGGGTAGCCGCCCATGCGATGTCCGAGGCGTCGACGTACAGCTCGATGGGGCGACCGGAACTCGGGTCGGCTGCCGCGGAGTAATCCAGCGTGGCAAGACCCACCTCACGGGCGAGCGAGCGCTTGAGCACGTTGAAAGCCTTCTGTGCCTCTGCGTCCTTCTGGTAGTCCACGAACTTAGCCCCTTTCTTCATAAACTTCTTGAGCGGCGTCTCTAACGAGCTGAAGTTCGGGATAAACTCGCGCACGAAGTTGCAGTAAGCCCTGAAACTGACCAGATCGTCGATGCTTTTGGGCTCCGGCCACTTCTCGATCTTGTCAGCCTTGCCTGGGTCCACGTAACGAAGGCCACGCCCAAGCTTGAAACCCAAGAGATGGATGAACTCGTGCGCGAACTTGGACTTCGTGAGTTTGAACTGAATGTTCCTGCCCTTGGCCGCCTGCAAGAAACGAATGCAATGGTCGATGTGGCGGTCCACCACGTCGTCGTCAGCGTCGTGCTCGTACGCCTCGGTAGACAAGGTGCAGTCGTCCATGAACACCGAGTGGAACTCCTCGTCGTCCTTGCCGCGAAGGTCCCCGAACGTCCAGTCCATCAACTTCTGGAAAATCGCGGGCCCCTGCTTGGCGCCGAAGAACAAAACCAAAGGTCGGAGCATTCCGCGCTTGGTAAGCAACGTAAAAGCCCTCTGCGCCTCGGGGGCGAGCTCGATCTGCGTGAAGCCCCAGATGCAGTCCAGCTGCGTATGTAGAGCTCCTTGTTGAGCTCGTGCGAGGCACTCGTCGGCGCGCGAGCTCGGCCACGCCTCCTCCTCGGTGCAGCTGTTGGGGTACCGGTAGTCCCTGACAGGGCGCCCGAGAAGACCCTTGCTGTCTTGGTCCACTACGAACGAAGGAGATCCCCACTCTGAACGCTCACCTGGAAGTAGCCAACGTGCCTTGCCCTCCTCGACCTCGACGTCCTCGTGGTAGCGCAAACGGAGCTCGTCGAACTTGCTGAGGGGGAACGGCTGCGTGACCTTCGGCACCGCATCTGGCCTGACCTTGATGTCGGCCACGAAATCTTTGACCCTCGGCGGGTTGCAGCCGGGCAGCCACAGACAGCACGTAAATGCACGCACGACCTTGGTGAGGAAGCGGCGTTTCTGCTTCCCCGTGAGCTGCGGCCCCAGGAGAGGGCCTGCCTGCCTCTCAGCCTCGTCCTTGTAGGCCTCGGACTCCTGGTTCGGCCAGCTGACCTCCGACGCGCGCTTCTTCTTGTCCTCCTCGATTTCTTTCACCAGGTCGGGGAAGAGGACCTCGTGGCGCTCCTTCTTTCCACGAGTCTTGTAGGACGTCTTCAGCATCTGGGCCTCTGTCGAAGTACTTGCCGACGTAGCAGAATTGGCAGTTGTCTCGACCTCTGAGTCGCAATAGGCCTCGCTTCGAGCCTGCCACAATGAGTAAATCTCCGCCGCCCGTCTGGACTCCTCCCTGCCGAGAGCTTTGAGGACGTCCAAGTCGCGCTGGGTGGCATCACGGGCGCGAAGTAGTCGTTGACCAGGGCCAAGATGCACGCGATCGTGCACGATCAGGTCCACGTTGTAGGTGCCGTTCTGGACTATCAGCGGCCCCTCGATGACCTGGCAATGGTCGGGTAGATCAGGACCTGGCTCGATCCAAAGGCTGCTCGAGCGAGCCTCCTGCGGCGCGCGCATCGAGATCGTCTTCACGATGCTCTGGCCAGGCGGCGCCTCCACGACAATGTGGTCCGAGCACCGCAGGAAGGTATGCGTATTCGGGTCGTCCTGCTCGCCTGGCAGCACGGTCGGAAAGCGAACCCCGAGCGACCTGAGCTCGATGGAGTCACGGTCGGAGACGAACCCGCACCTGTCCAAGGATGGCTTCCCGATGAGCAAGTCCTCGGTGCAATTCGGCACGACAAGGAACCCCATGCTGACCGTCTCGCAGGCGACAGCACCGTTCTCGCGAAAAGAAACCTTCAATGTAGCGAGTCGGTTCACCACCACCGTCTGGCCGCGCTCGAAAGAGCGGCAGGTGATTGGCTCGATGGCCTCCACGTCCTCGACGAAGTTGGACGTCCGGGGCTCCTCGAGCAGTGCCTTCAGGAAGTCGCGGTCTATGGAGTTGCGAGTAGCTCCGGTATCGAAAACTGTTTCAGTTCTCGCTTCCCCTATCCACGTGAAGGCTCGACAATTGTATCCGCCCGACACCTGCAAGACCATATGCTTGGAGCCACCGCTTGAAAGATGACCGACCTTGCGAACGAGCTCGTGGTTCGCCGCTGCTGCCATCAGCGGAGAGGGCGAATTGGCAACTCTGCTCTCAATGCCGCAAGCGATGACCCCGATCACCATCAGGAGGGCTGCGAACCCAAGGAGGAACATGACGGCCTTCCCCGTAAAATAGCGCACCTGAGACAAAGTACGCCTAAGCCAGCTGCGCGGGCGAGCTGGGCCCCACAAGTCCGAGTCGAAGGTCTCGCTCGAATTAAGATTCATATCAGACAGCTTCTTGGACTTGGCCTCGCCCCCGATGCTGTCGATGTCGTTGTCGGTCTCCATCGTCATCAACGACGCCAGGAGCCTCGCGGCACGGTCCGTCCGCTCTTGTTGGTCAGTGGCGTGCGAGCCCTCGAACGTGAGCAAGCGGGCATTTCCGCCTCTGCCCTTGGACTTCGCTTTACCACCGCCCTGCTCGCCACCTTTACCTCGTCCTTTGCCACCACCCTTGTCGGCCTTCTGCTTGAGGTACTCCTCCGCCTCCTTGGCGCCCTTCTCGGTGTAGCAGAGGGCGTGGTGGCGACTGAGGTGACCCATGCCTCCGCAAGCCTGGCCCTTGTTCAAATGCTTGTACCAGCATGGGATGGCGTCCTTCACCGCCTTGGTCACGTCCCAGCCCTGCTCCTCGCTGGCCTTCTGATTCGGGCAGACCGAGCACTCGGGGTGCGTGCCCTTGCAACGCGGGCAGTCGCCTGTGCCGGCCCGCGGCGCGGCCTCGGCCTTCGACCTGCCCTTGTCTGGCTCGCGGGCCGCCCTCCACCGGCTGTCCAGCTGCTGCGCCGTCGGAGTCGGCGGGAGCGGGAAACCTGACGAGGCCGCTGAAGCACCTTGCAGGCTCTCGATGATCTGTTTGGCCTTCGCCACCTTCGCCTCCTCCTGCTTCTTGGCCTCCTTCTTGGCCGCGGCCGACTGCTTCGCGTTCGGCTCGGCCGAAGTGTTCAGCAGCTGCCCCGGCTTCGTCTCGGACGACTGGAGCCCCACTCGAGCTCGTGCCCTGACGTACTGGCGGCACCGGCCCAGGATGGTCATGCTGCTGTCCTCGTCCTCGCGGATGGCCATGCGCCTCGGGAAGGTAGGGAGGTCCATCAAGTAGATCAACAGAGCGCTGCCTTCGATCTTCGTCTTGAACTCTTCGATCTCCCTCATCAACATCGGGCTCTCCGCGTCATCGGTCAGGAGGCCGTACCTCAGCATGTCGGTCCTGACGCCCGTGTACTCGTTCAAGAACTTGGCAACGCCCTCCGGGTTCGCGTCCTTGGGCAAGGACAACCTGCTGTAGCGCCGGACCGCCTCGTTGGACTCGTGTTCGTCGTCGAGGTGGACGGCCCGCTTCAGCCTACGCTCGTAGCGAGACCAGTAGAGGTCCCATCGCGGATCGTCCCGAACACGAACCAGCTTCTGGAAGGCCTCCTCGCCACCCATCTCGGTAACGACCATGTCTTCGAGCTCGATCTTAGCGGTGCCCTCAGCGATGGCCCTCGCGCCCTCGAACCAGATCGCCTTGCTGTTCTGGCGCGCTTCGTTCTGGTAGGTGCGGAACTTCTCAAGCTCGACTTTCAAGGTGCTCGCATCCTTGCCCGTGAGCGAAGGCTTCGCTGGCTTCAGCTTCGACTGGGATTCGCGCTGCGCCTCGGCCAAGCTCTCCAAGGCGCGCGTAAGCCCCTTCAGTAGCGCGCTCTGCTCCTCGACCCCAGCACGCTGCTGGTCGGCCATCTGGCGCATGAACTCCATCATGGCCGCGGCGATGCCAGCGTCCTGGGACGATGCACCCGGCATTGCCACCGACTGCCTCGAGAGCCCTGGTGGGACCGCAGGTCCTGGATCAACTGGTCCAGTCCGACTGCCGAAATCCATGTCGTCCTGCTGCTCCCAATGGCTTTCGGCGTACTCATGCTCATGCGGTCCTGGAGCTTGGATGTCCATCAGCTCCTGGGCCGCCCTCGCCAAGGCCGCCTTCTCGTCCCTCAGCTCGCGGGACTCGGCGCGCAACTCATCGACCTCGTGCTCGTAGTATTCCTTCTCGGTGTTGTGCAAAGCCTGGCTTGCGTAGAAATTTACCCTGGCCGAATCTGCGCCTCGCTTGTGTTCCCGCTCCTCGTGCTGAGCTGATTCGACCTTCATGTCGCACTCAGCCCACGCAGCCGCGATCTGCCTGGACGCCTCGGCCTCCACCATCTCGCACTTCATGGCCGCGTCGTTGAGCTCCCCGCGCAGCTGGGCGTCCGACGACTGGGCACGTGTAGTCAGCCGCCGACGCGCCAACTGCGCGATCTCGGACTCCTCCTGCAACTTGAAATTCAAGTCGCTCGCCTCCGCCTTGAGACGCTCGAAGTCCTGGTCCTTTGCGATGCCTCTCTGCTGCACCTTCGCCTCGGCGCTCTGGACCTGCTCGATCGCCTCGGTCCACTCGGTCTGAAGCGTGTCTCGCGCCCTCTTGATCGCTCCGACTTCAGACCGCAGCTCGTTCTCAGCACGACCTGCAACCAAGACGTGATTGGCCTCGGCATCCAAGACCCGCATCTCGGCATTGTGGACATCCCTGGACCGCACCATCGCAGCGTCGCGCTCCTCGACGCACTGCTGCAACTCTTGCTGGATGTGGGTGGTAGCCGCATGCCGAGCACGACGGATCTGCTGCTCGTACTCGCTCTTCTCGTGGTTCAAGTACTGCTTGGCCTCGTCGTACTCGACCCTGAGGCCGTCCCTCGCCGTCTCGAGCTCCGCCTCAGTGACCCTCAAGCGCATACCTACGGTCTCCAGCTCGTGCCTGCCCTGCTGGAGGTCAACGATGCCGGCCACATAGGTGCTGATCTGCTGCTGGAGCTCCACATCGTTGCGGCGCTCGACGCCAACCTGCACGATTCGGCGCTCCACGGTCTGGATCTCGGCGAAACGCCATCTCTCTGCTGGCTCGCCGCCGAAAACCGGCGGCGCTGCCAGCACAGCGCTTCCCTCGCCTCTGGCCAACGGGTCACGCGAACCTGGATCACCCTGACCTGCGACGGCCAGGCTGGCGACGTCCATCGGCCGCCCGGGACTTGGCAAGGCCGGCCGCGCCGGCGAACCGATTCGGTACGGCTCCCGGCGCCTGGACGCCGATCCCGCTCGTGCAGGCCCTGATCCCGCTGCTCCAGCAGGGGCCCTGTCTGGATTCATTCCTCTGGAAAGCACCTCGACTGATGAAATGCTCCCCAGTGTGTCCACCAAATTTGCGCAATATTGCGAGCAATACTGGTTCGGGAAGGTATTAGAACAGTACTGACAATGACAAATCGACAAACGATTCGATAACAAAGTATATTTTACCTCGGTCTTGAGCCAAAGTGGTTACAGTCCACAGTCCTCTCGTGGACCTGCTGCGCCCTACGCTCGTGCATGCGCGAATGCTCTGCTACACTACAATGGACATTCAAAAGGCAAAGAACCATTTGCGCACATGTGCTCAAATGGTCTGTCGGCGGGCTGTAGTGGACCTACAGGGCTCAGACTAGGACAGACCTAAACTGTGGGACCTGTCCCGTTCGATCATGGGCCCCATGGCTCACTAGACTGCCCGAAACACTCACCTACAATGAACTCGAGAAATGCACAACCTGGCTCATTATGGATTCGGGAAACCTTTCGGAAATTATTTCCGAAAGAGTTCCGAAAATCGACATTCAGGAAACTACACCCAGGGCCCACAGCTGCAAGCCACAATGGGAAGTTGACTACCCTGAGTGAGAATACAATGACTCGCAAGCTCTAGCAAATGCAAACGCTCTTTTACTGTAAGGCTAAATTTGGTGCAAGTACGGAATAACACAGATGGAAGATATTATTTACAAGAGTGAGGGGAACACGCTTGGGGTAAGTTTCACGCCCAGAGTAATAATAGAAATAGTAAGAGCGCGAATTGCAATAGTTGTAAATATAATGGTAGTAGTCATGGTGATAATAGTGGCAATAACGATGGTCATAATGGGACTAATCCTACTAATAGGAGTAGTACTAGGGATATGAATCGTATAATACTAGTAAAGTAATAATAGTAACAGAAATAATATATGTAGTAATAATAGTATCGTCGCTGTCGTCTGCCGTCGACGTTCTCCGGTCTCTCACTTTCGCTTCTACTCTTTCGCCGTGCTTCTGCGTTTTCTACCTGCTTGCTATCTCTGCATGATAATCAAATTTTTAATTTGATACTACTATACAGAAATACCTGCAGAACTTAAAAATTGAATTTTGTTGTCGCGGCATAACGAACACCGCGCGCGCCAAAACCAATTGCCCGATAATAAACGAAGCAAACTACGCGACACACCGCAAGCCAGCCGGCCCACATACCAAGCGAGAAACGCGGCTGTGCGCGAGCCTCACATTTTTTTTTTTTTATTTTTTTTTTATTTTTTTTTATTTTTTTTATTTTTTTTTTATTTTTTTTTTTATTATTATTTTTTTTTAAAAATTTTTTTTTATTTTTTTTTTATTTTTTTTTTATTTTGTTTTATTTTTTTTTATTTTTTTTTTATATTTTTTTTTATTTTTTTTATCAGCCTCGATCACAACACAACTCCTCACCTCGTGCCAACTCAGCAGAGCGGCAGAAAGGCCGCTCGAAGAGTTGCAACACGCTTCGCGCGGCAATCGACGAGAGCGGAAGGAAGAAAAGGAGGAAGGGAGGAGAACGCGGAAGGAGAGGAGGAAATGCAACAAAAGCGCCAGCTGATTTCGGACGCCACTCTAGGGGGGCCTCCACCCCCGGAGGGCCAACAGAGGGTGAAAAGCCATTGGTCCGCGCCAGTCGAAGGTTTTTTCCCACCCGTGCTGGCCGAGCCTGAGGCGGTGACACAGCAGCTCCTGCAGGCACCGCTGGAAGTCGTGAACGCTGCGCTGCTGGACAACGCTGTCTGGAAGAATGTTATAGACTCGCACTGCGCCGAGTGCGGAACGGATTAGGTAGTCTGGAGCACGGATGTCGCAAGGGTCGATCAAATGATGGCGGTGGCGACGAGAGGCACGCCTGGGAGGAAGCGAAGAGTCCAAAGCGAAGAAAGTCGAGAACATAGGGGGCCCGATGCCTAGCACCGTCCTGTGTATCAGACCGAGAACAGCAATATCACGACGAGACGCTAGAGGCGCGAGGGAGTACTGCAACAGAGCAGCAGCCGGAGACACTCCCAAGGCTGACAAGAACCGCTGTTGAACAGAATCTATTAAGCCAAGGACCGACGTGGAAGCGTGACTGAGAGCAGCAGTGCGGTATTCGATATAAGAGAGCACGTGACTTTTATATAATAAAATCATTTCGCGCACTGAATAAAAACGCCGCGAGTGCAGGAGCGACGTCGTGCGCCAGCCTGCTTCGCACGCGCATGCCTGGGCCGCCTCGTGCATGAGTAATTTACAATCAAACACGACGCCAAGCAGCTTAAAGTTTTCGCCGGCCGGCCTGCTCGCAGACATGATGTGCATACTTTCTTTGGAGCTGTCGAAGCAAACTCCGTTTGCTTTTCCCCAAGTGTGCAGCTTCTGCTGACATACAGTCATCAGCACGAATACTTCGTCGTCAGTGAGGTCTGTGTCTACCAAGCGGAAAGCATTTAAATCATCAGCGAACACGATCTCTTGAAAACCGCTGTCTTCTATCGGATCCTGGGCATCAGCGTAATATATGTTCCACAGGGGAGGACCCAAGACCGTGCCCTGATAAATCATGTCGCACATGCGCACGACACGGGACAGAGCACCATTCACAACAACATGCGCTGATCTTGGGGACAGCCAGTCCTCCAAAACAGCAAGAAGAGGTGCTGGCATACCAGCTGCTGCCAACTTGGCGCGCAGGCGGCGCGACGACACTCTGTCGAAGGCGCCGGACGCGTCCGAACAATATACTGCGACACGCTTTCTCGCAGCAAAAGCGCGGAGCCAAGAGAGTACTAAAAATAACAGGGCGTCGCGGGCACCGCGGCCAGGTGTGTAAGCGAATTGGAATTCTCCGAAACGCAACTCGCGACACATCCGGGGGACGAACAAAGAACTAAAAAGTCGCTCTGCTGCTTTAGAAATCTGCGCCGTGAGATGGATGCCTCTATAATTGTCCGGCTCGTGCCGTGAAAGCTTTTTGTATAGAGTAAACACCCAGTGGACTTTCCAACACTCGGGCCACTTGCCTGATCTTAAAATCAATCGCGACAGGAGAATTAAAGGTTCAGCAAGCTCGCGAGAGCACTGTTTGAGCACCCGTGCGGAGACTAAATCTGGCCCGGTGCCACTATCCTCACGTAACGCTGACAAGATTTGACGGGCATGCCGGAGACGGAGAGGAGGAAGAGAAAGGGGCAAGGGAGGGGGGGGAAGAAGAGCAGAGTAGACGTTATCAGACAAGACTGGAACCTGCCATCTCCTTTCAAACGACGAAGCAAAAAGATCGGCTTTGGAAGAAGGCTGGACTACCCAGGCTCCGGCTGCATTCCGGAGGGGGGCGGAGGTGGCCTTCGAAGCTCTACACATCAGCTCGCGGGAAAGATGCCACCACCCCTTCGACCCTGACCGGAGAGATCGCAACTTCATCCGTGTACGTGCGACATACGACCGAAAAGCATCAAGCATAGTACGACTACAAGCGCGAGCTGCGAAAGGAAAATCGGAAGAATGAGCGCACGCCTGCTTGAGGTGGACAGCCTGGAGACACTCTTGCGTCACCCAGGGGTGGGAGCCCTGTTTAGCGACCACGCCTCGAGGAATAAATTGCCGCATTCCGTGCAGAATATGATTAGAAAGAGCTCTAGCTCCGTCATCAACACTATCAGTTAAAATGTCCTGCCAATCTGTATTACGAAGAAAACGCCGGAGATCACGCCAATTCGCTTGGGAGTATCTCCAGCACTCGCGCGAGACATTAGACACTGCAAGTGGAGCAAAAGAGAACGAAGACAGAACAAGATCGTGATCAGCTAACTTAGGAAGTACGGCAACCGACACTTCGTCTGGCATGTCCGTCAAGACTAAATCCAACAAATTTTCGCCCCGGGTCGGCGACTGAACTCGCTGGGAAAATCCGTGCAAAGAGCACCAACTACGAAGTGCAATTCCTTCCGGACTGACGATACGAGAATACTTCAGCCAGTGCTTGTGGTGGATATTCAAATCTCCAATAACTACTGTGCCTACACAAAGACCTGAGTGCTGAGCCCAATCTGCTCCGAAACTATTAATAGCTGACAGATCACCGTAACACGGAGGTCTGTACCAACAAGCCAACAAGATAGGGCCGATGTCAGCATGATATAACATCCATATAATTTCAGCTGTGTTGCAATTCGGGAGAGGCGAGAAAAAGAGAAACTAAAGAATCGAGACAAAATACAAGCACGCCACCACCATTCGAATGGCGATCGCGTCTTCCTATGACAGTGTAGTGTGTCAAACGAGGACACAAACAACAATAATCGATCTTAGTTTCATTCAAAAAGACTAGAGAAGGGAGGAAGGGGAGGAGGGACAAACGACACTCAAGCTCAGCAGAGTGAGAAAAGAAACCGTCGAGATTCGCATGAAGAATGGTGAGTTGCTGTGAAACGAAAGGCGGTAAAGGCCTGGATTCACGCAGGCATCCGCCCTGAGGCTCTGAAGCTACAGGTAAAGGCTCAGTGACACGAGGGAAATAACTAGAAATCAATCTCTGAGAGAAATCAATACGAGATACCGGAATAGGAGGCGCAGAGACTGAAGGGAGAGAAACGGGAGAGGGACGGCCAGGCAAAGGCGCAAGAACAGAAGAATCTGAAATAAGCGAACTCGAAAGAATATCCGGCCTCAAGCTGGACGTTGCATATCTTTCGCCGCTGCCGGCGTCTCGGGCGAGAGAGTCCGGAGTAAGCGAACTCGAAAAAACATCCGGCCTCCGGCTGGAGTTTGCATATCTTTCGACGCTGCCGACCTCGCGACTCGGAGGGGGAACAGAGGAGGAGACAGGAAAGAGATTCGAACGGCGCGAAATCGAATCCACCGATCTCGGACCACGCCGTCGATTTCTGCGTGTTCCCGGGGGCCGCACACTATCTCCTAAGGAGAGGGCGAAGGAACGGGAGGGGGAGTAAGCAGTACCAGTAACACTAAAACCCGGTGCGGCCCCCCAAGACCGCTATTTCGATAAATCAAGCTTGAGCGCCTCAAACGGCTTCAAGAACTTACCTCCGAGCTCCGCCCGGCCCTGCTGAAAGGCTGTCTGGCCATCTACTGAGACTGTGCGATTTTTCCAGTCAGCGGCAACGGTTTTCCCGGGAGCAAAGGCCTGAAGCTTATCAATCGCATTCCGAATAGCATAATTACGCTGCTGGTTCACCTTTGTCGTCGCAAATTTGACTCTGATTGTAATGCCGTTCGAGACAAACTGCTTCTGCTCATTGCGCAACCCGTCAAACCAACGCTGCAACGTATTCCGATCCGAAAACTCTGAAAAGGAAGCTGGCGAAAGAGTCCGGCTAGTACGAGATCCCTTCCAAAAGTGACCGCTCGAAATCCTCGCTGGCGGACTCGGAAGCGAGGCGAAGAACCGCTCCATCTCAGCGATACGCATCTCAGGAGAGAAATTGTCCGTGAAACCGACAAAGGCTAGCTGCCGCTGAGCCGGGTCGAGCGCGTTCAAGAGGTCCAACTGACGCGAAGAGCTCCCAGAGCCAGAAACACCGGCAGCCTCCAACTCTCTCATCCTCATCCTCAGCTCCTCCATCTCGTCTTTGAGCGGGTCGACAGCCACAGAAATCGCTTCGCGAGTCTCGTGCGTAATGGTGCTGTGCAGAGTCGTCAGAGCCGATGTAGTAGCCATGTTCGTGTTAATCTGTTTAAGAATCTCGAACAATGCCTTCTCGCCGACAGAGGCTTCAGCTGGAAAGTCAGGAAGGGCTGGTGCCGGCGGGGGGACGAAACCCGCGCCCGCTCCCGGGGGGACGAAACCCGCGCCCGGCCCGGAACTGCCACCCGAAGGGCCGGTACCGGGTGCACCACTGAGACTGCCACCCAAAGGGCCGGTCTCAGGAGCCGCATGCACGCCACCCGAAGGGCCTTTGCATGCACCGGGACTGCCACCCGTAGGGCCGGTCCCGGGAGCAACCGCTGCAACGGCGGCAGCGCTCGGCTCTGCGCCAGTGCCGGGACTGCCACCCGAAGGGCCGGTCCCGACTGACCCGCTGGCCATCCCTGGAAAGGGAGGTGCGGGGGCAAAATGCCCTGCCTGCGCGCCGACGCTCCCCTCGTTCTCGCTGGTCCGGGCGGTCTTCCTCGGAGGAGAAGCCTTGCTGGGAGACTTGCCCAAGGCGGCCTGCACCTGCGCCTTTCGCTCGTTCAACCGGCCAAGCGTGCCACCCTTGCCCGCGACGGGTTGCGAGAGCTCCGTCGACTCGCCAGGAGCAGCTGCAGCCGCAGCCCCGGGCATCACTGCGACTGAGATCCCGGACACGGGTGTAAATGAAAAACTCGTGTGGGCAGACCGCCCCGGCGACACGCGACAATAGATTGCCTTCACTTTGTTTAGATTAAGTTGAGCTCGCGCCACAACGGCTTGAGCCAACATCTGACCTGGGCATTCAAAAACCTCGAACACATACAATTAAATAAAATATAAAGCAATTGAATGCATGCCATGGATACGCATGTACTGAAGAAATGAAACTCTTATGCCTTTCGAAACTGGAATATCTTCTAAAAAAAAAAAAACATGTGTCTGCCGAAAAATAAACTGAAATTTCGAAAACTGATCTAAAAATTGAATGCAAAATATCGGCTGGAATATTACTGGAAATAGTGGTGAAACTGTAAAAAAAACTGGAGAATTAAATAGAAAAATGAATTAACAACTACATTGCAAGAGACATAATTGTCAAATCACAAACAAAAAAATGGCAACGATGTAATTAAAATATTGTCTGTCTCACATCAGCCGTTTTACAAACTAATAGAAAACTATGGCGGTTATTCCCTGTTATTTTTGTGCTGGAATGTTTTCTACTATGCTGACTCAAATTTGATATCAATTTGTTTGAATCAACCAATTTAAACAAACTGGAATTGAAAAAAATGCACAAAATTAAATGCACGCCGTGAGATGTGCATCGATTGAAACCCATAAACTGTTATTATTCTGATACTGAAACACGTCTCACGAAAAACATACATGCAACCTTGAAAACTATTGCTGTGGAAATAATAAAAAACTTGGTAAAACAAAAACTTGATAATTAATCTAACATTAATTACCAAACTTTACTGTATGCAACAAAGCTTTCGTAAACACATGAACATAAAAATGTTTCAAGGAATCCCTTGCATGAATCTTGCATTATTCGTGGTTCAATAACACAAAACACCAAACAAAAATACTAACCTGTCCTGCAACGTGTTAATGCTCAAATTCGTGGAAGTTCGCTCTTCCCCCGTGATTTCGATACTAGAATTTGTTTCAACATATTCTGACTCGCATTGGCTGTTCGAACTTCAAACTGTGTTCTCGTCTTTCATGCTCAAATCTGCTCGTTTCCTATGCAAAATCGGCATGCGTTCGTTCTGCAATGTTTCACTACTATCGAACAATAACATTCATTACCGATACAACAATTACATTGCACATATATGAAATAAATTAACAAAAATTGTGCGCATACTTCACCAGATCTAAGGTTCGTCGGTATAAAAGATAAACCAAAACGAACAGATTCGAATCACAATGACGTACATGCCGCAACTCAAAAATTCATTATCTTAATCGATATCTTTTTTTTTTTTTCGAGAATTTTGAACATTATAGAAATTATGAACATAAGATGTATCTAATATTTTTTTTGCATAACAGACCACCAAAAATTCTTGACGTGATACCAACATACAAATTCAATCTTGAATAAAATCATGTAACATAAAACTAATGTTGGAATTACCCATCAAACAACCATTGAGGCATGTGCAAATTCAAAAAAATATACATATGATACTCGTTGGCAGAATTTTCTACGGAATTCTTATACGTACGGTTACGTTTAAGCAACATAGAAAACTGTTAATCGTCATTATGTGAAAACCGAAATCACTCTGAATATTCGATTCTCCAATAACTGATTACAAGCATTTTGTTAACTACATTCCTATAAAGCCCTCAAATTCGATATCGCAAAATAGAAAACAAAAACACATTCATAAATTACAATAATAGGCTATGCATAATGTTCCATCATTATTTACGAGATGAAAAATAATGAAACATTTTGTTTTTCTGCTGCTGAACCACATCGAATTTTTAGTTCGACAATGCAATAAAAAATTCGATAAAATTCGGATCAAAAAATATGTATGACCCGCCGGGAACCGGGACCGCTGAATCCTATTGCAGAAAAGCGGTGGAATATGTGGACATGTCGATTTTGCGAATATAATTCTACATTATTTTACGCAACGAAATACCATGTGAACAAAATCAGCTCAACATATCACCCGGGTGACTCCTAAGACCTATGGAGGCCCAACCGGAAAGAAAAAGAAAATGGAGCGCGTCGAAGAACCCAAGGGTCCGGTTTCTGCGGAGGAAAGAAAAAAAAACCTGGCGATGGGGTTCGAGCACGAGGGTTACCCCCCCCTTTCCGGAAGAGAAATAAATTCCCAGCCGCGGGGGTGCCCGCGCGAGACGCCCCGACCCCCCAAGCGCAACCAGAGGAAAAAAAACGTGAGAACCGAGACTGTAAATGCAATACAACAACTCCTTAATTGCGATTGCACTAGGGATGTGCATTAATATGAAAACACATGAATTACAGCTGGTGAGGTTTGGGTTTGGACTTATATACTGGAAACGCAACATATTGGAAACTCAATATATTGGAAACCCAATTCGAAACCCAATATATTCGAAACCCAACATATTAGAAACCCGATATATTGGAAACCGAACATATTACCCATTATATTGAAAACCCAATACATGATAGTACCAGTTGTACTCAAATACGAATTGTACGGTAGTCGGAGGGATTCAGAGGCTCTAACGGCAACGCGCGCGGGGAAGAAGAAAAGAAATCATGCGCTGCCAAGGTCCCGGATTTTAACAAGTCGCCGCGAAGGTTGACCCCCCCGCGGAAAGAAGAAAATAAATCCGGCCGGGGGGTTTGGAGGGTTGAGGGATGAGTCACGGGGGCGGCATACACTCAAACAGGCGCCGCATTTATCTCTATGCTTTCGCAGCTTTTTCTTCATGCGTTTTTTTTCGGAAGATTTCGGTAAAAAAAAAAATTGACGTTGATATTAGTCTATACGGTTCGACCACGAATCTTAAAAATAGATCTGAAATGTTAACATTTTGTGGATGTTGCTCTCTCTAACGGAACGGATCGAAACGATGAAGGGTTATAATCATAAAGATACTGAAATATTTTGAGCCTTAACGACTAGAACTTGATCACCGTTTCCGGAATATTAACAAAATATCGAATATGTATGGGTGACAGATTTTGAGATCATTTTCCTCCGGGACGATTTGTAGCTTAGATTCAAAACTCAAGGAGCTGTTTAATAATGCTCTCCAGAACTGATCTGAAGTCTGGAAACGAAATCCTCCAAAAGAAATAAGCTATCGCTTGAACTTATTTTCTAATAATACTTTTCTATACGTGATGTATATGTATACACACGAACCAAAAATATTAACTCGCAAGTTAATGCTTTCTATACAGGCTATATGTCTACCAGCGAACAGAAAATATCAAGTTAATACTTTTGAACTGGTGATTCCAGTCTCTCTCTCTCTCTCTCTCTCTCTCTCTCTATATATATATCTATCTATCTATCTATCTATCTATCTATCTATATATCAATATACCTATATCCATCTATCTATCCACAAACACACACACACACACACACACATATATATATATTATATATATATATATTATATATATATATATATTAAGTATGTGCTTATTTGTATTTTTCCATTTGACTTGGAATGGTTGATTAGGAGTTCGACAAACAAATCCCACCAGCCCTCTGGGCGTAGGTGGTCTAGAGCAGATCCTCTTCCACCCCTCCCTCTTCCCCCTTGGGGAGGGGTTTACCCCTCCCCCTACCCCCTCCCCTGGACCTGGACGGGGGGGGCCGCGGGTAGTTAGAGCGTCCAAGATGGCCCAAGACGGCTCCAAGAGCGCCTCAGAGAACCCAAGATGAGCTCCAAGATGGCTCAAGATAGCGCAAGATCGCTCACGATGGCTCCTAAGATGGTTCCAAGAAGCCCAAAGACGGCCCCAAGATAACTCCAAGTGGCCAAACAGCTCCCCAAGGAGGCCCCGAAGAGGCCAAAATCGTCCCAAAACCTAAGGAAAATCAATGATTTTTGCTTTCTCGCCTTTTCGCTTCCGATGGCCATCCGAGGCCTGGAGATGGCTCCAAGATGGCCCAAGAGGGCCCCAAGAGAGCCCCAAAAGAGCCCCAAGACGGCCCCAAGAGCGCCCAAGAGCACTCCAAGAGCGTTCCAAGAGGGGTCCAAGAGGCGATTTTAGGGGCTTCCGAGGGGGGGCGCTAATTCACCCCCCCCTCTTGTTTGATCGACTCCCTCCAAGATGGCCCCAAGAAGCGCCCAGGAAGCCCCAAGAGGTCCCAACATGGCCCCAAAATGGCCCCAAGAGGCCCCCAAGAGGCCCCCCGGAGGCCCCCAAGAGACCCCCAAGAGGCCCCAAGAGCCCCCCCAGATGCACCCAAGATGCTCCAAGAGGCCTCGGCGAGAATGCCTAATCATTGATTCTACACAGGTTTTAGCCACATGGAGGCCTCTTGGGGGGGGGCACGGATTAAGATGACTCCAAGAGCGTCTGGGAGAGCCCAAAATGACCTCCAAGATGGCTCAAGATATCCCAAGATGTCTCATAATGGCTTCCTCTGTGTGCTGCCCACTTCTCTGATCGAGGCAATTCCTCTGGGCATCGTTTCTGGATGGGCTGGTGGGGATTCGCGAAGCGACAACAATTGATTCAAGTCTGGATGAAAATGATTCCATATCATACGAATCAGCACGCGTTCCTCGATTTTCATTTAACTCAGATTTAAATGATTTTGTATATAGAATCCAATGTCTGCCATATGTATACACAGAAAAAATAGCGATAAAACGATAACAATTCTACACGCTTCGCGTATCCCCACCAGCCCGTCCAGAAACGACGCCCAGTTTCGGCGTCTTGGGTGCCTCGGGGGGGCCTCTGTGGGCCGTTCGGGATTCTCTTTGGGGCCTCCTGGGGGCCTCTTGGGGCCAGCTTGGGGCCTTTGGGGGCCTCCTGGGCGCTTCTTGGGGCCTCCTGGGCGCTTCTTGGTACCTCGGGGAGGTCTCTTGGGGCCTCTTGGGGGGGCTCTTGGGGGCTTCCTGGGAACTTCTTGGAAGGCCTCGGAGCCATCTTGGAGGGGATCGATCAACGAAGGGGGGCTCCCTAATTACAATCCCCACCTCAGGAGCCACGATCCTCGTGAGGGGTGTCGAATTTTAGCCCTCCCAGGGGTCGATCTTGGACGCTCCAGCGCGCCGCGGAACCCCCTGTCCAGGTCAGTGGGGAGGGGGTAGGGGAAGGGGTAAACCCCTCCCCGAAGGGGAAGGAGGGGTGGAAGAGGAAACGCTCTAAACCACCGACGCCTCCTTCTTCCCCTCCTTCTTCCCCTACCGGGAAGGGGTTTAGAGCGTTTCCTCTTCCACCCCCCTTCTTCCCCTTCGGGAAAGGGTTTACCCCTCCCCCTACACCCCCCCAGTGACCTGGACAGGGGGTTCCGCGGCGCGCTGGAGCGTCCAAAATCGACCCCTGGGAGGGCGAAAATTCGACACCCCTCACGAGGATCGTGGCTCCTGAGGGGGACTGTAATTAGGGAGCCCCCCTTCGTTGATCGATCTCCTACAAGATGGCTCCGGGCCCCCCCAAGAGGCCCTCAGGAAGCGCCCAAGAGACCCCCAAGAGGCCCCAAGAGACCTCCCAGAGGCACCCAAGAAGCGC
>CAUYUJ010012270.1:40000-80000 GCA_963575745.1 Prorocentrum cordatum | reverse complement strand
GCCCGCCGCAGATTGTCCGGCGCCGCTGGGAGCACGAGCCCCTGGCACGTATGTACGTCGACGCAGAGTCCGACCATGTGCGGGGCGCACGGGGGCAGGATGGAGGTGCGCAGGGTCTGCTCGGCGGTGGTGAGAAGTGCTGCCAGGTCGTCCACGTAGGCGGGGCATCTGTCCCCGGTGGCGGCATAAGTTTCCTCAATGACGGGGTCGTATGCCATGCGCCATAGGAGGGGGAAGGCGGTGCCCCCCATGCCGATGGAGCGAAGTAGCCGCCTCCTGGGTCCGGCGTAGGCGCCTTTGCACGTGTGCGCGTGTCTATGCTCGATGAGGGCCATGAGGGCGTGCCTGAGCCAGGTTGGTAGCCTCCAGCGTCGCAGGGGGGCAGTCTCTCGAACGCTGTGCCCTGGTCGGCGAATAGCGTCGCCGTGGCGGTGGACGGTGCTTCCCTGATGTAGGCGTCAACCAGGGGGCCGTAGTCTCCCAGGAAATGGTGCCAGGCAGCGCCGGAGGGGTGGGGGGAGGGCGGGCGGTGGTCGGTGGCTGCAGTGATGTTGGGCCCGCATTGTCCACCTCTCTTGGCTGCTTGGTACCCTGTGAGTTGGGGCCCGATCAGCGGCCCGAGAAAGTCAGCCAGGGATGCGCCGAATAGGCGGCGCATGCATGTAGGCAGCTGCAGCGGGCGTAGGTCGTTGGGGCGCTCGGCGTCAGGGATCTGCAGTATCCGCATTAAGAGGTCCACGGATGGACCGAGGACTTGCTCGAGGCGCCTCGGGTCCACGTGGGCGATGTGCCAGGCCCGGGCCAGGAGGCAGGCGACGAATCTGGAGCCTGGGTGGTATGCTTCGCATGGTTCTCCGTCGATGCCAAGTGCGCCCCCTGCTGGGTTCAAAGCGAGGGCGGCTAGGTGCCCCCGCCGTGGTGTAGGGAGGTCCGGTAAGTGAGTCTTGCGTCCACCCGCGAAGTAGGAGTCCAAGAGGCGCGTGCAGGCTGGCGGCAAGGGTGGCGCCGATTGCCACGTGCCCGCTCGGCTGTTCCATGAGACCTTTTCCATCTTGGGGGCGGTGTCGTGCCAATGGTTGTCGGGTCCTCGCACTCCTCTTAAAGAGTGTGACTTCTTGAAAATCTCTTGACCAATCCGGTAGTGCGGGGCAAGCTGGCCCTCTCAACACCGGCGCCGCGTTGCCGCGGAGTTAGCTGGGCTGCCCGTCGTTGGGCCTGGTCCGCGCGCCATCTGGTCTCCCGCGCGGCCGCTTCGCTGGGTGATGAATTGCTGCCGTTCCCTCCTGTCGAACGCGCGAACGCACGCAAACAGACGCACGCGCGCGCACGCACAAACACAAACACAAACATTTACACAACGCACAAACGCACACGAACACACGCAAACATTAACGCACAAACACAAACACACGCACAAACACACAAGCACACACAAGCACGCGCAAGCACATTCAAACGCACGCAAACACTAACAAACACAAGCGCACACAAACACACACACACATATATATATATAATGTACCTATACGACCACCCTTCGGGTGATAAGGAGGTTCGGGGGGGGGGCAACGTCTCGCTCGATCGATCTCGCTATCGATATCACTATCGGTCTCGCTCGATCGATCTCACTCGAACAATCTCACAATCGATTTCACTCGATATGTGTCAGTCGATCGATCTCACAATCGATCAGACTATCGATCTCACAATCGAACTCACGATCGACCTCACTATCGATATCACGATCACATTCGGTCTAAGTGTCGATCTCACCATCGATATCACAATCGATAACACAGTCAACGTCATCATCATCAACATCATCGTCACCAGCGTCATCAACATCATCATCATCACCAGCATCATCGGGACACCATCATCATCATCACATCATCACCACCACCACCAAAATCATCATGAACATCATCACCATGATTATCAGCATCGGGACACCATCATCGTCACCATCATCGTCACCATCATCATCATCATCAACATCATCATCATCATCGGAATACCACCATCATCATCACCATCGGGGCACCATCATCATCATCGGGGCACCATCATCATCATCATTCGCATCATCACCATCGGAACACCATCATCATCGTCACCATCATCATCATGACCATCATCATGCCACCATCATCAGCATCAACATCAGCATCATCATTACTATCATTGGGCCACCATCTTCAAAATCATCATCATCACCCCGTCA
This sequence comes from Prorocentrum cordatum, assembly GCA_963575745.1. Taxonomy (NCBI): domain Eukaryota; class Dinophyceae; order Prorocentrales; family Prorocentraceae; genus Prorocentrum; species Prorocentrum cordatum. The sequence goes on along the minus strand of CAUYUJ010012270.1, from coordinate 77,776 downwards.
TCATCCTCATCATCCATATCGTCATCATCATCGGGACACCATCATCATCACCATCATCATCGGGGGACCATCATCGTCACCATCATCATCATCATCCGGACACCAGCATCATCATCGGGACACCATCATCATCTCCATCATCATCATCACATCATCACCATCATCAGCCACATCATCAGGACCCTCAACATCATCGTCAACATCGGGGCACCATCATCACCATCATCAGCAACATCACCATCATCAACATCATCATCATCGGGGCACCAGTATCATCAGCACCATCACCACCATCATCAACATCGTCAACATCATCATCGTCATCATCGGGAAACCATCATCATCACCACAATCACCATCATCATCATCATCACCATCATCACCGTCAACATCATCAACGTCATCATCATCATCATCATCATCATCATTATCGGGACACCGACGGGACACCGGCGGGACATCGGCGGGACACCGCGCGCCACCGGCCCCCGAGCGGGACACCGGCGGGACACCGCGGGGCACCGCTCGCCGGAAGGGAGACGTTTGGTCCGGCCGCGCCTCAGCTACAGGAGACTTATTTCTCGCCCGCCCACGCAGCTTCGCCTCGCCCGCACGCGCGGCACGCACGAACACGAAACCGAGACAGATTTTCCGGTAGGGGGGCTCTCCGTTCCACTTCGGTCTCACCCCTTCACCTCCGATGTGTATATATAAATATGTATGCATGTATGTGTGTATATATATACATATGTCGACACCACTCATTGCTATATTCTTTGTTTGTTGTGTTCTAGAACTCAAGATTATACGAAACCACCAACTTGCCCTGGCAGAACACGAGCCCATGGTGTCAATCCGGATATCATCGACAGAAGAAACATTGATGATGTAAATCTTGTCGCAACTGTTTCGTCCTCCTCAAACGGCTCTGCCCACGTGCTTCCGCAATTCCAACCAATATGCTGCCTCCAGACCAACCAATGTCATATGTAATGTAGATGTTTCTTTTTCTGTGATCTTGGCTTCTCAATTTCTATCACGGCTTTTTGAAAAGATGGTTCCTGCGTTCGCTCCTCATATCCTCCCAATGCTTCCCCTCTCCTTCATCATTGTCATCGTCGTCGTCATCATCACCTGCTAACGCACCCATTGCCCCGCATCTCTTCTGGCATTGGGGGCGCGGTCGCATGCTTCTGCGACATCAATTTCGGCGCACCCCTAACACGTTGCGTGGCCTCAGCACGAGCTCCTCCGAAGGTCGCGCTGGCGCCGTCCACGCGCGTCCGCGGCGGTCATTTCGGCGCGCTCCTCGCGCGTTTCATGGCCTTGCCAGGAATTCCAATCCAAGCCCCAGTGGCGCCGTCCACGTGAGTCCGCCACGCCTATCTCGGCGCGCCCCTCGCACGATTCGCGGCCCCATGGGCAACTCCACCCAAAACGCCAAGGGCACATGCGCCCGCCACATCCATGTCGGCACGCGCTTCAGACGCTTCGTGGCCCCATCAGAGCTCCCCCGAACGCCCCAGCGGCACCGGCCACGTGCGCCCGCCGCACCCATATTGGCACACCCCGCACGGTTCGTGACCCCATGGGGGGCTCGACCGCATGCGCCAGTGGCGCCATCCACGGACATTTCTTCGGCACACCATAAGTTTCGCACCTGCATAGGGAACTCCAACCATAACCCCAATGGCACCGTCCACGTGCGTCTGCCACGCTCTGCATGGCTTCCTCCGCATGCGTCTGCTACACCAATTTCGGCACATCCTCGCACGTTTCGTGCCCCATGAGGAGTTCCTCCCAAACCCCGATGGCACCGCCCGCGCCCGTCCGCCACGCCCATCACGGTACACCCTTCGTGCACTTCGTGGCCCCGCAAGGAGCTCCAATGAAGGCCCCAGTGGTGCCGTCCACACGCGTCCGTCGCACCAATTTCGGCACGCCCCTCGCACGCTTCGTGGCCCCGCAGGTCCAGGCCTCGCACGCCCCTCGCAGCTCCGCCCAAGGCCCCAGTGACAGCGCCCACATGCTACCGCCACTCCCATTTTGGCAAACCCATCACAGCATCGTGGCCTCATAAGGAACACCACCCAAAGCCCCAATGGCACCGTGCACGTGCGTCCGCCGCGCCCATGATGCTGGCAGATCACTCACGCGTTTCGTGTCGGCACGCCCCCGCGCGTTTCGTGGCCCCATCAGAAGCTCCACCGAAAGCCCCGCAGGCACCGTCCACGTGCGCCCGCCGCGCCCATCTCGGTGCACCCCTCGCGCGTCGTGGCCGTGTAGGGAGCTCCACCGAAGATGGTGCTCGCGTCTGCGGTGCTCGCAGCTGCATATGGTTGGGTCCTTCGCATGATCGCATCACCCGGGTGACTCCAACCTAAGACCCATGGAGGCCCAACCGGAAAGAAAAAAAAATGGGGCGCGCCGAAGAACCCAGGGGGTCCGGTTTCCGCGGAGGAAAGAAAAAACCCTGGCGATGGGGTTCGAGCACGGGGGTTACCCCACCCTCAAATTCCGGAAGAGGAATGAACTCCCAGCCGCGGGGGTGCCCGCGCGAGGGGTCCCACCCCCCCAAGCGCAACCAGAGGAAGAAAAGCGTGAGAGCCGAGACTGTAAGTGCAATGCAACAACACCTTAATCGCGGTTGCACTAGGGATTTGTATTAGTACGGGAACAACTGAATTACAGCCGGTGAGGTTTGGGTTCGGGTTCGGGCTTTTATATTGGGAACCCAGTATATTGGATCAGAGAGTTGTTATAGTACCACTTAAACCGGGGAGTTGTACGGGGGAGTTGTGCTCGGGAGTTGTACCATGGAGTTGTACTAGTACTGGGGATTGGCGATAGGGCGTTGTTCTAGGGGACACAATTTTACCAACTGTAATATGATACCAGCTGCACTCGAATATTTGCACGGCAGGACAACGTGCTCTCTAGGAACAACTGCGCGATTGGACATGGTAGTACCACGTACTCAAGTACGAGTTGTACGGTAGTCGGAGGGGTTCGGGGGTTCCAACGGCAACGCGCGCGGGGAAGAAGGAAAGAAATCCATGCGCCGCCAGGGGTCCCGGGTTTAACGGGTCGCCGCGAAGGTTGACCCTCCGCGGAAAGAAGAGAAGAAATCCGGCCGGGGGGTTGGGGGGTTGAGGGATGAGTCACGGGGGCGATATGATCGCACCAGCCCTTGAGGGCGTAGGGGGTTCAGGGTGTTTCGGGGAACACCTCTCCCTCTTCTCCTTCGGGGAAGGGAACCCCCCCCCCCTGCCTCCTTCCCTGGACCTGGACGGGGCGTTCCGCGGATCGCTGGAGCGTCGAGCGCGGCCTCGGCGAGGGGGCCGACATCATTGGTTCTACGAATGTTTGGGCGCCATCCTGGCCTCTTGGGGGGGCGACGTTAATTCAGGAATCCGGCTTCTTTGATCGGTCTCTTCCGAGATGGCCCCGCGGGCGCTCCCCAGGCTCCCGAAGGCGCCCCAAGAGGTGGCCAGGAGGCTCCGAGAGGCCCCAAAGAGCCCCCCAGGATGCCCCCAAGAGGCTCCCTAGAGACCCCCAAGAAGAAAAGGAAGAAGAGGTGCTGGCAAGGGAGATCACCATCGAGTCTGCCTGCTGGAATTCCCCCCCATATCTTGTCGAACGTTGCGATTGAGACCGCGGTGCCAGGGGTGGTGGCGACGCGCGCAATCCAAAATTCCCAGCAAGCAATTGCAAACTCGCTGGCGCCACCCGTAAAACGTATTTCAATTCTTCTCCCGGGGCCTCGATATCCACCCAGTAATTGCCGGCGCGCCGTCGACTTATCGTGGGCGCCCTGAGCAATGAAATTCTAGAACCGGTCGAAACATGTCACGCGCGCAGTTTCCCCGCGCAACCTCTGCGATAGCTCGCCAGCCGCGAACCAGTGATCCATGGTGTAAACGAGATGTTCAAGCAATGGGGGGTCTTACAATGGCCTGGGAACTTTGGGCCCTTTGTCTTCTTTTGCGATCTCATATGCGAAGATCCCTCGCGCGCAACTTTGTATGCCCCGCAAATAAAAAAGGCATTGGGGAAATGCGTCGGGAATTTTGACGGAGACTGCGTCTTTCTTTGGACAATTGCCATTCGACATCCCCACGTCAATCTCTTCTGGTTCAGCCAGTGGCTCAGCGGCGTCGACCAAGTCTTCGTCGGCCGGGCCAACAATCTCGCCCGCGTCAGGTTCGCCAGGGGCGGGCGTATAGTCAGAGCCTACCTTGGAGATCATGGGGCAGATGCCCCGAGACAGCCCCTGGCCCGAAAACCCCCAACTGAGTCGGTGGCAACTGGTCAGCAATAGAAGCTCCCGCTGCGCAGTCTCTGTCCATCCACATTTGCGGGTGTCGAAAACGAATCATTTTAATCCCACCAGCCCTTTAGGGCGTCGGTGGTTTAACGAGTTTCCTCTTCCACCCCTCCTTCTTCCCCTTCGGGGGGGGGGGGGGGGGGTACCTTTCCCCCTGCCCCCTCCCCACTGACCTGGACAGGGGGGGCCGCGATCGGTCAGAGCGTCCAAGATCGACCCCTGGGAGGGCTAAAACTCGGCACCCCTCACGAGGATCGTGGCCCCTGAAGGGTGGGGTGGGGTGGGGTGGGGGGGCTGAAATTCAGGAACCCCCATTCGTTGATCGATCTCCTCCAAGATGGCTCCGAGAGACGTCTTGGGCCCCCTCTCGGGCCCTGCGCGCGGGCGGGCGGAGCGCCGCCCGCCCGCCCGCAAGGCCCAGGAGCCCACCAAAACGTTCGAAGATACTTCCAAGACGCCACCAGGGAAGAGGAAGATGAGGAGGAAGAGGAGGAGGAGGGGGAGGCGGAGGAGGAGGAGCAGGAGGTGAGGGAGGAGGAGGAGAAGAGGAGGAGGAGAAGGCGGAGGAGGAGGAAGAGGGGGACGAGAACGGCTGCCGATCATCGGCGCTCTTCGTTCGAGCGCCTGGTGTAGCATGGGCTGGTGGGGATGCGCGAAGCGTCAAGAATAAGTAATGGCACCCGCTGGTCCGTCCGATTGCAGCGGTCGGCGGTCTTGATGGCCGTGGGTGGCAACCAATTAATCCTTGCGGGTAAAATTCACGGTTGTGCGGGTCTGGGCAGAGCCAGCAGAAGGGCCCCCAGCCGTTTCTACATTATACAGAAAAGCCGCGGCGCCCAGCACCGCGCAAGTCCGCCTCTCGAGAGCGACTGCTCCGTGGGCGACTGCGCAACTCCATCGGCCCAGAGCCTCTCTTCCTGACAGCGTGAGATATGGCGTCCTTCCATGAATTGTCAAGTTGACTCCCTGACCATCGGGCAAGAATATATGTGGCGTTTGGCGCGCAGGCCAATGAACAATGAAGCCGTGATTAATGCGTCGTTCCCAACTGAAAGTACGCTCGGGGCTTCCGGCGTAACGGGTGCTCTGACATGTCCATCTTGAAACTTACGACATGCCGCGTCATCTGAACCCAGGGCCCTACTGGAGCCCCTGGCAACTTTAAGGGTAATGCTAGGAAGCAACTTCCTGGCCTTATCCGTAGCAGTGGCACTTCTGATAGATCTCTCAGCGCTGAGAATCAATCCGCAGCCTGTGTTAATGCTGAGACGCAGTGAACCATGCTGACGTGACCATTCCTTCGGTCTCCGACGGCTGCGCTGCCTTCGGATTCGTTCTCCCGCCCCGCTTATAATCTCCAAACCTCACTCCCAAGATCCGAAGCCTTGGAGATGGCTTTGCGCAAAGATGCCTCAGGTTTTAAAGCAATTCGGGAGTGTATTTCCATTGGAAGATGCCATCTGCCCTGATTAGAGGATTGGGATACTTTCCCTTCCCGGGCCATTCTAATGGTCAAGGTGAGACTCCTTGTGAGATGATGAAAACGAACAATCAGGCCACGCGATGCGGAACGTGCCGTCTTCGCGCAACTCTGGCCTGGGGTTGCGCCATGCATTGTGTTGATGGCGGCCCTTGGTAGAATAAAATTAAGCATGGGCAGGCAAGGGCGCGATGTCGTCGACTCTACCGATTGGCAAACTTCAGAACACATAACACGCATCGGGCTAATATCACAGCCACAGTCCTCGTGTTAACTTGTCGGTCATCAACATGTCCCAGGAAGCGAATGGCTGAACCGCTGGCACCTGGTAGCCGATGTCACGGATGCCCTGAAGTGTTGGCGCGGAATCGGCGCTGTGCGCCAAAGAGGCACTCGTTCTCAAGTGTCCAATTCCAACAAAGAACACTCCCTTTGCCTCTTCCGCTCCTTTTTGCTGATGCCTTTCTGACTACCCTTCTTGCTGCCCGTGTCAGGCCCAGCCGCGGAATATGCTTTGGCCTCGTTGGCTGCAGCGGACTCAGCCTGTTTCTGAATGCGTTCATATCGCTTCTCGTCCCTGCTTTCTGCGCAGCTCGCCTCTATTTGTAGGGTCGCGGCATCTCGTCGGGGAGTAATTCTGCGCTGTCGGTCACGTGGTGGATATCAGCCAGCGTTGACTGCAAGTAGATTGGGGGGGGGGGGGGGGGGGCGAGAGGAGGGCGGGAGGGCAACGTCCAGCAGGCGCGAGCAAGCAATCGGATGCAAGCAAGCGCAGGCGAGCAATGGCACGCAAACGAGTGCCAGCGATCAAGCGCAAGGCAGCAAGGGCAAGCAGGAGCAAACAAGCGAGAGCAAGCACGCAAGAGCAAGCAGACAAGTGCAAGGAAGGCAAGAGCAATCAGGCACGTACGCAAGAGCAAGGAACGGAAATGCTGGGGCGGGGGAGGGGGGGGCATTGGGAACGAGGGTGGGGTGGGGTGGGGGGGGGTGGGGGGGGGGGGGGACATGGGGGAAGGAGGGGGGGGGGGCATTGGAAAGAAGGGGTTCCATTGGAAAAATGGGAGGGGGGGGGGTGCAATTGGAGGAAGGGGGGGGTCCTAGGACTCATTGCTTAGGATGAGCTGGGACTCCTATAGGGCAAGCCTATGTGGGGAATCATTATGATGATCTCGGCATTTGCCTCTCGAAACAGCGCGACGAACAATTTTCTCTTGTGGTTGTTTTGCAAGGCCGTTGGGCGCGTCCCTGGCGCCTCTGCGCCCCGGGGTAGTCGATCTATCTCTGATGCTTCTGCCTTTGCCCTTATCATCCTTGTCTGTCTTGGGCGTCGCAGCCGGCTGAACCGGTTGCGGCGCAGCTGCCGCGGGCTCCTCGCGCATGAATGGGCGTCCCAGCTCCTTGTTTGGGCGTCGACCGTCCTGCGGTGTGCATTTGCGTGGCACTCCTTTCTCCATCCGTCCATCTTGGATCTTCTCCGTGCGTTTCCCCCATGACTTCCTCTGGTCAGTAGGGCCCGCGGCAGCGGCTTCATCTTTGAATTGCCACCTTTTTATTGAAGGTCTTCTTCCGGCAATCAGGATGATATTCGTTTCGCTCTTTTCCCGTAGTTGCGTGTAATTGCCAGCGCAACCGCTCGTGCGCCTGGACATCCGTACCTGCGTGGGCACGGCGCATTTCGTAAAATATGATTGCCCACTTCATCGTCGGAGCTATCTTAGTCTTCTCATTGAAGTGCTAAGTGGTTTGCTGCTGCCGCGTCTGGCGATGGTTCGGAGCCCCCGTGCAGGTCGCGGTGCCAAGCCATCCAGTCATTCTAGAAGTAATATTGACCTCCATATATATGTATATATATATTTATATGTTTGTGTATATATATGTATATTGATGCCGATCTTAAACGAGCCCTCGCCGCCGCGTTTCTGCCGTGCCCTGTGCGAACGGAGAGCCGTTGGTTGATCGAGAGCATCCTCTCTCGCCCCGCGAGCAGACGGGATTCATTATGTGCGTCGTATACCATTCGCGTGATCTGTGCGTTGAGATGAGTCTGTTGAGGTGGGGGACCTTTCTCCTGTCCCATCTCGGGAAATTTCCCAGGGGGGAACGAAGCAATCACATGCGCGCACACGCATATATATATATATATATATATATATATATATATATATATATATGCGTACAATCATTCGCTCGTTCCCCCCCGAGCTCCACGGGGGCTTCGGATCTACATCGGGATCCACTGCTTGGGTGGTCCAGTGCATTGTTCCTGGCGCGTCGGCTGAGGCAAATGATGCTGCCCTCGTCGCGTGGGGCTTCAATTCGCGAAGCCCGCTCGTGTCGGGGACTGGCGTCAACTTGATCTTGGCTGTTTTTTCCTGCGTGATTTCAGACATCTATGGGGTAAGTAATAGGCCCGCGTTCTCTCTGTCGCCGCCTCCTCTGCCGCCGCCGCCGAAGCCAGGGGCCCCCCCCCGTCGCCGCTTCCACTTCCGGCTAAGCCGCTTGCAGAAGGCGATGTGCCAGGTGGCTCCTCGGGAGCATCAGGCGCTGCGGGCGAGGAGTCTTCGGGCGGTTCGAGAAAGGCGGGGCGCGTCCGCACTGCGAGAACACGTTGTTCTAAATGTCCATCGGGGCTCCAATCGACGTCTTTCAAGTCGGGGAATCCTGACTTGACTTCGTTTGCGTGGGATTGCTTGGCTTTCTCGACTTCCTCTCGCTATTTACGCGTGCTCATGAATATGCATTTCTGCTCTTCGATGGGGCTGACCGAGCGCGCCTGCTCGTCCAACTGTTGCCGGCGCTGACGTTGCTCCTCCTGGCGCTTTCGGGCAGCTTCCGGTCTGGCTGCCGACTTGTCCCAAGCGCAATGCTTGCGTCGTTTTATCGTGGAGTCGATGTGGGTGTCGCAGCGTGGCGTGGCGCATTGAGCGCAATTGACCTTCCTTGCATTCTTGGCAAAAGTGGCGCACGCGCGCGCCTCCTGGGGCTACGGCGACACGCGGCCGCGGCTTCCTCTCCGAGGCCTGATGCGTTGAACTTTCTGGGCCCCGAACGTCAGCCCACGCGACCAACCGCTCCCCGAATGTCGAGCTCCTGTTTGCGCCCTCGCGGCAAGTGGGGCCGCGGCGGGGCCACCCCGCGCAGCGGATTGAACCCGCGGCGCAGTCGTCACCGTTCCATCGCTGTGCCTTGTCGCGTCGCGGGCCCTCCGAAGAGCAGTCAAATCATCGTGCTTCTCTCTGCCTGGCGAGATCCTCGGCGAGCGCGTTCATGTCAGCTTTCGTCTGTATTGCTTGATCAGTGGCGGTGCTCTCGAAGCGTCGCTTGTTGTGCAACTGCTGTTGCTGCGTCATTCGCATGGTGAGCGCGGGCAGCTGCTCGCGCCGCCCTCGCGCGCGTCGCGTCCGCCGCTGGCAGATGGGAATTCCCTGCCTCTATCTCCGCCTTCTGCAACGCATGACGCATATGTGCTTCCCTCGCTGCCGTTCCCGCCGCTTCTCGGCTTCCGATGTCCATCATCTTCTGCTCCGCTAGCACGTCCAACTGCGTCTTTTGCCTTTAAGCTTCCATCGGGCTCAACTGCGCTGCTTCCGATGCTGCCTGCCGGCCCAAGTGGGCTTGCTGCGTGGCATGCAGAAGAGTCTCCTCCCCGTTATGAATCATCCAGATTTGCGCGTCCTCCTGCGCTGTAATCGCGCGAAATTGCGCAGCCAGTTCCTCGCGAAGTCTCGTTTCATTGGCTAATCTTTTCGCGGCCTACGTTTGCTGCCATTCTAGAAGGGCAAGATGACGACATGCGTGCTCTTTCATGTCTATGCATGTGAAGCAGAGCTAACTGCCATTGCAACGCTGGCGCGCGCGTGAACAACCCCCGCATGCTGGCCGATAGCATGGGCGCCTCATGTTATGTTCCTTCCAAGGGCGTCTGTTTTCCGCTGACGGGTTGCATCGAGGCCCTCTGGCCCAGCGGCCAGGGGACGATCCGCAGGATCCCTGGGTGCTCCTCGATCTGGCGCGCGTTACGTAGGGGCAACGTTGGAACCAGGAGTGTCTCTTGGATTTCGCGTGTAGCTGGGCGCTGCTGGTCATCGATCAAGTTCCCTGCCAAGCTGGAGGTCTGCATCTGGGAATCATTCGCTATGCTTGCATCCTCAGGCGCCTTAGGGCGCTTTGCTTCAGGTGTCTCCCCCGTGCTGTCTCTCGCATGATCCGTCTGAGATGCGATCAAAGTTTTCTTGTCTCTGATGGACGAAATATCAGATTGTAGACCGTCATCTTACATGATAGCTGAAAACTCATGAGTCAGGTCGACTTCCCCCTCCGCTGGTTGAGCCGATCCCGATTCGCTGTCTTCCATCGGAGCAAAAAAGATCATCAATTAACGAGATAATGGGAACACCCGGGCGGGTATGACCTAACGCATCATCGGGCGGGATGTTCGGATGATCCTGCGCAGTCTCCAATGGAACCATGAAGTTGAGAGCGCTGACTTCGGTCATTCGCGCGTCCGGCTCATCATTAGAGGCCTTCGGCTGATAATCAGTCACTCGCCAGTGGAATACGGTTTCTGGCAAAAATCGGATGTAACGGTGGTGTCAATGTGTCGTCGCATCGCTCTTGATGGAAATAACAGAAAAGGCGTCTCAAGACTCAATAGTCCGACGAGCTGATATAGTAGGATGCGGGAGTAAAGGCGGAGGGAACGACGACAAGGCGACGATACAGGCACCGTCCTTTCCCACGCGCGCGGGACGCGCTTCTGGCACGAATCCCGTGCCTCGATCCTTCACTTTACAGCTGCGGTAGCGGCGGCGGCACGCGGCGGCAGGGAACGAACGGGGAGAGACGAGTAACAACTCATAGTGCTTCTCTCTCTCTCCTCCCCCTCTTCCTCCTCCTCTCCATCCGCCTATTTCTCCCCCTCCCTCCTCCCTCCTTCCCCTCCTCCACCTCCTCCTCCTCCACTTCATCCTCGTCCCCCTCCTCCTTCATCCCCCTCGTCCTTCTTCCCCGCATTGCCTCATTCGGTACACACAAACACGCTAGCACACACAAACACACACAGACACACATAACCACACCAATAAAACACACACGCAAAAACACAAACACACACAACCAAACACACCAACACACCATCACACAAACACATTACCACACAACCACACAACACACACGACACCACAACCACAACCACACAACCATACAACCACACAACCACACATCCACACAACCACACACACAACCGCACAACCACATAAACACACAATCGCACAACCACACACAAACATGTATACATATATATATATATATATATATATATATATAAATATGTATATATATATATGTATATACAGTTATATATGCATATACTTCTGTGTATAACGTATAATTGTATACATGTCTATATTTATGTGTATACACATACCCGTATAGAAAGTCAGACAGTTAGGCATACATGCACATATCAACATATGCAGTTGCACAATTCTTTACATATGCGTGAACATGCTTGTGCTGTAGACATCAGAGCAAAGTGGTTGAACATCTGTTTCTTTTTCGAAATTCCTCCCTCTTCTTTGGGTGCTGGTTTATTTTCCGTCACACATGCCGTGGCCTTGGACAAGGAGGCAAGGGAGGGCCCTGAACGCGAAGACTGCCCGCGAGGCTGCGCGTGCTGGCCTCTTCATATGCTGGCCCATCACGATTGGCACATCTAAAATCACCCTAGATCATATATTCACCTCGCGTGTCGCACCATTTGAAGCAGTCGACAATCTGCACGTCGTCACTCACGTTCAACATGATACAATATTCCGTTCAATGCGGGGGCCGTTGAACGATGCGTAAACAAGCGTCCCACAAATGCAAGCTTCGGGCATGGTGCCGGGTAGGGGAGACGCTACAATTCACATCGAAAAGCTCGGGCCCGACGTGCGGATGGGCAACAATGAATGACCATTCCAACCAAGACAGAACAATTCATTACGCACATACTTCCGAACGGATGAACAACAAGCGTTATCGGATCATCTTCCTCATTGGGTGGCGTTCGCAACGTCAAGTGTACCACAGGCGAGCCATGCCATTCGAAACCTGCTCTGGAATTGTCGGCGCGTCACGCAAAACTGCACGACGACGGCGGAATGTGCCGAAGATTCTCTGACATTCTGGGAGCGACGGATCTGGTGAACGCCACGTTGCTACGTTGCAAGAGGGAATGGGTTGCCGTGGGTTTGCGTTCGACGGGTTCTGCTCCAGAAGCGTAATGGGTATCTTGGGATAGCTATCTCCGTGGTGCGTACCAAGAAGCCGAGGATCGCAACAGCTATTTTCAAACATGTAAAAGCAACGCAACCTTACTGCATCCATCGTGCTATTACGGCAGATCGCGTGCAACCGGCGACTGGAACAAAAAGGGTTTCCAGCCATGCTGGACGGAAGTTTCTGCGGGGGTCGAGCTGGCTCCGCCACCCGAAAACGCAGATGCCACAGATTTCGTTCACGGCTAGCAATGTACCGTGCTTGCGTATTTCGTGGTCCGGCTGGAACGGTCTTGACAGCTGTCCCAAGCGATCCAACATTTACCATGTAGTTTTTTAGAGTTCAATTGGTGGTGCGAGATCGGTTGTTGGATCCTTTTTCAAGACAAGACAACCTCGGCGACTGGACAACGGCTGATTCCAGGAGTGGCACACATCAAAATACGTTCGGTGCCCCCCGACCAGGCGTGGAAACTGATAATCCAGGAAGCGGGAACTCGAGTTCGAAAGACTGATGCCCAACATACGCAGGCACAAGCAACAACACCTATGCGAAACAATATCAAAATGACACTGCACATAGGCCCAGATATGAAACTAGCGGTCACAAGGCATTTGCATAAATGCCTGCGCGCTCCCGTGTAACAGCCGTTCTGGTGATGCGAAAAAAGCATCCTTGGTCAGCGCCTGCCAGGCGGCGTCGGCCACACTGTTGCAACTGTCTGCGTCCTTGCGACACTGCGGAAAAGAAACGCTCTCACACCACGTTCCCCACTTCCTTCCTCCTTTTCCTTCTGTTCTGCTGCCTACTATCCCGGCAAGGGTCGTTGAATCCGTCGCTACCGATCACGCGACTTCTACAAGGAGGCGTAACGCCTGTCATGCTTGCAGCTCATCCTATGTTTCTTGCGACTTGAAGTGACGGCGACAGACACTATTCGCGAAGCGGTACACCCCGCACGCGGATCGTCACCGGATGGACGCTTCGCATAGCGTTGCCCCGCTCACTTCGGTACACCTCTAACACTGATCGTGCCCCACAAGGAGTTCCACTTACAGCCCCAGAGGCACTGTCCGCATCCCGCTCCCCGCCTACTTCGGCACGCATCTCAGAGGGAGCTCCACCGACGGCACCAGAGACAAGGTTCGGATACCACCCGTCCCGTTCATTGCCGCACACCCCTCACGCGGATCGCGCCCGACAGGGAGCACCACCCACAGCCCTAAAATCAAAGTTCGCACATCGTCCCCCCGCCCATTTCGGCACACCCGTCACGCGAATCGTGCCCGAAGAAGCTCCGCCCATAGCTCCAATGGGCAGCTTCGCATGGCGCCCCCCCTGCCCATGTCGGCACATGCCTCACACGGGTCGTGCCCCACAAGAAGCTCCACCTGCGGCCTCAGTGGGAGCGGGTACACCCTGATGATTCGGCTCACGTGGATCGTGCCCCGCACGGAGTTCAGCGCGCCTGTACACGCTTGCTCCGCAGCAGCTCTCTATCCGCACAGTGCAGCGGCGCCCAATATATGAAGAGAGGGCCGCGCCCTGCGCTGCACGTGACTGCATAGCGTTGAGCGCTTTGCCAAGCTAATTGTTTGCTGATCTACTGGCCTTTGGTCCATCGCGCGGCCGTGTCTAGGATGTAGGTCAGAGGATTCTGGAACACCTGTTGGGGTCTCTTGGCGTGTTTCTTGGGCGCTTCTTGGAGCAAATCCCACCAGACATTCAGGGCGTGAGTGGTTTAGGATGTTTCCTCGTCCAACCCCCCTCCTTCCCCTTCGGAAAAGGGTTTACCACTGTTCTCTATCAATAAACATGCCCTCCCCCAGGCGACCGGCAGCCAACCAGGACAAATGAGAAAGGGAACGATATCCAACAACAAAAAGCTCACCGCGGTGGGTGGGGGCGAAAAGGGAGACCCCCCCTGGCGCACGAAAAATGTGGGGGGGGGGCCGAAAGGGGGGCTGGGCCCCCCCCCCCCCCGCACTTCAAGCTCTGCCCGTGCGAGTGCCGCGCGCAAGGGGGAGTCCTTCCCTCCCCCCCGACACTCCAAGCTCTGCCCGTCCCGCTTGCAAGGGAGGGCCCCCCCCTCCTCCTCCTCCTCCTCCTCCTCCTCCTCCTCCTCCTCCTCCTCCTCCTCCTCCCCCTCCTCCCTGGCACTCCAAGCTCTGCACGTGGCGCGCAAAGGGGAGCCCCCCCCGTGGCGGTCCGGCTCAGGCACGGTTTCACTGTTAATGTGTGTGTGTGCGTGTGTGTGTGTGTGTGTGTGTGTGTGTGTGCATGTTCATGCATTCCCGTGTGCGTGTGTGTGTGTGTGTGTGTGTGTGTGTGTGTGTATATGTGTGTATGCGTGGTAATGTCGTTGTGTATGTGTATGTGTATGTGTATGTCCGTACGTGTATGTCCGAATGTGTACGTGTGTATGTGTGGGTGTGCGTGTACGTGTATGCATATGTGTATGTGCATGCGTGTACTTGTATGTGAAGTTGTAGGTCTGATGTGCATGGGCGTATGTGTATGTGTGTGCAAATGTGTGCGCACCATATCTGTGTGGGTATTGCATGCGTGCGTAATGCATGCATGCATGTGATAAGCGTTGAATGTTGTCATATGCGCATGTGTGTATGCGTCGCTGTGTGCATGTGTGGTATGTGTAAAAATGCTTGTAGGTATGCATGTGCACGTGCGTGCGTGTGTATATTTGTGTTTGTGTTTGTGTTGGTGTTGGTGTTTGTGTGTGTGTGTGTGAGAGAGAGAGAGAGAGAGAGTACTTTCTTTCCCGACTAGGCAAATCACAACGTCGGAGGTCTGAGTCCCATCTCCTCTTCCTCGTCTTCCTGTGCTCGTTCGAATCCTGCATCCCCCTCTCTGCTGATCCAGACATCGAACGTTTTGAGCACACCAAGACTCATGCCGTTCGCCGTTTTCGGCGTCTAGAAATGGTTTCTCCGTCCTCGGGGCTGCACGCGGGTTAGGCTGGGGCTCGTGGGAGCTCATTTTGTTGACCATAATCCGCGCAAGCGCCGCCGCTGCCTGTGGGTGCCCACCGTGCTGACCAAACTTGGTCCACGCGGGCTGGCCTTGCGGGGACTCACACTGCAGACCAAGTCTGGTCCGCGCGGGCTCGGCCGAGGCCCGTGGGCTCGGCTGGGGCGCGTGCGGGCCCAACGTGATGGCCTGGGCCCGTGGATGCTGGACCGAATTTGGTCCGCGCGGGCTCCGCCAGGGAACGTGGGGGATCCGCTGACGGGACCAGATTTTGATTCGCGCGGGGTCCTCCAGGGCGCGTGGGAGCCCACCGTGCGGACCACAGCTGCTCCGCGCGGGCTAGAAGGCCACCCGTTCGGACCAACTTTGGTCCGCTCGGGCTCTCCCAGGGCCCGCGGGAGCCCAAAGCTCGGCCGGGGCCCATGTAGGCTCACGGGGGCATGGCCTGGGGCTCGTGAGGGCCCACCGTGCGGACCAAATTTGGTCCGCGCAGGCTCGGCGGGCAGGAGCCCGCGAGGACTCACCGTGCGGACCACAGTTGGTCCGCGCAAGCTTCGCTATGGCCTGTGGGGGATCCACCGTGGAGCTCGGCAGGAGCCCCGTGAGGACCCACCGTGCGAACCAAGTCTGGTCCGCGCAGGTTCGGCCCGGGCCTGTGGAAGCTCACCGTGCGGACCAGATTTGGCCGCGCGGGCTAGGCCAAGGCCTGTGGCGGCCCACCATGCGGACCAAATTTGGTCCGCGCAGGCTCGGCCAGGGCCCGTGGGGGATCAACCGCGCGGACAACAATGTGGTCCGCGCGGGCATGGCCTGGGGCCCGTGGGGGCCCACCGTGCGGACCAACTTTTGGTCCGCGCAGACTCGGCCGGGGCCTGGGATGGCCCAACGTGCATACCTCATTTGCTCATTTGGTCCACGGGGGCTGGGCCAAGGGCCCGTGAAGACCCACCGTGTGGACCAAATTTGGTCCGCGCGGGCTCCTCCAGGGCCCGCGGGGGATCCACCGTGCGGATCAGATCTGGCCCGCGCGGGCATGGCCCAGGGCCCGTCGGGGCCCGCCGTGCGGGCAAACATCTGGTGCGCTCAAGCTCGGCCGGGGCTCGTGGGGGCTCGCCGTGAGGCTCGGCAAGAGCCCGTGGGGGATGGATATTTGGCCCGCGCGGGCATGGCCCGGGGCCCGTGGGGGCCCACCGTGAGGACCAAATTTGGTCCGCGCAGACTCCGCCAGGGCCGGCAAGACCCCGCGGGGAATCACCGTGGGGAGCAAATTTGATCCGCGCTGTCTCGACCAGACTTGGTCCGCGCGGGCTGCGCCAGGGCTCGCGTAGATCCACCGAGCGGGCCACATTGGCCGCGCGGGCATGGCCGTGGGGGCCAACCTTGCAGGCTGGATCTGGTCCGCGCGGGCTCGGCTGGGGCCCGCGGGGGCCCACCGGTGGGGCTCGGCAGGAGCCCGCGGGGACCCCGCCGTGCGGCCCGAATCTGGCCCGCGCGGTTTCCACCAGGGCCCAACGTGCGGACCCAGCTTGGTCCGCGCGGGCTCGGCCGTGGCCTGCGGGAGCCAACCTCGCGGACCAGATTGGGTCTGCGCGGGCATGGCCTGGGGCCTGTTTTGGGCCCGCCGTGGGGCTCGGCCAGAGCCCGCGGAGACATGCCGTGCGAGCCAAAATCGGTCCGCGCGGGCTCGGCCAGGGCCCGTGGAGGTCCACTGTGCGGACCGCTTGGGTTGTTGTCGATGTGGCGGTGATGGTGATGATGAGGATGATGATGATGATGATGATGATGATGATGATGATGATGATGATGATGATGATGATGATGATGATGATGATCATGATGATGGTGAAGATGATGGTGATGACGATGCTGCTGCTGCTGGTGATGATGATGATGATGATGATGAGGATGATGACGACGATGCTGATGAATGAAGCTGGTCATGATGATGACGACGATGACGATAATGACGACAACGGTGATGATGATAATGACAACGATGAGGACGATCATGACGATGACTATGATGACGATGGCCATACATTTTATGTTGATGATAGCGGTGATGATGACGACGATGATGACGATGATGATGCTGCTGATGATGCTGGTTGTTGTGATGACGAGGGTGGTCACGACGCTGGCAATGATGATGATGATGACGACGACGAGTACGATGACGATGGAAGAAGCTCTTCCTCCTCACCCTTCTCCTTCTCTTCCTCCTCCTCTTTCCCTTCTTCCGTAGCTGCTTTGCTCCAGCGGTCCAGCAAAAGCCCGAGCAACCGTGTGGCAATGAACCGGCCAGAATTTTGGACTTTGTAAATGATGGATGCCATGCGAGGGCCGTCCCAATAATGCGAGCTCTGCGCGGGTATGGAAACCGTGTCGTGCGCAAAACTTAACAGACAAAGCTGGGTCAGCCGTTTATGAAGGGATGCATACAATTGTTTGTAATCCTCCGCAGACGCAATTGCTTAACAAAATTATTCACTGCGTGGAGCTCCCCATATGTGCATCTACTCGCATGGACCTGTCCGCCGTGAATGTCTAGGCGCAAGAACTTTCGAATATTAACGGGCTTCAGTTGTGACGGTCTGGACATCAATCTAACTGCGAATGAATTGGAGTGTGAATGAGCCTCAGTAGTACGAGCGCGTCTCTGTGCATGAGCCTGGGGCCTCCTGGGGCCTCCTGAAACCTACTGGGGCTTCCTGGGGTCTCCAGGAGCCTCTTGGGACCTCCTGGGACCTCCTAGGAAGGTTTCGTGCCCCAGGAGAGGCGCAATCTATAGCAACAGACGTACATAAAACATTGCGGATTAGAGCCACAGGAGAAGGGCAATCTATAGGAACACGCGTAAAACACCAAGGACTCGTGCCCCAGGAGAGGCCCAATACATAGGAACATGAGTAAAACATTTAGGATTGTGTACACAGGAGAAGGACCATCTATAGAAACATACGTAGAACATCAAAGAATCGTGCTCCAGGTGAGGCCCAATCGATAGGAGCATACGTAAAACACATGGGATTGGAGCCACTCCTGTTGCCTTCTGAGGCCTCCTGCTCCTGGGGCCTCTCGGGGCCTCCTGTTGCCTTCCGAGGCCTCCTGGCGCTTCCTGTTGCCTCCTGGGGCCTCCTGTGGTTTCCTGAGGCCTTCTGGAGCTTCCTGGGGCCTCCTGGAGCCTCTTGGGACATCCTGTGGCCTCTTGAGTCTTTCTGTGGCCTCCTGATGCCTCCTGGGACCTCATGTGGTCTCCTGGGGCCTCCTGGAGCCTGTTGGAGCCTCCTGTGGCATCCTGAGAAGAATCTGCGCCCACGAGCCTGGCCACCAAAACAAGCAAACCGATCGAGACATCCTCAAAATCTGGCCCACCTGGGGGGTGAAAATGAGCGCCTCGCTCGAGACATCCTCCAAATCTGCTCCGAAAGCGAAGGATGTTGGGCCCAGAAACAAGCAAACCGCCTGAGACATCCCCACATCCCCAAAAATGGCCGCGAACGACGATGTGCAAACACCCCTGGCGGCTCCCCTTAGGGCCACGAGCCTGGCCACCAAAACAAGCAAACCGATCGAGACATCCTCAAAATCTGGCCCACCTGGGGGGTGAAAATGAGCGCCTCGCTCGAGACATCCTCCAAATCTGCTCCGAAAGCGAAGGATGTTGGGCCCAGAAACAAGCAAACCGCCTGAGACATCCCCACAAAATGGCCGCGAACGAGCCCGTGCAAACACCCCTGGCGGCTCCCCTTAGGGGTGCTGAAACCAGCGCCCCGCCTGAGACATCCTCACAATCTGCTCCCAAGCGAAGGATGTTGGGCCCAGAAACAAGCAAACCGCCTGAGACATCCCCACAAAATGGCCGCGAACGAGCCCGTGCAACCACCCCTGGCGGCTCCCCTTAGGGGTGCTGAAACCAGCGCCCCGCCTGAGACATCCTCACAATCTGCTCTCCAAGCGAAGGATGTTGAGCCCAGAAACAAGCAAACTGGGTGTGAGTAAGTCTGTGTATGAGTAAGTCAGTGTATGAGTATGTTTGAGTGTGAGTAAGTCTGATGCTGAGTAGGTCTGAGTATGAGTAAGTCTGAGTATGAGTAAGTCTGTGTATGAGTAAGTCTGAGTATGAGCAAGTCTGAGTATGAGTAAGTCCGACAGGAGGGGAGGAGGAAAGAGGAGGAGGGAGAAGGAGTAGGAGGCGTCCAAGTAATAACAATAACCCCATCTTAGGATATGGGGAACAACGCCGCCCGTTTAATCTTGCAGCTGCCAATGGGCAGTCGCGGGAGCACCAACCCTGCGGGTCGAATACAGGCATGTTCGGAGTTCGTCATGGCAATGTTCGGGGGCGCTTTTGCTGAGCGGCAATCTGCCATCAATTATGTGTCGCGTGGTGATGCTTGGAGGACGCAGCCTCGGAGCAGAGAGCGTCGGAACCGCAAAAATGGCTGGGAATTTGCTGCAATGGTCGGGCGCGTCTGTCACAGCTGTTGTGACAAAGCGTGTATGCAGATAGTGCTCCGCGGCCTGCTGTACTTGTGGATTGCCCAGGTCAACATTGGTACGTTTGTCCAGGTTACCTCCAGAGGTGAGCTTTTTCTTGGCGGCCCTTTGTGATATACCACCAATGCCTCCACATAGTTCTAACATATCTACACAACTGTCCCTTCCGTAGCAGAGGGTAGGGCAAATCGTGAGTATGTCGGCATGCGTGTCCGAAATGCCGCTTGGGAGTGTTAAGAAGAGGCTGTCGTCATCGTCTGACTCCAGCTCTTCTACTAGAGCGCCAGAGAGCAGCGTCGCATCTCCTAGGCACGAGGAAATCTCCACCACAGTAGTCGTTGCCATCTTCAACGTGTTTGGGTATCTTCTTTGGTCCGATGCCAGCCTGCTTGTCGGCTTTTTGTTTTCCTTCTGCTTTATCCGGGCATCAATTGGCACTGCTGTTTATGTGTTTGGTGTGTCCACCAACGCACGAAAAATCAGAATGGGGGGTAGGCCCCCGTCGTCAAGCCCAATCGAAAAGGGGAGGAGAACGATCATCTTCGATGAACGTAGCTCGTTTCCTGTGGCTTAGTGGTGCATGCCCGTATCTGAGCAACGCTTGTGGGTCCGTTTCCCAATGCTGTCTCGTACATGTACTACGAACTCCTTTGGGTAGAGGTGCTTTCCACTTGTAACCAGTCGGTTGGTCCTTGACCTGAATATCTTCGACCACCTTCATTTTGTCAAGGTCAAGTGTAAACCAGAGTGCTACATCGTCTCAACTTGGTCCGCTGTGGCTGGGCTGTAGGTAATTATGCGCGTTCGTACATGTGCGAGTGAACACTTGTAAGAAGGCTTGTGTTCTATCTTTGTTTGTGTCCTTGCAAAGTTGGTCCACAAGTTGTGCTGTCAGGAATGTCGATGTCTTGTTTCGCCGTTCGGCGCGTTCCTGGTCGTGTCCGTACCATATATATATAATTCTCTTCGGTGTCTGTACACTTACATCTCAATAGTGTTGTTGGTAGCTTCGTGCGCGATGTAAATATCTGTATATGGGAGCCACTGGGCCTCTTGTTGACACGACCAAACTGAATGCCGACATGGCGTAGACGCATCCGGATACCTCTGAGTTTGAAGCTCTGGAGGGCTTCTTGTGCTGGAACCGGCCTCCAGAAATATTCAGGCGGTCCTGCCCAGACTATTTGCATCAGGAGAGCTTGTGCTTTGGTCAGGAGGTTACGTATTCTCTGTATTCTCTCATAGTGTGGCCCCGAACGTTTGCCTGGCAACCTAACGTGCCAATCGGCGGGTGTGGCCGCCCAGAGTAGAGTGTAGTCTCCAAATAAAACTCATCCGAAATATTGTGTTCCCGTCGACGTCACAACCTCGTTGTGCGCGATGCGCTCGCGCATATATCCTCGACGGCGTAGTTCGGCGGAAGCCGCGCCCTGATACCTTCTGTAACCAAAGCTCTAGAGTGATCTAATTCCGCGTTGGTTGTGGAGTAAATCCACGCTATTCTTAAATATAAGGCACGTGCCCGCGCATCTGGCCCCCTTGGGGTGGCGAGCAGGCTTGGCCAGAGGGCCCGCCTGCCCCCGTCTACGAGGGTCATCTATGTGGGGAAGGATGCCTGGCGTTTCGTCGCTCGAGCACGTCCTGCCCCCGCTGGTGCCCTGCTCGGCGGTGTTGTGTGACGACGAACTAAGGTCTCCGATGTGGCAGACCTGTGGCATGTCCTCCGCAATCGGGATAGTGCCCCAATTCTCTCTGGGCGTGGCCGCCCTCGACGCGTCGGGGCTGCCGGTGAACCAGTCCCTTGCCTCCTCCAGGTGTGGATGGAGGGCGTGTGCCATGGGGTCTGGATCCCACTTGTCAGCTGCTCCTTTCACCTTGTGGTGGATGCCTGCAACCAGCATCCTGGAAATCTCATAGCGACCCACTGGGCGATCATATCGATACCAGTGCTCACTGGTCGAGCTGACCATCATGGTGATCGCGTCGTCCACGGCCTGGTCCATGAATCGGTCCAACGTTTCACGACTGTACTCGCCAATGCCCTGGCATGCTTGGGATGCCTGTCCACGGTCGGCCTCTGTTTCGCGCTGGGATGACCTCCCTGCACTTACGTCGGTGAACGTTTCAGCTGCTGACTCACCCTTTGTTCCAGGAGTGGCCTCCCCATAGTTCGAACATGGGATGGCTAAGTGTCCCGAGGGTGTCTTTTCAACATCAGAACCTGCGCGCCTTTTCCCAGCAGCACCTTATACGTGTGTGGGCCTGGAAATCTACTGCGCTCCCCGCCCCCTCCAAAAAAAAAGATTGTCCTATTTGATTGCATGCGTGTGAGTGAAGCCAAGGATGGCAGGTCAATCAGATCCGGATCCCTCTGCGAAGCTACCAACAGAAGCCTCCCACTTTGCGGTCGGTGGCTTATCAGGATGTTGGTATCTACATGCGATCGTGAGCGCCCCCCCCCATGGTCCGGCATATAGCTGCACCGCTGCCAACTCCAGTACCATAGAGCATCTGTTCCTGATTCGTGACCTTCGGAATGTGTCCATGCCGATGGGATTGTGGGTCGAACTCTCGTGCTGCATTGATGCCTCTGATGTTGATGTTCGGTCCAGTATCCGCCAGCATGCTCAGCATTCCAGGAATCAGAGTTTTGAGTCTTACTGCCGAATACACATGCTGATGCTGGCTGGGAACGACGTGGTATATGCATCCGCGCCCACCTGCCTTCTGATCCTCCTCTGGTGGACGATAAACTGGCTTCTCGTCAGGTTCGTAGTTGTAGGATTCCAATTGGCCATATAGGCATTCGTTTCTCCCGCCGCGGCGGTCTCGCGTTCAATCTCCCAATCAGCGTACCTTTTGGTGTTGATTGGTTCAGGCAGTGCATTCGTTTCTTCACCGGTGGTGCGGATCACTTTGTCCTGCAGCATCAAGGCTGCGGATTGCTCATACATCGCCCTTTCTGCAGCCACTGCCTGTTCCAAGGTCACGTTGTTCGATGGGGATTCTACCCTGCTGCTCGTGGCCGAGCGAGGGCTTCTGTGGTGCATTGTGCCCGCCTGCTTCTGTTGTTGCTCTAGGCGGTCTAGCAGTGAGTTGTTAAAGGGGTTTGGCATTGCACGTGCTGCAGGTGCCCCCGCATCCTGTATCGACGGGGCGCTGACTGCAGGTGTCCCCGCGTCGTGCAGGGGAGGATCGGTGTTGCCATTGCTGTGTGTGTGTGTGTGTGTGTGTGTGTGCTGGAATCGTATGGCTCGTGGCCGAGCTTGTCGGTGGAATTGGCGCTAGGAACTCATCCAACCTGCGGCGCAGGTCAGACCTCCTGAGCCTGCTGAGTGGCCACAGCTGCTGAGCTCGTTGTGTCCAGCATGATGATACTCGACCATGATGTATCCTGATCCCTTGCCTTTGGCACATGGAGCCTCTACGCCAGCCCCTGACCTTCCCTTTGACACGTGCACCCGAGCTTGTGGTCCCAGCATTCGGCATGGTACTGGTGACCGCGCTGAAGCCTCCCCATCTTTTCGCGCAGTGTGAAGGTCTCAAGGAAAACGGCGCACTGTCTGAAGGACATGTCCGACACCACAGGTGCGTCTGAGCTCGGGCGTGTGCGCCCTTGCCGTTGCAGCGTGGACTCATCCAGTTCGTAAGGGGGCGGTGGTGGTCCATCTCTGGAACTCGGATTGGACATCGCAGTCGGCGCGTGTCCGCGCTGTTCGTTGCGATTGGCGATGTGTTGCGTCCGCCTCATGTTGCGATCACGTGCGACCCCTTGGGCTTCGTCTGCAGCTTGCATGTTGGCTTGCATTATCGCGTGGATGTCATGCAGGTATGGCGGCAAGGTGCTTGCAGGTGGTTTCAACTCAAGGGCAGGTGGCTGCGCTGTCGTGTCTGGGTCCGTAGGCGAACGGTGATCGATGACTCATGTTTGTGATCCTGAGACACGTGCCGCTTGCAACTGATAGAAGTCATCCGCCATGTCCCGAGTCACTTGGTTCAGGGCCAATTGGCCCACCATTGGTGTTTCGTTGATCTCCGCATAGTACTCGGGAGAGACTGGATAATCAATATGCGGTGGTGTTGGGCCTTGGAAGGGCAAATGCGCTGGGTGTGCAGCGAATGCCGGAATGCATGGCAACTTATCTGGGTCCTCAGGTGATGGGCTCACATCAGGGTGTGACTCCCAAGGGGGTGTCCAATTGTTCTGGTCCGTCACGTCCACTCCGAGCAGCCTCATCTCAGCCATGGCTGACTGATGTTGTGGCTGCATAGACCTCTGCTGCTCACGTGCGGACTGCCTGTGTCCAGGCTGGTCCGCTGTCGGTAATGCCATCGGCGAGCCTGTTGGACTGCCAGTGGTCTGGCCTTGGCGAGGGGTGCCGAAGAGCGTCGTTGCCCTTCTTGCGGCTGCCAGGTCAGGATGTTGGCGCATCATGGCCATGCGCTGCCTGAGGTCCTCATTGCTCTTCGATGCTGCTTGTAACCCATTGGGCGTGTCCGCCCCTGACGCTAGGCTCGGCTTTGACCTTGGGTGGCCGAATGCCGTGGGCTCGAGCCTGGTAGAGCCAACGTTCGACTGTGCCCTTGCCGGTCCGAAACTCACGGGCGGTCCTGCTGGCGCATTCCGCGGGGCATCGGCCCAAGGATCGAACCTACCAAATACGTCCGACAGATTTAAGACGTCATTGGATTGAGGCATCATCCATGAGGATGAGCCTACGTCGGTTGGCAAGGCTGCCGGTAGCCCGGCATATGTTGGCGCGGCGTCGTCCGCAGGTGTCCCCGCGTCCATCAGTAGGCAGACGTCTTTTTAACGCGTGCCTCTTCAGTTTCAGGATGTGATGCTGGGGGTTCTGAGTCGATGCAGGGTGCCGAGTTTCTGGTGCATCCTGGTCTGTGGCGCTCCCTGCCAGGAGACCCCGTGGGTGTGTCCACCGCGACGCCGCGCGGCAGATCGGACTCGAACCAGCCGTCTGCACATTGAAATTTGCTATGGTTATCGGTGCGTCCCGGGGAGACTGTGCCGGACGTGTCTCCGCTCGTATTCGGGCTTCATCGTTCTCTGGAAGAAGTACTTGGTCGGAATTACGCCATCGAAACGTTTTGTCAGAACGATATCGTTGACGAAGTGCCACACCTTTGCGCCATCTTGCAGCGGGCGAAGGATGGATGCGAATATGTACACATTTGAATCGGACCTGTGGCCTGATTGAATCCTGGGGTCTCGTGTCAGATACGGGCATCCGCGCGCAAACTGCCTACCCGGTCTGGTCCTTGGCCTGTGCTCTGGGCGGCGGGTCAGTCCGTGCGCAGGGGTGGTCTTGAGATATGCTCATGGTTCCATGTGTAAAGAACTTTGGTGCAGCGTCGCTGGCTGTATCTAGTACTGGAGTGTGCAGCGGTTCTGGGCACGTGATGTCAGGAGGCGAATGTCCCTTGTCAGCTCTGATCCACAGCGTTGGGTTGTCGTCATCATCGCGTGCATATTTTAGCTGGGGACGTGCCTTCGTGGCGCCCGAATTGCCAGTCATCTCGGCGATGTGCAGCAGTAGCCGCGTCAAATATTCGGGCGGTGGACGTGCCATCCAGTGCGAGGCTGTCTCGTAATTACGACCGCCCCAGAGTTTGGCCAGAGCATCGTTGACCTCTTTCCATCCACCGTAGGGGTCCCATGACCAACAATCCCTCGTGAAGCGCGAGCAGCACTGATTGTTACGAAATGGCTGAAATCTGCAGGTGTATGACCACCACGCAGACATATCAGTCGTGTCCTTTTGATTTGGTAATAGGCAAATCTTTATACCGTTGCCTCTTCATTGAAATTTCTAACCTTGGCTGTCCCCCAGGAGTCGGAAGGTCCACGAGACGAAGGTGCCAACGTACCTCTTCCTGTGGTGTTACGGCAGCAGTCTGCGTCGTCATCGCAGATAGGCCAGGATTGTTCTCTCTGTTGGGCGTGCCCGCCCCTTCTCATCCTTGAGAACACATGGGCGTGTCCGCCGCCGCTGGGATGTCGGTGCCGCCCTGCCTAGAGGGCGTCGCCTTTTACCTTGGCACAGGCAGCGCAGTCGGCGGCGGCTAGGCTGATGACGAGGCTGCGGCCGACGCCCCAGCAGATGCGTCGGCGGGCGGTCCGCCCTGGTACCTTGCCGAAGGCGGTCCACCATGGAACTCTGACTGTGCAGCACTGACCAATTTCACTGCCTTCTCCTTGCCTTCAGGCCGGGAGGATTCCGCTTGGAGGCTTTCCGGCTTGCGCTGAGGCAACTTGCCTACTGGTAGTGGCTGTGGTGCGTTGCTGGTGCCCTGGCTTCTCCCCCCCCTGATTTTCGGCGGCGGGTCTCTTGTGTCTTCCAATTTTCGTGCCGCTGCCGGGTTGCATGGGGCGTCGGTGTTTAGCTGATCCCTGCCCGTGGCCGAGCTCGGACTTCTCTGGCTTCCAGCCGATAGCTTCGGTGTCCAGCTGCACCGAAATGGCGGGCCCCTGTGCGACTTCTCGGACCTTTAATGACAGGCTGATCGGGCATAGAGGTGTCGAGCTGCCTTTGAACCGTTCAGCCTCCTGCTTGGCGCTGCCTTCGCGCCCGGAAGAAAAGTGCTCACCCTGGTTCTCCTCCTGGTTATTGTCTTTACCTTTGAACTCGGGAGATCCGTCGAGATGCACCTCCTGTTCAGGGCGTAGCTTCTTCTTGGGGGCCGCGCCTTCTTGGGTCTCTTGGGCGCGTCCGCCCGCTGACCCAGCGGGCGAAGTTGGCGCGAGGGGCTGCCCCCCCCATTGCTGGTCTATCCAGGAGGGGTCGATCCAGGAGGGGATTGCAGGAGCTTCAGCCCTTGAACTACCAGCGATCTGCCCCGTCGTGTTCAACTCGCGGTGACGAGGAAGAGCGCTGCCGTCGTTGTCGTTAGCGTCTTCAGCAGGATTGGTATCTAAAGGATGGTAATTCATCCCATGCGCTGTACTTCGGTATCGGACATGGGGGCCATCTGTAATGGGCGTGGCCGTCCTGCTGCATGAGCCATCACCGTGGTCGGGATGCCAAGCCGTCTTGCCATGATGCGCCGCGATGGACCAATCGGGCACTCTCTACGATGCAGACTGTGAGGTGGGCACGGGCGCATGCGGTATCCCCTGCGTTCAGCAATCGCTCGACGCTTGAATGCCCGCTTTTCGTCACTGTCTCTGGCACGGCGGTATGATGATTTGATGATGTGGCCTCTTTCGCCACGACTAGCACAATGTTTTAGAGAGCGCCAATGACGAATCTGGTTTTTGTCAAGCCCTGTTCGAGGGAATCTGTCACATCATATTCGTCGATCTCCATGCGGGGGCCCTGGTTGTCGCGCGAGAAAGCCCATTTCCCAATCCTCTGTCGCCAGAGCCCGAGCCGTGCGTGGGCTCGGCTAGATCGGCGTAGCCTTTGCCCTTGGAATGGCCAGCGCCTCGAGGATGGCTGCGTCCGCGGCCAGGGCCGCCCGTGCCCGGGCTGTATCTGCCAGCGTTGCCTGACGCGCCTGCGGCGTGGCGGGCCGTAGAGCTGCTGACCCTGTGACCGCTTCATCAGTGGCCTTTGCACGGTTCGCCAAAGCCGACTGGGGCCTTGCCAGGCTTGCCATACTTGCCCCGCACCATGAATGTGTTGGTGTGGGTCTGGCCCCATCCTGCCGCAGCCCGCTCCTCCGTGAGTCCGAATGCTGTCGGGGCTGGGAGCGGATGTAGGCGATTCTGCTCGTGTCCGAGCTGTCCGGCCATTTCAGCGTCAGTGGCAAGTGTGGTCTCCGCATCTGACATGCAATCGTCCCCGTCGTATTCAGATTATTCCCGCGCGTTTCCGTGCCGACGCGTACCGCCCCAATCCTCGATGGATGTGTCGTAGAGCTCCCCGATCCCGTCGTGGAGGCACTCCGTGTACCGTTCTACACACATGGCGGCGCTGGCAAAGTGGGCCATCAAAAATTGCGACGAGAGGCTGGGAAAGGTTTTCTCTTGACGCCGCCACGTGGCCGAACGCCGGATACCAGCGGGCATTATGTCAGTGGTGGCTGTGCCACGTGACGTATGCCGTTCGGCACATCCCAGTGTGTCTTGGGACCCCCCAGGGGGCATAACGTCACAAGTGTAATGATGCCCACCACGTGTGTAACTTAATTTTTCTTTCAGTTCCACATCACGTGACATAACTAACACAATGTGTATCGGAGCGCCCAAAGCACCCGACGACGACGAAGACGAAGACGAAGACGACGACGAAGACTGCCACCACCACCACCATCAACATCACCATCAACATCACCATCACCATCACTATCACCATCAGCACGACCGCCACGACCACCACGACCACCATGACCACCACGACGACCACGACGACCACGACGACGGCCACGACGACCACGATCACGACCACGAAATAAGGAGCCGCGCATGTTAACTAATGAATGACGATGCAGATTTGCCCCGTGCGCCAGTGGATGAATTAAGATGCAGGTGCGCCCGCTGTGCCAGTGAATTTGAATGCAGGTTTGCCCGATATGCGAGTTGCTGATTAATCTGCAGGGGTGCCCAATGTGCCAGCGGCAACAGAGCGCGGGGCGCGCCAGCGCTGGACTGGCTTGGGGGCGCGCGTGCGCCCCAGCGGCCAGGAGTTTGAGAAGACCATGGGAAAACCTGCGCCGACGTAGGTTCCAATGTTTCTGGACGGGCGGGGAGGAAGACGGGCCCGCTGACTCGCTGCTGGTTCCATTGTTTTTGGGCGGGCGGGGATCAGCGGAGGCCCGCTGACTCGCCGCTGGTTCCATTGTTTCTGGGCGGTCGGGGAGTAAGAGGGGCCCGCTGACTTGCTCGACATTTCTCTTTGCTGCATCGGCGATACTGCTCCTCGTGTGTTCGCATCGACATTTTCGCGGATCGCGCTACTTCGGGGCGGAGTGGGCGAGACTGATTGGGGGGAACGGACTCGGGGCCGCCCTCTGCAAAGGGCACCTCATCGAGTGACCGCTGAAGAGGAAGCGGGGGGGGGGGAGGGGGGGGCGAAACGAGGGCGGACGTGTTGGAGCAGGAGGAAGAGGAGGAAGAGGAGAAAGAGGAGGAATAGGAGGAGGAGGAGGCGGAGGACGGGAGAGGGAGCCCGCGGCTCGCGGCCGCGGTGCGCCTTCCAATCGGCCACCTCGCTCGATCTCGGCCATCAGCTCGACGCGGGCGGACCGTTCGAGGGGGGCCCAGACGGCGTCGTGCCCTGCGCCCGGTAGCTTCTGTCTGGCCCCCCAGCTCGGCGATCGCCCCGACCTCTGGCGACGGGATCGGCTCCGCGGTCGCCCGTGCGTCTCCAACCCTCAGGCGGCATCGGCGCAGCGTCCCCGGCGACGGCCGCGTCCTCCCTGGGCGCCGGCGCGGGGGGGCCCCGCTTGCTCTCCGGGCGGCGGCCGGGCGCGGGCGTCGGTGGAGGCGCCCAGCTGAAGGCTTCAATGGGCAGTCGGCAGACTCCGGCGCGCGCGCCTGGGCCAGGTCGCGTCGATCGTCGCCCGGCCGCTCCAGGTCGGCGGGCCGCGGCCTCTCTTGGGAGCAGTGGGGCTGGCGGCCATCGCCCGGCGCGGAGTTGCGTCCTGGGAAGTGGCCGCCGCCCGAGAGCCTATCGCTCGTCGAGCTGCCCGACAGCAGCTCCTCCCTATGGCATCCGTCGCGTGGCCGCGCCCAGTGTGCGCGCCGTTCCTGCTCCGCGCCGCCGTTCCCTCGGCGGCCAGGCCAGAGCGTGACCCTCTCCCGGCCCAGGTGCTCGCTCTCGAGGCGCGCTCGGCAGCGCGCTCCACTTTGGGGGTCAGCGCGCCGCGCCAACTCCGCGGGGGGCTGGGGCTGGGCGCAGCGCGGCCCAAACCCGGATCCTTTGGCGCGACCGGCCCCGCTCGGGAGTGCCCCCCCCCCCCCTCCCCCTCTTCCCTTCTGATCTCCTCGTGCCAAGGCGCTAGACGCAGACGGCGCTGTTCCGCGCAGCACAGACGCCCGCCCAACCGGATCTCCTCGCGTTGGAGGAGGCCCTCACCCGCCCGGGAGCGACGCCAGTGCCGACCACCAACGCCCTAACAAAGCTGGCACCGCCCAATTGCGCCACCTACCAGATGCCGACCCCCCCGAGCCCACCGATCAGCCGCAAGCCCTCCGCGACGACGACGGCCCACCGACCGCCTACCACGCGGGCGACAGCGATCTACCGCCTGCCATCACAGCGGCCAGGGCCGTGCAATACATCCACGCCCACCCCTGGCGCTTCCCCCCTACGCAGCTCGTTGAGCGACCCGTTGGCCCCGCGCCTGGGCCGGTCACCCCCCCAGGTGGCAGCGGGGCCCGTGTGCCAACGGGCGGGGGCTGCATCGAATGCTCGAGATCGCACAATGCGCCCGACTCGAGCCCGAGGGCGACGGGACCAGCAAGACATGGGTGGAACTACAGGAGCGACGCACCTGCGCACTCGACGTCGCCATCCAGAGGTACGACCCTGAGTGGCACCCCAAGATTGTGAGCGACTGGGGTTTCCAGAACCGCCCCATCGGCTCAAGAGAAGGGGAATGAAGATGCTACCTCTTTGCATGGGAAAGAGACTAGCACCTGGACGGGGCACGGACGACCTGAGCGAGCTTGCGCTCCTGGTCTCGCGCAAATCGCCCGTCGCCGGGCGCCTCTCTGAGGTCAGACCCATCTGGCCCCCCTCCCCAGGCGCCCGCGCTGACGGGCAATTAAATGGGCGGGCGGTGCCCCGCCGCCTGGCTGGTCGCGTGTCTTGGCGCTGGGCAAGGGCGCGCCGCCCGCCCTCCCGACGCCCCGACTGAGAAGCTCCAGCCCTGGCAGGCCTGGCGCCGGATCGACCGAGCCCCAGGTCGGGTCCGAGGGTGCCGCGCTTGGCGTGCCGTACACGAACTCTCTATGCTCCACTCCCTTCCCGAAGGCATGCGGGCCCCCCCATGCTCGCCGCGCCGTGTATACTTGCGTTCCGCGCCGCCCCCGTCGACCGCGAGGCCGCCGCCGTCGGCGCGGCCGACCTGGGCCGCGCAGAAAAGCGGCTGCGCGCGCGGGTCGCAGCCGACCTCGAGGTCCGCATCCCCGACCCCGACAACCGCCAGGACGAAGTGCCCTCCCAGCTGCCTGCCCTTTCCGACAAGGAAGTTGAAGCCTTCCCCGGCAGCGCATGCCGGAGAGCGCCCCCCTCTCCACGCCTGCGCGACGCCCGTGCAGCGGCCGCCAGGCACAACCTCAACGAGGCGCAGGCGAGGGTTCTACAACATTCCGGTACCACCCTGGTGCTGCTCGCCCACGGACCTCCAGGCGCTGGCAAAACAATGGCAAGTGCCGCCCTGATGGACCTCGGGCTCACGGCCCCCTTGCGCCCGTCCCGGATTGTCCGTTGCGCTGTTCTTTGGGTCCAACAAAGAAGCTGATATGCCTGCCGAGTGCCTCTATGACGGGGCGCCCAGCTGGCCGACGCATTGAGCGAGGACACGTGCTTCCCCGAACAGGCAATGCTCCTGGCCAGCACCGACAAGGTCGCCAACCGAGGAAGCCCTCCAACTTACCCCGCTCGCCCGCTACAGGAGGTGCCACAACGCGCGCCGGCCTATCGCGACCCGCGAGAGCGCCGCTGGGCTCGGAGACCCGACGCGCCATCCGCCCACCTAAGCATCCTAGAGGAAGCCGGGCAGTCAACCGGGGCGCTTGCCGCCACCCCCCTAGCGCTACCTGTCCGCGGCGGGGGGAGATAGGTCATCTGCGGAGACGCGAATCAGCTCGACCCCGCAGTCGTCTCCAACAGGGCAGCCGCCCTGGGCGTGGCCCTCTGCGTCTTCGCGCGCTTCCGTGACTCCCTCGTCCAAGGCCGCGACCGCAACGTGCTCCTTAACCGGTGCTGCCGCGTGCGCCCCGGCATCCTCCAGTGACCGCCCTACTGCTTGTACGAGGGCTAACTGGCGTCGGGACTGACAAGCCGAGCTACGACGAAGCCCCCAATCCCTGGCCCGCCGTGGCGAACTGCCAGACCGCGGCCACCAAGCGCCAAAACCGGACCCGCACAGGAGGCCCAAGAAGCCGCTGCCCCCATCGGGGCCGACGGCTTCCTCAACGCAGCCTGCGGCGCCCAGCATGGGGTCTACATCAGAGTACTGATATTCCACGAATGGTCCGCAGAACTCCGCGCCGGCCTCGCAAGAGGAACCGCCGACCTCGGAGAGGCAGCCGCCGTCTGCGATATCGTCATGTCTATCCAGAAGTTCCTCTTGCGGGGCAACAAGGGCCCTGGTTTTGCGCGGCTAGAAGGCCCAGCCCGTGCTCGTCAAGAAAAGCTGGCCCATTGGCCCTGCGACCTTCCTGCGAGCCCACCGCGACAAACCTGCTGGACCAGGGGCGGGGGGGTTCAACCCCATAGGCGCTCCCCCGGCGCCTCGGGCCAGTGCCCCCCCGCCGTCGCCCATCTCCAGAGGGGGCCTGGAAAAAAAGGGCCCACCCGTTGGCAATATTCGGCCGGCAGGAACCCGACCCGCTAAATGGACTCAACATCCACTTCCAAAGGTTGGGACAGTCCTGCCCCCTGCCCTTCCAGAAAGGACTCGTCGGCGTCGCCACCATCGACGGCAGCCGAGGCGACGAGGCAAACCTCGTCATCCTTTGCGCCGCGGGCGCCGCTCCCTCCAACCAGTGAGGCTTCGTGGGCGACCCCCGCAGGGTCAACGCTGCATTCGCGCGGGCCTAGGAAGGGATTGTGACGCTTATGGGCGTGTGCATGGCATCCGCAGCCGCATAAACCCAGATGCGAGCCCTGCCCGAGCGGGCGACCGCGGCCAACCTCTGGACCCCATTCACCGACCTCCCTGGGGGCAGGCGCCAGCTCCGCGAGACTCCTGGCCTCTCCCTTAAGATTGTCCTCGAAGCCCCCATGGGGTCGGATTCGCTCACTCTCACGCAGGGGGACTAGGCCAGATGCGCTGCCAAGAAGGACGAGCCGACCGAGGAAAGGAAAGCTCAGAGGTCGGCAGACCTGTGGGCGCTCGGCTTCCAGACCCTATGCGACAATAGACTACCCGACGGGCGCTGCTTGGACAAGCTATCCCACGAGCTACGGGCAGCAGGCGATGCCCTCCTGCGGGGCCCCGCCTTAGCCCAAGTCCTCTACTGCGTCATGAGCCTGCGCCCTCACTTCTACGGCCCCTGGGACGCGGCCGAAGATCTCTTCGAGCAATGCCGCAAAATGGTCAGCCACTATTGTTTTCTCTTCGACATGGAGTTCGGCATTCGCCCTGCCAGCGATGCCTACGCCGCAGCATGGGCATGCCTACTCCACGTCGCAGGACAGCAGCTAACCAGCGACCCCAACCAATCCATGCCCCAAGACCAGGTACCACCTTTCCCCATGAAGCGCCAGGACCAGGGCCGCTGGAAGAAGGCAGACGACCGCGCGCCCTACGGCGCCTCCCGCTGTCCCCCCATCGCGTGGAGCCGTAGCGCGCGCGAGTGCACCTGCCACCAGGGACAGCCCTCCTTCGCGCGCGCGCCATTGCGAAGCCCCCTGACCAGGGAACAGACATGATGGGCGGGCAGCTGCTAAGACCCTGAAGGAGCCCCGATCCCTCGGGCGTGGGCCAACAGCGCACTCGTCCCGATGCCCCAGCTTATCCGGGAACCCAAGCCCGCAGTGGCACCCAACGGCAATCCCAGGCATATCGGGGATATCCTCGAGGCCGCGCTCGGCTTGTGCGCCCTACAGCATGGCCCGACTACCCATGAGGAGCAGCTTCGGGAAGGCGCACCACCGTGTTGAGCAGGACTTTCGCAGGCTCCACGGCAACATTGAGAATTTCATCGAAGACTGCTCCCACCTCGTCGCTGTTGCGCGCCGCCGCGAGTCCGTCAAGGGGTCCCGGCAGGCGTCCTCCTGGAACGATCTGGTGACCCACGACTTCCCGCTCGAGGACTCCCTGGCCGTCTGCAACGCCCTCGCTAAGAATGCGGGCCCGTCCGCCCTCGGCAGGCGCCCGTGCGCGATTTGCGCGCTGTCGCAGGATCTGACCGGGACAGAGGCTCCTGGCCCCCGCGCCTCCTCCGACGACGCTTCAGCAATGGGCGGCGGAATGTCGGGCAACGAGCGGGACTTGCGCGGCCCCTTGCCGTCGGGAGCCCTGCCTGGCGCCGCGCTGCGACCGGCCGCGCTGCGTGGGGGGTGGGGTGGGGGGCGACCGCTTTTACGCAGCTGACCAGACCCCCAAGGTCTACTACGACGGATGCAAGCAAGGCCCCATCCGATCCACGCAGGAACGACGGAGGCGCCTGGGTAGATCCCGACGCCCGACTGCTCCTGGCGGGCAGCCGCCAAAATTTCTATCAGCAAGGCGCCGACTGCCGCTGGCGCTGTGCCCACTGCTGGCAGGTCAATCAGGACATCGCAGACGACCCCGCCCCCGACGGGATGAAGCTCGATGCCTCCCTGAGCAATCTCGAACCGCCCCAGCCTCTCCCCGCGGAGGCGCTCGCGCGCAGCCCCTGCCCGCCCCGCCGCCCGTCTACCCCCCCGGCGGCCAGGTGCCACTCGCCTGCTCGTCTCTCGCGGGGGGGCGACCAGGGCCCAGCCCCCTGCCCGCGCAACGATGCCCCCACGACGCACTAACGGCGACAAGTTCGGGGGGGGCGCCAGCCAGGGTGACCGCAAGCGCAGATGCGACCAATGCCCCGGCGCCACGCCGCTGCACGAATGGCGCTGCGGACGCAGCTCCAAATGTATCTTCGTCTTCCGCCCCGATAGCTCTGACTCCTGGCCGGGCGCGCGCGGCCTCCAACCATGCAGCGAATGAACCGCTCTGTTCTCCAACAGGAAATGGAACGCGACGTGGCGCCGCGAGCGCTGCCTGGTCGACCGCTGGAACGCGCGCCCAAGGGGCGCTCGTGAAATCCTGGCTGGGGGCGGAGCCCGGGTGCATCCAAGGAGTCCGCCCAAGAAGGCGGGGCCCCTCCCGCCGCCGCCCGCGGCGAAACCGCTCCTGGACTTCCCGCGCCCGCTCCCCCCGGCGCGCCAACGGGCCGCGCGCGGCCAGGCCGTCCAGAAGCCTCGGGAGGCACCCCGCGCCCATGCTGAACGGCGGCGCCCACTTGGCGCTGTCCCTCGCAAGGCCGCCAGCGGCCAGCGCGGCGCTCGGAGGGCGCGCCCCGCAGGCCAGGGGGCGCAGCGGCGCCCCCGCGCCGGCGGGCCCGGCTGCTTTCCAGGAACAGCCCCGCGCGCGGAGGGCCGAGGCCAACCCCGCAGCTCCCCTGGGGGGAGGGGCGCGGCACTTCTGGTAGCCTCTGTTCCTCGAGGCGCCTCAGGTACGCCAGCTCGTGGTCGAGCAGTTGCGCCCTGAAAGTGCGTAGTTGTTGCGCGCTTTCTGGCGGTGGTCTTGGCAGCTCTCGTTTGCGCGGTAGTTGCGGCGGTGAGCTTCTGAGAGCTTCGTCGTCAGAATGTTCCGCCGCAAAGGGCCGCGCAAGTTGCGCATCCAGGTCTTCGTGCGTGGATGGGCCTGCGCCCCAGTCAGGCACGTCAGACCGCTTACTGCCATGCGCCCGCCAACTGCTGTCGTCAGCTGTGAACGCGAACGGTTGTTTTCCACTGTTGGCTGGCCGCTTTTGCGGCGCCTTTCCCGTGCTGAATCTCTGTTTCCCACCGTTGTGGCATGGTTTCCCGCTTGGCTTGCTTGCCTGGGAGCCTGGCGTAGGCGAGTGTGTGCGCATGGCGCTGGAAGTTTTGTCTTTGCCTTTACCTCCTTTGCCGCGGCCATGGCCGGCGCGGCGGCCAGGGGGGCCGTGGCCTTTGCGTTTAAAAAAAGGGGTCGCTCCTGCTCTTTGGTCGATGCGGGCGTTGGGCAATCCGACGCCGTGGATCTCCGCAACTAAGACAACCGGTAGTTCCACGCCAGGCGTCTTCGAACCACTCCTGCTCCTGCCAGGAAACACCCGCCCAAGAAAACTCGTCGTCGGCCCGCGCGGGGCCGCTAGTGGCCCACTCGTCAGCTGTGAAACTGGCGGGCTCTGAGGACCTGGCCAAAAGAGTATCGCAAATGACCTTCTGGGCCGCTTGCTTCGTGCTCTGCAGCGTCATAGTAGAATCGATATCCAAGCATGTACTAAGGCTCGAAAGTTGTTGCTGCAGGAGCACTGCGTTAATGATGAGAATGAGAGCCTTCACCAACACATCTAACTTTGCGAACTGGTCTTGTTCAAACTCGTTGATTAGCCTCATAGATTCGTCCACGTACTGCTCGATCTTCAGGTTTCCTCTCCGAAGCTGCAGCCAGCTAGGAAAACGGAGAGGTTTGGCAATGTCATTATATATATATCATATATATATATAAATATATTTTATTTTTTGTTATATTTATTTTTTTCCTCTGCATAAGGTCCAGCAGGTAGTTGTGTCCAAGTTTGCCTGTCGCGCCCGTCTCGTCTTTCGGATTTGATGACAGGCGCGCCATGTCCAGCAACCGGCCTGGTTGCGGAAAGTGGCGTTGGCGGAAAAACCACGTGACTTCATTTGATAACCAAGCTGTTCTTGCTTTAGTTCGCTAATGTGTTTCCAGGCGTCCAGGTCCTCCTCGCACGAGGCCCATGACTGCTGTGGCCCGGCGACGGGGCGCGCTTTCGCCCCGCTGCCGTCGAACGAAGCTGAAGTCATTAGTTTTCGCACTTCTTACGCGCAGGTCGCGGCCCAATGGGGCAACCTGCTCCGCTGCCAACTTGAGGATGAATCAGGCGATATCCATCCGGCGGAGATCGCCCGGCAGGGCGGGCGGGCGCTGCTCACTCCGGGGCGCCGATGGGCACGGCGCGGCTCAAGGGCCCCGTGCGCAAATGGCGGCGGGGGCAAGCAGTGCAAGGATGCGAACGGGAAGACGCAGAAGAGACAAGAAGGGAGAAGGACAGGGATGAACTAAGATGGATGGGATCGGTTGTCACTGTGTGGGTTCATTGCCTGCGTGGAGCTCTCAGCCCTTCGTGGGTTCATATGCCTGCGAGGAGAGACTCGCGTGGTCGAGGCGGGGCGGCGCGGCGAAGCTCCGCAAGTGTGTTCTCGCTCGGGGGTGGGGCGCCATGCGGGAATGCGGGAATGCGGCTCGCGTCCGCGGCGTGTAGCTCGGGAGGGGGGCGGCGCGCGCCCCCTGCCCCGCCGGCTGGGCCCGCGCGCAGTAGAACTCTAGTAGGAAGACGAGGAAGCACTCAAGCTTGGCCTGTCTCGGGCTTTGCTCCTTTTTGCCGCGATGGGGTTGAAAGGTAGGTCGGATGGACCTTCCTTGGCCGCTGGGCGCGTCGCTGAGGGGTGCCGCGCGAGGGAAGTCGGGTCTGGCTGCTGGGCGCCCTCGGCAGCGTTGGAGCTCGAGAGGAGCGGCGCCAGAATGGTAGCCGCGGGGTGAATCGTGGCATCTTCTTGGCTAGAGTCTGTGTAGCCAGGGCAAATCGGATCGGCGCGGCGGCCGCGACTCCCCGCGCCCGGCCGCCCGTCGGGGGGAGGGGCGCCGACTAGGAGCGGGCGCCCTTGGGTCCGACTGGGCGCCGCGAGCAGCAGGCCGAAGGCGCGGGCGCGCACGGCCGTCGGCGCGCGTTGGCTCTTGCGGGAGCACGTTCCGAGCCGAGCGCTGCGGGCAGCGGCGCTTTGTGCGTTGCCCTCGTCGCCCCTGCCTGCGCGCCCCCCCCCCTCGCGCGCGCGCGCGTGCTAGTGCCCCGGGCGCAGCGCGCGCGCGACGAATGCGAAACTGCCGCGGGTGGGCAAGGAAAAGACGCGAAGCCGAGAAGTCGTGGGGGTAGGGGGTCCTCTATTGAAGCGTGCCCCCAAAGGCCCCGTCAATGCGGGGGGGCCTCCTCAGTGTTGCCTTTGCTTTAAATGGCGGCCCCCGCAGCGGCGGATGCGACTGCGGCTGAGGTGGCGGCTGCAACCTCGGCGTCTTGGGCGGCGGCTGGCGCGGGGGCTTCGGCAACCTTGCCGCCCGCGGGAGGTGGTGCAGTGTTCCCCCGCGTTGGGGCACCAGTGGTGCCGCCTGTCTGTGCGGCGAGCATGGGCTGCTGAAGGCCGTTGCGCATGGCATTAGTAGCGCTGGTGGCCGATTGCTGTTCCGCTGCCACCGCTGCGAGACCCCCCATTGAACCTAGCGAACGACCGCGTCGGTGAGCGTGGCCTCGGGCGCCATCAGTTGTGCCGCGTTGCCCTGAAGACCGTGGACTTGTTGGGCT
>CAUYUJ010012270.1:0-30000 GCA_963575745.1 Prorocentrum cordatum | reverse complement strand
CCTGCCTCCCCCTCCATTCCCAAGATAACTGCAACGCAATCCTTTTTTCCACTTTATGCTCCCCGCCTTCTCTGATCAAGGCAACTCGCCAGGGCAAAGTTGCTGGACGGGCTGGCGTGGATGTGCGGGGCGTGAAGAGGTCCTTGCGGGCTCAGACGGCATGCAAGAATCCGCCGCCGCGCTTGTGCGGCATTGGTTTGTTCAGTGAACGTGGTTTAGGTCGCGGGTGGGTCGCGGGCTCTCCACCTCCACCTGGAAGGAATGCAAAAGCAGCCCGCCGCAAGCGCAAACAAAAACATGGTTCGTACACGGAACGAGGTTTGGGTCGCGGGTGGGCCGCGGGTTCTCCACAGGGAACGGATGCAAAGGATGCCCGCCGCAGGCGCCGAAAATGTGGTGTGTACCCTGAACGTGGTCGCGGGTGGGCCGCGGGCTCTCCACCTGAAAAGAATGCACAATATGCCCGCCGCAGGCGCCGAAAAATGTGGTTTGTACCCTGAACGTGGTTTGGGTCGCGGGTTGGTCGCGAGTTGGTCACGGGATGTGTCGCGGGCTCTCCACTTGGAAGGAATGCAAAAAAAGCCCGCCGCAGGCGCCGAAAATTGTGGTTTGTACCTTGAACGTGGTTTGGGTCGAAGGTGGGTCGCGGGTGGGTCGCGGGGTAGGTCGCGGGTGGGTCGCGGGTGGGTCGCGGGTGGGTCGCGGGTGGGTCGCGGGTGGGTCGCGGGGTGGGCCGCGGGGGGGTCGCGGGGTGGGTCGCGGGTGGGTCGCGGGGTGGGTCGCGGGGTGGGTCGCGCGGGGTGGGTCGCGGGGTGGGTCGCGGGTGGGTCGCGGGTGGGTCGCGGGTGGGTCGCGGGGTGGGTCGCGGGGTGGGTCGCGGGTGGGTCGCGGGGCGGGTTGCGGGTGGGACGACGACAACACAACAACAACAACAAACAACAACAACAACAACAAGAATCCGCACCGCGGAATTCCACATCAGCCACGCACCCAGGGACAGTGAATGACCGTTCGGCCCCCTCACTCTGATATA
This sequence comes from Prorocentrum cordatum, assembly GCA_963575745.1. Classification (NCBI taxonomy): domain Eukaryota; class Dinophyceae; order Prorocentrales; family Prorocentraceae; genus Prorocentrum; species Prorocentrum cordatum. The sequence goes on along the minus strand of CAUYUJ010012270.1, from coordinate 28,967 downwards.
TATATATATATATATATATATATATATATATACATCTATACATATATTTAGGAACATGCGTAAAACACATCGGATTTGAACTCCAAGATAGGGGCAATATTTAGGTACAGAAACCCAAGAAAGGCTTAATCTATAGGTGCATGCGTAAACTACATGATATTCGAGTCCCAAGACTGCGGCCATCTATACGAGCGTACGTAAAACACATCGGATTCGATCCCCAGGACAAGTGCAATCTATAGGAACATGGGTAAAACATATCGGATTCAAGCCCCACGAAAGGGGCAAACTATTGAAATGCAAATGAAAAACACATCGGAATCGAACCTCAGGAAAGGGGCAATCTGTAGGAACAGACGTAACACGCACCGAATGCGAGCGCCAGGACAGGAGCAATCTATATATATATATATTATATATATATTTATATTCATATATATATTATATATATATATATATGTATATATATACTAGAACCACGCGCGCGCTTCGCGCGCGCTTAGGTTCTGTCGAGTCACAGACCCAGGAATCGTTGCGAGAAGAAATTGGTGACGCGAAGCGTCTTGGGGGCGTCCTTGGACGTCTGGGGTCTCCTGGGGCCTCTTGAGGGGCCTCCTTGGGGCCTTCTTGGGCTCCATCTGGAAGCCAAGATGGATGCAACAAGAGGGTGCTTGGGCTCTCCGTGAGCTATCCTCTGGTTTTCATTCCCCTGGAGAGGAGAAGGAGGAGGAGGAGGAGGAGGAGGAGGAGAAGGAGGAGGAGGAGGAGGAAGATGCAGAGGAGGGAGGAGGAGGAAGGAGAGGAGATATTGGGGCGCTCTTGGGGCCCTCTTGGGCTCTCTTGGGGCTCGTCGGGGCCCTCGTGGGGCCACCTTGGGCTCCTCTCGGAGCTCCAAGAGGAGCCCACAGAGGGGCCCAACATCGGTCACGCGAGAGCTCTTTCGCGTGACCGATGTTGGGGCCCTCTTGGGGCCCTATTGGGCCTCCTTGGGCCCTCTTGGGGTCTCGACGGGGCCCTCGTGGGGCCATCTTGGGCTCCTCTCGGAGCACCAAGAGGAGCCCAAAGAGGGGGCCCAACATCGGTCACGCGAGAGCTCTTCCGCGTGACCGATGTTGGGGCCATCTTGGGGTTCCTTGGGCCTCCTTGGGCCCACGTGGGGCTCCCTCGGGGCCCTCGTGGGGCCATCTTGGGCCCCTCTTGGAGCTCCAAGAGGAGCCCAAAGAGGGGCTCAACATCGGTCACGCGAGGGCTCTTCCGCGTGACCTATGCTGGGGCTCTCTTGGGTCCCTCTTGGGCCTGCTTGGGTCCTCTTGGGGTCTCGTCGGGGCCCTCGTGGGGCCATCTTTGGCTCCTCTCGGAGCTCCAAGAGGAGCCCACAGAGGGGCCCAACATCGGTCACGCGAGAGCTCTTCCGCGTGACCGATGTTGGGGCTCTCTTGGGGCTCTCTTGGGTCCCTCTTGGGCCTCCTTGGGCCCACGTGGGGTCCCCTGTGGGCCCCCTCTTGGGCCCGTCTTGGGGCCCTCTTGGGCCATCTTGGGCGCCTCTTGGGCCGTCTTGGGGCCCTCTTGGGCTGTCCTGGGGCCCTCTTGGAAGCTTCTTGGGCCGTTTTGGGGCGGTCTTGGGCGCCTCTTGGGCCGTCCTGTAACGTCGGAAAACCCAAAAGACAACTTTGTTGAACATGTACGTTTTACGAAGGGAATGGGCAAATTTTTGCGTCTAGGGGCCCTCTTGGGACGCATGTTGGAGGCTTCTTGGGGCCTCTTGGGGGCGTCCTTGGACGTCTGGGGTCTCCTGGGGCCTCTTGAGGGGCCTCCTGGGGGCCTCCTGGCGGCCTCTTGGGGCGGAAGGCTCGAGCTTGCGGTTCGTGGTCCCCCTCTGGGCCCCCTCTTGGGCCCGTCTTGGGGCCCTCTTGGGCCATCTTGGGCGCCTCTTGGGCCGTCTTGGGGCCCTCTTGGGCTGTCCTGGGGCCCTCTGGGAAACTTCTTGGGCGGTCTTGGGGCGGTCTTGGGCGCCTCTTGGGCCGTCCTGTAACGTCGGAAAGCCCAAAAGGTGACTTTGTTAAAAATGTACGTTTTACGAAGGGAATGGGCCAATTCTTGCGTCTAGGGGCCCTCTTGGGACGCATGTTGGAGGCTTCTTGGGGCCTCTTGGGGGCCTCCTTGGACGTCTGGAGCCCTCTTGGAGGCCTCTTGGAAGTTTCTTGGGCCGTCTTGGGCGCTTCTTGGGCCGTCTTGTCTGACTGGGGAGGCCTCCGGCAAGCCCCGACGAGCCTCCGGGCCCCCGGGGCGCACATTTGTGGTCGAGGTCCCGGCCCCGGGCCCCCGGACCCGGTGCGCCGTTATATGTATATCTATATACACACACGAACATACCCAAACACATGCGAACACATGCGATTCGAAGCAATATCTAGGAACATATGCAATCGGAGTCGAGCTCCAGGACAGGGGCTATCTATAGGAACGTAAGAAAAACACGTCGGACTCGAGCTCTATGACAGGGGCAATGTATAGGAACATATGCAAACACATTTAGGATTCGAGCTCTAGGACAGGGGCAATCTAAAGCACACAGAAAACACCCCCCAGGAAAGGGGTGAGCTATATGAGCATACGTAAAGCACATAGGACTCGAACCACAGGAGAGGGTCAACATATAGGAACACATGTAAAACACACGGCTTTCCAGCCAAGAGACAGGGGCAAACTATGGGAACATACATACTTCCCATAGGATTCGAACCACAATAGAGGGGCGATCGATAAGATTATACGTGAAACAAATGTGATTCGAGCCTCAGGAAAAGGGCGATCTATAGGAACATACGGAAAACACATCTGATTCGAACTCCAGGAAAACCAGAGGACAATACGTAGAACAGGTGCGGTCGAGCCCCAGGAGAGTGGCAATCGATATGAACATACGTAAACCAAGTGCGATTCGAGCCCCAGGAAAATGGTAATCTATGGGAACGTACGTAAAACACATCGGATTCGAACTTAAGGAAATCCTGAGGAACATAAGCAGCAAAATGCGATTCGAGCCCCAGGGGAGGTGCAATTTATAGGAACGTACGTAAACACACATTTTTCGAGCCGCAGGGAAAAAAACATTCAGATGAAATCGAAGAGCCAAATCGAACCAGAACACCACAGTGAGTGTAAGCTCTGGATCTGCGAGGGATGAAATCGAGCTAGCACAGCATGATGAGCCGCATTTCTTGACCAAATCGAGCCAGCACACCAGAGGAAGCGCTGCCGGGCCGCTCTGCCGGGCTGCCGCCGGGCGTGGGAGACGCTTCCCCCCGGCCCCCCTGGGAAAGGGCTGGTCTCGGCTCCGGCCCGTTTCGGCTCAGCCGAAAAAACAGGCCGGAGCCGAAACGAACCGGAGCCAAAACGGGCCTGAAGCCGAATCGGGCCCGTGTCCTTGGGCCCTCTTGGATCTCTCTGGGGCCCCCTGGGGGCCCTCTTGGGGCGTCTTGGGGCCCTCTGCGGCCGTCTTGGGACGATCTTTGGGGCCTCTTGGGCCGTCGTGGGCCGTCGGAAGCTTGAAGAGGCGAGAACCCTAAAAACCTACAAAAGCCTCAGGAACATCAATGTTTCTGGACTCCTCAAGCCCTCTCGGGGATTCTCTTAAGGGCCTCTGGGGCCATCTTGGGGCCCTCTTGAACCGCCTTGAGGCCATATCAAACCATCTTGGAACGTTCTGGGACGGTCTTGGGTTCTCTTGGAGCGTTCTTGGGCCGTCGTGAAACCATCCAGGACCTCTCTAGGGCCTTCTTAGGGGTATCTTGGGCCGTCTTGGGCGCCACTCTCAGACGTTCCCCCTTCCCACCTCCCCAGGACCCCCTCCCTAGAGGGCTGTTCGCCCCACCAGAACGTCATCACTCATACCTCTCTCTTTCTGTTACCTGGGCCGGCACGGGAACGGAAAGAGCGTTTCAGAAACACGCCCGAGATGGTCCATAGCATCTTTCGCTCTTGGGAACCTTGGTGTTAAGACTTAGTTGCATCACCGCTCGCTGTTGGGAGTCTTGATAATAAGAACTTATCACGTTACCGCTCGCTATTAGGGGACTTGGTGTTAAGAGCTTGTCACGTCACCAGGAGCTCTTGGGAATCTTGGTGTTCAGTGCTTGTTCACGCCACCGTTCGCTCCTGGAGGTCCTGGTGTGAAGAGCTTGTCACGTCACTATGGGCTCTTGGAACCTTGATGTTCAGAGCTTTGTACGTCACCGCTCGCTCTTGGGAGCTTTGAGCCTTGGTGTGAAGAGCTTGTCGTGTCACTATGGGCTCTAGTGAGCCTTTGTGTTGAGAACTTTTCACGGCACTGCTCGCTCTTGAGAGCCTTGGTGTTACGAGTTGTTTCCGTCACCGCTCGATCTTGGGAGCCCTTGTGTCACGAGATTGTCGCGTCAATGTGAGCTCTTAGGAGCTTCTATTATTTGGCGTCTCCGGGCTTGCTTGGGGGTCCTGTTGGGGCCCTTTTGGGCCCTCTTGGGGCCCTCTTGGGCCGTCCTAGGGCGCTTCGGGGCATACTTGGAAGGCTTTGGCTACCTCGGGGCCATCTTGGGAGCCTCCAGGGGCCGGGGCCCTCTTGGGCCGTCTGGAGGCCCTCTGGGGCCGTCTGTGGGCCCTCTTGGAGCGTCTCGGGGCCCTCTTGGGCCGTGTGGGGAACACCTTTGGGGCCTCGGGCCGTCCTGGGCCGTCGGATGCCCGAAAAGGCGAGAATCAAAAACATACACACAAAACAAATGGGAATTCAATATTCTTGGCCTCCTCAGGCTCTCTAGGGGGTCCTCACAAGGGCCTCTGGGACCATCTTGGGGCCCCGTGGAACCGTCCTCAGGCCATCTTGAGCCGTCTGGGAAAGCTCTTGGGCGGTCTTGGACTCTCCTGGGGCGCTCTTGGGCCGTATTGGAGCCTTCTTGGACCCCAGGGCCGTCTTGGGCGCCTCTGGGGCCATCTTTGGGGCGCGCGTGCGCGTGTTACGCCCGGGCGCGCCCTCTTCGCCCCTCCCCTGGAACCCCTCCCTGGAGGGCTGTTCGCCTCACCACAACGACACCACTCGTACCTCGCTCGTTCTGTCACCTGGGCCGGCACGGAAAAGGAAAGAGCGTTTCAGAAACATGCCCGAGATGGCTCATGGCACCGTTCGCTCTTGGAAGCCTTGATGTTCAGAGTTCGTTACATCACCGATCGCTGTTGGGAGTCTTGGTGTTAGGAGCTTTTCACGTTGCCGCTTGTTCTTGGAAGCCTTGGTGTGAAGAGCTTGTCAAATGTTGGTGTTAAGGGCTTTTTCATGTAACTGTTTGCTCTTGGAAGCCGTGCTGTAAAGAGCTTGTCACGTCACTATGGGCTCTCGGGAGCCTTGGTGTTCAGAGCTTTTTACGTCACCGCTCGCTCTTGAGAGACTTGGTGTGAAGAGCTTTTAACGTAACCGTTCGTTCTTGGAAGCTTTGTTGTGAAGAGCCTGTCGCGTCACTATGGGCTCTGAGGATTCTTAGTGGTCAGAGCTTTTTAAGTCACCGCTCGCTCTTGGTAGCCCTGGTGTTACGAGATTGTCACGTCTTTTATTTGGCGTCTCCGGGCCTGCTTGGGGGTCCTGTTGGGGCCCTTATGGACACTCTTGGGGCCCTCTTGGGCCGTCCTGGGGCCTTTGGGAACCGTCTAGGACGGCTCTGGCCATCTCGGGGCTTTCTTTGGGGCCCTCTTCGGAGCCTCTTGGGGCCCTCTTGGGTCGTCTTGGGGCCCACTGGGGGGCCTCTTGGGCCGTCTGGGGACTATCTTTGGGGCCTCTTGGGTCGTCCTGGGCCGTCGGAAGCCCGAAAAGGCGAGAATCAAACACATACTCACACAAAACACATGGGAATTCAATATTCTTGGCCTCCCCAGGCTCTCTAGGGGGTCCTCACAAGGGCCTCTGGGAACATCTTGGGGCCCCCTGGAAGCGTCCTCAGGCCATCCTGAGCCGTCTGGGAAAGCTCTTGGGCGGTCTTGGACTCTCCTGGGGCGCTCTTGGGCCGCCTTGCAGCCTTCTTGGACCTCTCTGGGGCCGTCTTGGGCGCCTCTGGGGCCATCTTTGGGGCGCGCGTGCGCGTGTTACGCCCGGGCGCGCCCTCTTCGCCCCTCCCCTGGAACCCCTCCCTGGAGGGCTGTTCGCCTCACCACAACGACACCACTCGTACCTCGCTCGTTCTGTCACCTGGGCCGGCACGGAAAAGGAAAGAGCGTTTCAGAAACATGCCCGAGATGGCTCATGGCACCGTTCGCTCTTGGAAGCCTTGATGTTCAGAGTTCGTTATATCACCGATCGCTGTTGGGAATCTTGGTGTTAGGAGCTTTTCACGTTGCCGCTTGTTCTTGGAAGCCTTGGTGTGAAGAGCTTGTCAAATGTTGGTGTTAAGGGCTTTTTCATGTAACTGTTTGCTCTTGGAAGCCGTGCTGTAAAGAGCTTGTCACGTCACTATGGGCTCTCGGGAGCCTTGGTGTTCAGAGCTTTTTACGTCACCGCTCGCTCTTGAGAGACTTGGTGTGAAGAACTTTTAACGTAACCGTTCGTTCTTGGAAGCTTTGTTGTGAAGAGCTTGTCGCGTCACTATGGGCTCTGAGGATTCTTAGTGGTCAGAGCTTTTTAAATCACCGCTCGCTCTTGGTAGCCCTGGTGTTACGAGATTGTCACGTCTTTTATTTGGCGTCTCCGGGCCTGCTTGGGGGTCCTGTTGGGGCCCTTATGGACACTCTTGGGGCCCTCTTGGGCCGTCCTGGGGCCTTTGGGAACCGTCTAGGACGGCTCTGGCCATCTCGGGGCTTTCTTTGGGGCCCTCTTCGGAGCCTCTTGGGGCCCTCTTGGGTCGTCTTGGGGCCCACTGGGGGGCCTCTTGGGCCGTCTGGGGACTATCTTTGGGGCCTCTTGGGTCGTCCTGGGCCGTCGGAAGCCCGAAAAGGCGAGAATCAAACACATACTCACACAAAACACATGGGAATTCAATATTCTTGGCCTCCCCAGGCTCTCTAGGGGGTCCTCACAAGGGCCTCTGGGAACATCTTGGGGCCCCCTGGAACCGTCCTCAGGCCATCCTGAGCCGTCTGGGAAAGCTCTTGGGCGGTCTTGGACTCTCCTGGGGCGCTCTTGGGCCGCCTTGCAGCCTTCTTGGACCTCTCTGGGGCCGTCTTGGGCGCCTCTGGGGCCATCTTTGGGGCGCGCGTGCGCGTGTTACGCCCGGGCGCGCCCTCTTCGCCCCTCCCCTGGAACCCCTCCCTGGAGGGCTGTTCGCCTCACCACAACGACACCACTCGTACCTCGCTCGTTCTGTCACCTGGGCCGGCACGGAAAAGGAAAGAGCGTTTCAGAAACATGCCCGAGATGGCTCATGGCACCGTTCGCTCTTGGGAGCCTTGGCGTTCAGAGTTCGTTACATCACCGCTCGCTGTTGGGAGACTTGGTGCTAGGAGCTTTTCACGTTGCCACTCGTTCTTGGAAGCCTTGGTGTTCAGATATTGTCACGTCACCGAGAGTTCTTGGAAGCCTTGGTGTTCAGATTTTTTTCACGCTCGCTCTTGCTCTTGGAAACCGTGCTGTGAAGAGCTTGTCACGTCACTATAGGCTCTTGAGAGCCTTGGTGTTCAGAGTTTTTTACGTCACCGCTCGCTCTTGGAAGGAATGTTCACGTCACCGATCGCTCTTGGGAGCCCTGGTGTTACGAGCTTGCCACGTCAATGTGAGCTTTTGGGAGCCTCTGTTATTCGGCGTCTCCAGGCCAGCTTGAGGGCCCTCTTGTCGCCCTTTTCGACCTTTTGGACCCTCTTGGGCTGTCTTGGGCCCTTTTGGGCCGTCTATGAAGGCTTTGGTCGTCTTGGGGCTTTCTTTAAGCCTCTTGGGGCCTTCTTGGGGGCCTCTTGGGGCCCTCTTGGGAGCCTCTAAGGGTCCTTGTGGCCTTCTGGGGCTGTCTGGGGGCCCTCTTGTAGCGTCTTGGTGCCTTCTCTGGGGGCCTCTGCGGCAGTCTGGGGACGATCTTTGGCAGAACACCACCGCAGATGATTCCGGTCAGCAGGCGCGCCGGACCGGAACGGAAACGGAAAACATAACCCTGGAGCATAAAACGAAAATCCGTTTTCCGTTTTCCGGTTTCCGTTCCATGGTTTCCGTTTTCCGGTTTCCGGTCTGGGCAGAAAGCGAAGCTGCGTTTTCCGTTTTCCTTTTTCGGGTTTCCGTTTTCCGTTTTCCGGTTTCCGGTTTCTGTTTTCCGTTTTCCGTTTTCCGGTTTCCGTTTTCCGTTTTCCGGTTTGGGCAGAAAACGAAATTCCGTTTTCCGTTTTCCGGTTTCCGTTTTCCGTTTTCCAATTTCCAGTTTTCCGTTTTCCGGTTTCCGTTTTCCGGTTTCTGTTTTCCGGTTTTGGCAGAAAGCCAAATTCCGTTTTCCGTTTTCCGTTTTCCGGTTTCCGTTTTCTGGTTTCCGGTTTCCGGTTTCCGCTTTCCGTTTTCCGCTTTCCGTTTTCCGGGTCCCGGTTTGGGCAAAAAAACGAAGTTCCGTTTTCCGTTTTCCGGTTTCCGTTTTTCGCTTTCCGCTTTCCGGTTTCTGGTTTCCGTTTTCCGTTGTCCGTTTCCTAGTTTGCGTTTTATTGCTTGCCGCCCGCACCCAGCACAGGCGCCGAGGGGCCGTTCCTGTGGAGTTGGGCTTCAGTTTACTTTCGGTACGCCTCGTCCAGACAAGCTCAACATTTGCCAGGGCACAAGTCAAGAGGTCGACAGCTGCATTCGAATGCCTGGTGACTGTACGGCACCACGGGCACCGGCGGATTGGCGCCAGAAGGTCCAGACTCTCCTGCCAGAGCTTCGCTACTCTCCCCGTCATCCACGCCGTCATCCTCGTCATCGGCCGCCTTGTCGTCGCCCTCTTCTTTTTGGTGGTTTACGTTCGAGCCTAACGGACAAACGCGGCGCTCTGCGTTCTTGTCCGATCAGGTTGGCGCCAGAGGGTCCGGAGTCTCCGGCCGGAGCCTCGCGAGCCGATGGCGGTGCTGATCGTCCCCCCGACCCTCTCTCGCTGCGCCGGGCGGCCTGGCCGTTGCCGCTCGGGCGGTGCGGCAGGACGGCCCTGCCAGGCCAGCTCGTGGGTTCTCCGCGGCATGGCCAATGAGAGCTGGGACTGGGAACCCCGGATCTCTGGGCTCCGCCTCGATGGCAGGGGCCCCGAAACAGCTCGGGGAAGCTGGGCGACCACGCGAGCGGCTCTCAAAAGCGGGCCTCACGCGAGATGGCACAGCGGCCTTACGCCACAGCTTACGCGGGGCGCGAGCGCGGCACGCTGCGTTTTTTCTACGATCAAGAGCGGGCCCTACGCGAGATTGCATAGCGGCCTAACGCGGCGGCTTGAGCGGGCCGCCAGCGACGATAAGATTTGTTCGATCTGGGCCGTGTCCCTCGATCTCGACCTCTGGGGCCCGTCTTCGGGCCTCGGGGCCACCAGCATGGGATCCACGGAGGCGCTACCCCCAGGGGCAGGGGTCGGGAGCTGCTGGGGGGTCGCGGATTGAACAACAAATCAGACAGCCGGACCGAGGTACAAGATCGAGGTCGGCTCGTGGAGGGTAACCTATTGTTCTTCGTGTTTGTGGGATGTTCCACGCGCTCAGGGCGTGACCCGTCCCCCTGAGAGGCCTCGCTCCCATCCCGCCCCCTCCTTCGGCCGCTTCCTCTGCCCTGTCCCCTTCTCCTGCATGGTGGCGCACTTCGCTGCAGCGGCACCCCCGTTTAGTTAGCTCTCCGCCAGCGCAGTTACTCTGCCTAGCCGCCGGCGCAAAAACAAAAAAACAGTTTGTGGGATGTTTTGAGGGCATCCTGGGGGATGAGATTCTCGAGTGATCGTATGGTTTGGTTTGTTTTGGCCGGCGGATGGCTTCGCGTTCCTGTGGGATGTTCTTCAGTCCAGGGTCCGATTGCATTGGAGGATGTCTGGAACCGACGCCGAGCTCCCCCGTCCCATGTTTGCTGCTTACCGCCTGCCCCCCCGCCAACCAACAGTCTTCCCTCCCCAGTCAAAGATTGATGCACCGAGGGGGGCTGTTCCCGCGGAGTTGGGGTTCAGTTCAACTTCGGCGTGCCCCGTTCACTTGGATTTCGTTCCTCATGTGGCAAAGATCAAGAGGTCCACGGATGCATTACATTGATCCGTGCGTTCGCAGATATGGCCGCGCCCGAGCAGGAGGAGGGGCCAGAGGTCGTTCTCTGGCCTGGAAGATTTGCACTTCTCCTCGGCCAGCGCCAGAGAAAGTGGCCTGGAGGCGCCGATGGGCACCTAGCACCGCTGGCGAACACAGATGGCGGGAGCGAGGAGAGCCTAACCGCCTCTCCCTTTTGGGCTTAGCTGGTTCTCGCGCTCGGTGACGATGAGCAGGCCATACAGTGCTCGCAAGCAGGGCCTGACTTCCACGAGTGGGAGTTCGCCAGCCACGCGTGGGTCACAGCTCGGGGGTCATTCATGGAGAGGTTCGGCCGAAACTTAACCAAGGCTGGGATCGACCCTCTCCGAGTTCTCGTCCCGTGAGGCTACTTCAGAAGATGGTGCTGGCCAGGTCAGACAGAGCAAGACGGAAAGATTTGTGCGGAGGGTCTGTAATGATGCCCGCGTGCTTCAGTTTCTTGCCTTCCACTGCCTGTGGTGTCGGCGAGAATTCTTGGACATATGTTTCACTAGCTTACGCCACACCGCCGACCCCCTAGGCCCGCAGATGCCAAGATCTTAGTCTAGGCGCTTCGCGTAACTCCACGAGCTCATGCAGAAACGATGTCCAGGCGAGTTGCCCTGATCCCGGATACGGAGGAGCACGCAGTGGAATAAGGGATTGGGGAAGCCGTCATACAACGAGAGGGGGGGGGGAACAGGAGGAGGAGGAGGAGGAGGAGAAGGAGGAGGGAGAGGGAGAGGGGGGGGGCGGAGGGAGGAGGGAGGAGGAATAGGCGGATGAGGAATAGGAGAAGGAGGAGGAGGAAGAGGAGGAGGAGGTGAGCTGAAGGGCCAGAGGCCTCCTGCATGCCTCTCGGAATCTCTTCGTATGTCTCTTGAGAGCTTCTTGGAGTCCTGCTTGGACGTCTTGGGGGCGTCCTGGCGGCCCCAGGACCCTCTTGCAGCGTCTTGGTACCTCAGGCCTCTTGGGGGGTTCTTGGGAGCTTCCTGGGGACCTCTTTGTGGCCTCTTGGGGCCGCTTGGGCGCCTCTTGGGGCCCTCCTGGGGCACTCTTGGAAGCCTTGGAGACCATCTTTGGGCCATCTTGGAAGAGCTCGATCAAAGAAGGGGGGTCCTTCTTAGCCTCTCCCCCCCCACCCCCCAACACCTCAGGAGAATCAGTGATTTGTAGAATCTCGCCGAGGCCTTCTTGGACGCTCAAATCGGTCGCGGCACCTCCATTCCAGGTCCAGGGGAGGGGGTGGGGGGAGGGGTTAAGTTACCCCCTCCCCGCCCGCAGGCCGTCTCGCTCAATCCCACCCGCCCTCCCAACACATACGTAGCACCCGAGTCTGGCCCGAGCCTCTTGGGTCTTGGGATGGGAGCTACTGGGGGCCAATCCGCCGCCGCCGCCGCCGCCGCCGCCGCCGCCGCCGCCGCCGCCGCCCCCCGCTGCCAAACCGCCGCCGCAGCCGCCGCCGCTGCCGCCGCAGCCGCCGCCGCCGCCGCCGCCGCCGCAGCCGCCGCAGCCGCCGCAGCCGCCGCAGCCGCCGAGGCCGCCTGCGCATGTTTTGCATTGTTTTTTACCAGGGATGGTGGGGGGGGTGTCGGCATGGACTCGGGTTGGCCCCCAGTCGCCTGGGGGAGGGGGTGTTTATTAATAGGGAACAGTGATTAAGTTACCCACAAGCAACAAGCCGTCTCGCTTGTTCCCACCCGCCCTCCCAACACATAAGAAGCACCCGAGTTTCAGCATGGACAGGGGCCACCATCGACAGCTATCGGGAACCAATGCAAACGCCAGCCAGGTGCGCGAAGCCCGCGAGATGGGCCGCACATGTCAGCTGCGCCACGCGGACCAGGTGCGCCACATTGGGTAATATGTCGACCCTCCCACCGTCCCTGTCAAAAACCATACACAATGACGGCGGGTTTGTTGTGTGCAGGTGTGCGCGCGGCGAACAATGTGCCGGCACCGCCGCCGTCCTTGTCAAGACCCCATGCTACGTGGTCGTGGGATGCCCGCGCATGCTCCAGGCTCCAGAGGCGAAGTTTATGTTGCATGGCTTTTGACAGGGATGTTGTGGGGGGTGTTGCCATGGGTGTCGTTATGGATCCAGATTGGCTGCCAGTCGGGCCAGGGAGGGGGTGTTTATTCCTCAATCATAGCTTGCTTCTGTAGGGGTCATAGCGGATTCATATGGTTAGGTTCGGTTTGTCGCCGATTTTCGCTGCACGCCCGGGTGCCTGGGGGTGCCCGGGGGGGCCGGGGGGCCCGGGTGCCCGGGTGCCCGGGCGTGCCCGGGGGTGCCCTATAGCCCTATTAGCCCTAAGCACTATAGCCCAATAGCCCAACAGCCCTACAATTCTATAGCCCTATAGCTCTATAGACCTATAGCTCAATAGCTCTATAACCCCTATAGCCCTATAGCCCTGATTGGGTCTTTTCTCCGGTATCATTCTAATGAGAAAAAATGATAGGCCCCTCCCCGAAGGCGAAGCAGGGGAGTTGGAAGAGGCAGTTTGCTAGACCACTCACGCCCAGCGGGCTCGGGGATTAGAAAGCGTGCGGAGGAACCGCTTCTGACCTCCTCCACCCAGAGGGCGCGCGGTCGTTTTGCAGGGTATTTCAGGGTGGTTTGCAGGGTATTGCATGGTACTGCAGGGGTTTGGTTTGCAGGGTCGTTTTCCAAAGTATTGCAGGGTGTTGCAGGGTCAGCACGGAATCTTTGCACCCCTCTTTTGCAGAATATTGCAGGGGGTGCGGCGAGGTCCATGGGAGAGGGTAGGGAGAGGGGTTTCTGGAAAGCTACCAGAGGAAACGCCGTAGACCACCTCCGCCCAGAGGACTGGTGGGATTTGTCATCGGTAATCGATGAACGCGCTGCTATTGTTGACGCTTCACATATCCCCACCAGCCCATCCAGAAACGATGCCCAGGAGAGTTGAGATGATACGAGAAGTGGGGGAGCATGCAGAAGAACAAAGGGCGGGGGACGCCGTCATATACCGCAAAAGGGGGGGGATGGAGGAGGAATCGTCGTCGTCGTCGTCGTCGTCGTCGTCGTCGTCGGAGGAGGAGGAGGCGGAGTAGGGCGAGGACGAGGAGGACGAAAAGGAGGAGAAGGAGGGAGAGTTGGGTACCTCGGAGATCCTCTTGGGGCCTCGTATAGGGTCTTTCGGGAGCCTCTTGGAGGCATCTTCGGGCTGCCTGAGCGCCTCTTGGGGCTCTCCTGGGCCGCTCTTGGGAGCTTTAGGGGCGCTGTTGGGGCCATCTTGGAGGACATCGATCACAAAAAGGTGAGCTTCAATTTGCCTCCCCCCTTGGGAGCACCGACGATCGCCTCCTGGACCTCTCTTGGATCGCTCTTGGGGCGCTCTTGGGGCCGTCCTGGGGCTCTCTTGGGCCTCTCCTGGGGCTCTCCTGGGCCATTTTGGATGCACCTTGAGGCTTCGGATGGCCATCAAAAGCGAAAAGGCGAGAAAGCAACAATCATTCATTTCTTTTGGTGTTTGAAGGAGTTTGGCTTCTTGGGGGCCTCCTTGGAGGTCTCGGAAGCCTCTTGGAGCAGTCTTGGAACGTTTTGGGGGCTTCTTGAAATCAGATCGTCGTTGTCCTTCGGTCTGGCCAGCCCGCGCGCCGGCTCCGCTCGGGAAGAGGGAGGAGGAGGAGGAGGAGGGAACGAGGAGGGAGACAGGGAGGTGAGGGCAGGATCAACGAGGGGGGAGGCAGGAAGGAGGGAGGGAGGAAGCCTGGCAAAGGGAACGGGGAGGGAGGAGGGGCGGGGGGGGGGCAGGAGGGAGAGAGGAGGAAGGGAGGCTCCTCCTCCTCTTCCTCCTCTTTCTCCTCCTCCTCCTTTTCCTCCTCCTCCTCCTCCTCCTCCTCTTCCTCCTCCTCCTCCGATTTCCGTTTTCCGGTTTCCGTTTTCCGGTTTCCGCTTTCCGTTTTCCGTTTTCCGTTTTCCGCTTTCCGTTTTCCGGTTTCCGTTTTACGGCTTCCGGTTTCCGTTTTCCGTTTTCCATTTTCCGCTTTGCGTTTTCCGGTTTCCATTTTCCGGTTCCGGTTTCCGGTTTCCGTTTTCCGTTTTCCGGTTCCGGTGCTCTCCCGTGGGCACCCGCGTCCTTCTACGCCATTTTCCGTTTTCCGTTTTCCGATTCCGGTGGTCTGCCGTCGGCTCCCGGCTCCCTCTTCGTTGTTTTCCGGTTTCTGCTTTCCGTTTCCCGGTTTCCGGTTCCGGTCTCCGTTTTCCGTTTCCCGTTTTCCCGTTCCGGTGCTCTCCCGTGGTCCCTCGCGACTTTCTGCGCCGTTATCTTTTTTCCGTTTTCCGTTTTCCGATTCCGGTGGTCTCCCGTCGGCCTCCGCTTCCCTCTTCGCTGTTTTCCGTTTTCCCCTTTCCGGTTTCCCGTTTCCGTTTTCCCGTTCCGGTTTCCGCTTTTCGTTTTCCGTTTTCCGGTTCCGGTGCTCTCCCGTCCCCCCCCGCGTCTTTCTTCTCCGTTTTCCGTTTTCCCTTTTCCGTTTTCCGATTCTTGTCGTCTGCCGTCGTCCTCCGCTTCCTTCTTCGCTGTTTTCCGTTTTCCGGTTTCCGTTTTCCGGTTTCCCGTTTCCGGTTCCAGTTTCCGCTCCCCCTCCGGCCCAGCGGAACCATCTCCGGTGATGACCTCATCTTTGGGGCCTCTTGGGCCGTCCTGGGCCGTTGGAAGCCCGAAAAGGTGAGAACACACAAACCACAAAACAAGTGGGCATTCAACATGTTTGGCCCCCTCAGGCTCTCTAGGGGGGTCCTCGCAAAGGCCTTTGGGACCATCTCGGGGCCCCCTGGAACCGTCTTCAGGCCATCTCAAGCCATTTGGGAATGTTCTTGGGCGGTCTTGTACTCTCCTGGGGCGCTCTTGGGCGGTCTTGGAGCCTTTTTGGACCTCTCTGGGGCCATCTTTGGCCGTCTTGGGCGCCTCTGGGGCCATCTTTGGGGCGCGCGTGCGCGTGTTACGCCTGGGCGCGCCCTCTTCGCCCCTCCCCTGGAACCCCTCCCTGGAGGGCTGTTCGCCTCACCACAACGACACCACTCGTACCTCGCTCGTTCTGTCACCTGGGCCGGCACGGAAAAGGAAAGAGCGTTTCAGAAACATGCCCGAGATGGCTCATGGCACCGTTCGCTCTTGGGAGCCTTGGCGTTCAGAGTTCGTTACATCACCGCTCGCTGTTGGGAGTCTTGGTGCTAGGAGCTTTTCACGTTGCCACTCGTTCTTGGAAGCCTTGGTGCTCAGATATTGTCACGTCACCGAGAGTTCTTGGAAGACTTGGTGTTAAGATTTTTTTCACGCTCGCTCTTGCTCTTGGAAACCGTGCTGTGAAGAGCTTGTCACGTCACTATAGGCTCTTGAGGGCCTTGGTGTTCAGAGCTTTTTACGTCACCGCTCGCTCTTGGAAGGAATGTTCACGTCACCGATCGCTCTTGGGAGCCCTGGTGTTACGAGCTTGCCTCGTCAATGTGAGCTTTTGGGAGCCTCTGTTATTCGGCGTCTCCAGGCCAGCTTGAGGGCCCTCTTGTCGCCCTTTTCGACCTTTTGGACCCTCTTGGGCTGTCTTGGGCCCTTTTGGGCCGTCTATGAAGGCTTTGGTCGTCTTGGGGCTTTCTTTAAGCCTCTTGGGGCCTTCTTGGGGGCCTCTTGGGGCCCTCTTGGGAGCCTCTAAGGGTCCTTGTGGCCTTCTGGGGCTGTCTGGGGGCCCTCTTGTAGCGTCTTGGTGCCTTCTCTGGGGGCCTCTGCGGCAGTCTGGGGACGATCTTTGGGGCCTCTTGGGCCGTCCTGGGCCGTTGGAAGCCCGAAAAGGTGAGAACACACAAACCACAAAACAAGTGGGCATTCAACATGTTTGGCCCCCTCAGGCTCTCTAGGGGGGTCCTCGCAAAGGCCTTTGGGACCATCTCGGGGCCCCCTGGAACCGTCTTCAGGCCATCTCAAGCCATTTGGGAATGTTCTTGGGCGGTCTTGTACTCTCCTGGGGCGCTCTTGGGCGGTCTTGGAGCCTTTTTGGACCTCTCTGGGGCCATCTTTGGCCGTCTTGGGCGCCTCTGGGGCCATCTTTGGGGCGCGCGTGCGCGTGTTACGCCCGGGCGCGCCCTCTTCGCCCCTCCCCTGGAACCCCTCCCTGGAGGGCTGTTCGCCTCACCACAACGACACCACTCGTACCTCGCTCGTTCTGTCACCTGGGCTGGCACGGAAAAGGAAAGAGCGTTTCAGAAACATGCCCGAGATGGCTCATGGCACCGTTCGCTCTTGGGAGCCTTGGCGTTCAGAGTTCGTTACATCACCGCTCGCTGTTGGGAGTCTTGGTGCTAGGAGCTTTTCACGTTGCCGCTCGTTCTTGGAAGCCTTGGTGTTCAGATATCGTCACGTCACCGAGAGTTCTTGGAAGCCTTGGTGTCATGAGATTTTTCACGTAACCGCTTGCTCCTGGAAGCCTCGGTGTAAACAGCTTTTTGACGTATTCGTCGGCTCCTGGAAACCTTGGTGTGAAAACCTTGTCACGCCACTATGGGCTCTTGGGAGCCTTGGTGTTCAGAGCCCGAAATGCGAGAGTCTAGAAAGACACAACAACAAATAGAAATTACATCTTGTTGGCATGCTCATACCCTCTCGGGGTCCTCGTAAAAGGCCTCTGGGCCCATCTTGGGGCCTTCTGGAATCGTCTTCAAGGCCATCTTAGGCCATCTGGGAACGCTCTTGGGCGGTCTTGGACTCTTCTGGCGCGCTCTTGGGCCGTCTTGGAGCCTTCTTGAACCTCGCTGGGGCCGTCTTGGACGCCTCTGGGGTCGTTTTGGGGGCATGCGTTGTGTTTGAGCTCGGCTGGGTGAGAACGCAGTCGGGTGCAAGATCGGCCGGGGCTGGACTCGGTCAGAGAACCGAAAATGAAGGTTAGGGGCACCTCGTCCTAAATAGATTCCCGAGCATCGCTGAAGCTCCTGTGCTCGTTTCGTGTTTGTCCAGGGGGCAGGAAGCCGGGACGGGAAACCGATCCCGTCTCTGCTTCGGCCCGTTTCGGCCTCAACCTCGGTCCGTTTCTTCCCAGCCCGTTTCGGCTCCGGTTCGTTTCGTCCCGGCCCGTTTCGGCTCCGGCCCGTTTCGTCCCGGCCCGTTTCGGCTCCGGCCCGTTTCGGCTTCGGCCCGTTCCGACTTTCAGGTTTGCGCTCGCACCGGGGCCGTGAAGCCGAAATGGGCCGAAGCCGGAATGGACTGAAGCCGAGACGGGGGGAGCCAAAACGGGCTGGAGCCGAAATGCGCCGAACGGGCGGAGCCGAAAGGGGCCGAGCCGAGAGGGGCTGAAGCCGAAACGAGCTGAGGCCGAAACGGACCGAAGCCGAAACGGGGCCGAAGCCGAAACGGGTTTGAAGCCGAATCGGGCCCTTGTCCCGCGGAGATTCTGGTGAAAGAAAATCTTCGATCACTAGGAGATCCCTCTCGCGAAACGCTATCAAGGGGAAGAAGGAACCGAAGGGTGAGGAGGTAATGCAAAGACGGGGGGGGCACACGCGGAGGGAGGGCGGGAGGGTGCAAAACGAGGCCGAGGGAAGCATGATGCGTGGTGGTGGCCGCGGGACGATAGAAGGCCGAGGCCGCGAACCAGAATCCGAGCTACGCGAATCCCCGCTATGCACAATCTGGAGACTCACGTCGAAGAGGGCACCAGCCACGCACCATTCTGCGCCGACCGTGGCCGAGGAGGAGGATGATGATGATGCTGAGGAGGAGGAGGAGGAGGAGGAGGAAGAGGAAGAGGAGGAGGAGGAGGAGGAGGAGGAGAGGAGGAGGAGGAGGAGGGGAGGAGGAGGAGGAGGAGGAAGAGGAGGAGGATGAGGAGGAGGAGGAGGAGAAAGGAGAGGGAGGAGGGAGGAGGAGAGGAGGAGGAGGAGGAGGAGGAGGAGGAGAGGAGGAAGGAGGAGGAGGGGAGGAGGAGGAGGGGAGGAGGAGAAGGAGGAGGAGGAGGAGGAGGAGGAGGAGGAGGAGGAGGGGGAGGAGGAGAGGAGGGGGAGGAGGAGGAGGGGGGGGGGGGAGGAGGGGGAGGGGAAGGAGGAGGAGGAGGAGGAGGAGGAGAAGAAGGAGGAGGATGAGGAGGATGAGGAGGGGGAAGAGGAGGAGGAGGAGGAGGGGGAGGAGGAGGAGGAGGAGGAGGAGGAGGAGGAGGAGGAGAAGGAATGGGAGAGGGAGGTGGAGAGGGAGAGGGAGGAGGAGGAGGAGGAGGAGGAGGAGGAATATCATATGAAGCCACACCGTGGCCGTCCCCCTTCAGTCCGACGAACCCGAGTCCGCCTCAAGGCGGGAGGCGGGGCGGCGCCTGCACGTCGGGCTCCGAGACGGGGGCGGCGGCGGGGGCGGCGGGGGCGGCAGAGAGGCGGCACGCTCACTCTCTGCCGCTCTCCCAGCAGCCTCCTCCCCCGCCCTCTTCACCAATCTCTGATTAGCTGCATCAGTTACTGCAGCGGGAGCCCGCCTGGATGGGTAAAGCCCCTTCTCGAGCTTCGAGAGGTTCTCTGCCCCTTTCCTGGTGGTGGTGGTGTGTGTGTGTGTGTGTGTGTGTGTGTGTGTGTGTGTGTGTGTGTGTGTGTGTGTGTGTGTGTGTGTGTGTGTGTGTGTGTGTGTGGGGGGGGGCAAGGAAGGGGAAGCCGTCGACCGTCAACAGTGGCCGTGCATCCGCACGCTCGGCAGAAAAAAAAACAAACTATAGTCTTCCCAGAACATCAAGGCGCGTGAAACATGGCTGACCTTCGTGCCAATCTGGACCTGCCTTTCGACGACCGACCGAAACCGCTCCACCCGACTCTCTCTCTAGGTCCAGGGCACTGAGTGGCAGCGAAAGAAATAATGTGGGCCGCTGGTACAAGCTGCTCGCAAACCGAACATCTGTACTGCCCACTACACTTCTCGAACCGATGCGATGTGGCCGCCAGCGCTCTCTCGACTTTCTTCAACGGCTTCGAGCGAGCTTTGCCTTCTCTGGTGGCCTGCCAGGGGTCAGCTGCCAGGGAGTCAATGAGTGTTCTGCGGGCCCTCTTCCTAACCGGGGCTGCTATGCAATCAACTTGGTCGGCGTGAGGGATCGGCCGCTGGACATGGGAATCCCAACCCCGCTCCGCCGCCTCACCCGCCCAATGATCCGCGCGCATATTGCCACACGTGAAAAAAACAACTGAGTCGAAGTGAGGGCCACTTTCTCGTCCCCCAGATGCGCAGCAGTCCAATGGAAGCGCACTTCGCCCTCGCCTCGATGCTTCAACGAAATTGCAACTCTGTGCCGCAAGTCCTGGTTGGGTCCTTTTTTCCATGCGCTCTGCCAGCTCTCCATCCGTCTAGGACTGGCTGGCAATCAGTGGCATAAGCTATGGGCCCCACAATTTCTTCTAAGGCCAACGCAAGCGCAGCTATCTCCGCTCTCGGCACCGTTTGGCGCCGTCCGGGGAGCGGGGCCGAAACTCCAGCAGCTGGTTCCCAGGGCCCTTCGCGCCCCTGGAGAACAGCTATCGCGGACCCACATCTCCTACGCCTTGGGTCCGAGGAAAAACTCCCCCCTGAGCCATCGCCAAACAAAACAAGGGCTCTTGCCCAGGAAGCGCACAAAAAAGGTCTGAGGTCTGCATCGCCGTGGTAGGTAGGAGGGGGGGCCACAAGAGGGTCGAGGAAGGTAGGGGTGGTGAGGGTGCGGCCGGGCACTCCGCGCAACCACAGGGACGGGTCGCTTTCCCACTGGCTCTGCGCCTGTGGGAGCAACATCTGCGTTTTGTCGTAGTCCTCGTGATTGCAATTGGCGGGGCAGGAACACACTCGATGATAGAGAGACTCTTCCTCGCTCTGACAGCGCGGACACAGGGCAGGAACCGTGTATCCTGTCTCTGTCTGTCGAGCTCGAGGCCACTGCCCTCCTGCCACAACGCACAGCGTGAGACTCCACGAATCTAATTGACCTTTGCGCTCGAAGTGCTTCAGCTCTCCCGAAACCTGGTGGAGGTCGGCTCCTTCCGCCAGGCTCTCGCCAGCAGGGTGGAGAGCAGCTTTCCGCCAAAACAATTGATTCAAATCTGCAACCAGGTCGTCTAAAAGCTCCGTGTGATCTGAAATACCCACCAGCTCAAAATCAGGGTCACCCTCCCTAGGAAGCCGCCAAGCGTCCTGGGCCTCCGCTGGTCTTTCCCAAAAATCGGGCTCCTTCGGGTTCCATCCGGCTTGGAATAAGGTGGCTTGGATGGCCGCGATCGGTCCCTGGACGCCTGACCATTTGACGGTTCCTTTAGGGGATAGGAGGCGACTCTTGACCAGATGCCAGGATCTGCGAATGCGAGACTGCAAAGAGGGAACCTGCTTCCATAAACTAATCCAAGAGTCAACTAGCTGTCGGCTAAGCTCGACTCCTGGTTCTCCTACTCCTATCACTGCTTGGAGCGATGTCGTGAGACATTTCCTCCTTCCCAATCCCCGCGATCACCTTCCCTAGCTGACGCCGCAAGGACACGGCGTGGCTCGGGGGGGGGGGGGGGGGGGGGGGGGCGCGCCTAAGCACTGGTGCCCATGGGTGGCCTGCGGAAGAACTCCTGTGCGCCAGGCTCCTTGGGTAACCCTCCTCAGCCCCGCCAGTCTCCTCATTCTTAAAATCCCGGAAAATCTGTATCTGGCCTTGGACCTTCTCTGCTGGACTTTCTTCGGGGATCTAAATCTACCCGCGGTGGTGTCGAGGCCCAAATCAAGACCTGTCCTGGCAGGTTTCGATGGGGCCCCTTTGGTTTGAAAAAGATCGACGACAACCTGGCAAAGTTTCGAGTCAGAAGCGATGGTCACTGTTTTGGTTTTGTCCGGCACAACCAAACGTTTCTCCTTCAACGCGCGTCCGAACGACTCCGCGATCTCCGTCATCTCCTCTATGATATTGTTTCGAGTTCCTTCTGACCTGGCCGCTGTGTCGTCGACAAATGTCCTAAGTGAAGCCTGCGGGGCTCGGCGGTGAGCGGCCTCCAGCACAGAGTGCAGAAATGCCTTCCCAAGACAAACGCCATGCGCTGAGCCTGCCACCAGCGACCGCATGGGATGAAACGGTTGTCCAATCAGCGCGCCCTCCTTGGCAATCCGTGGCGACGCAAAAAGCAACGTCTCCAACAATGCCACTATGGGAGGCAAGGGTACCTCCATGGCTGCATCAATGAGAAGTACAAACGATATCGAATCATAGAACTTCGCCAGGTCGGGCAAGACCGTGGCCGCGTGGAATTCCAATGTCACCGCTGCCTCATCCACGAGGCTCCGTACAATAGCAGCTCTCAAGGCACTGCTTCCTCTGACTGCGTGTCCCAGTGCGCCTCCAGCTTGTCAGATCATTGATATGTGATGGAGCTCCTCGCCTGGCTCCATGTCTTGCACAGCTGTGGGAGCATGCCCGATACTCTCGTGCCACTAGCAGGCTTGGGGATCATCGCACATATCGTGGCCACCAGTGCTGTGGG
The DNA here is from genome assembly GCA_963575745.1 of Prorocentrum cordatum. Lineage (NCBI taxonomy): Eukaryota > Dinophyceae > Prorocentrales > Prorocentraceae > Prorocentrum > Prorocentrum cordatum. The sequence goes on along the minus strand of CAUYUJ010012270.1, from coordinate 7,318 downwards.
CCAAGTCTGCTGGCATTCGACTTCATTCAGACTATGTGTGAGATCTTCGAGCCCCGCAAGTGGCATGCGCTGGAGATCTGTCAGGCCCAAACTGTCTACTCCTCTCGCCTTGTCCGGGGCCTGACGCCTCAAGATGGTCTCCAGCTGGTCGGGTCGCAGGGGGTCCAGAGGCTCTTGACGGGCGCAGCTTGAGACCCTCTCGAGGGCTCAGATGATATCAGGAATCTGGTCAACTGGGTCCGTCCAGACCCGTTTCCATTCCTCTTGTCTGACTGGAAGCAGTACTGTAGGATCAGCTGTGGTGTCGCCATGGTGGGAAATCTCACGTGGGAGTGGTTCAGGTGGTGGTGCTTTGACATGCCTGTGTACTGCTCCTGGCTTCTTGGACCACATTCGCTTGGCCCAATTCATGAAGGCCTGCCTCGAACAAACCGTAGACCGACCCTGTGCTCGGCCAGCGTAGGTAAGCGTGAGCTCGTGGTACTCAAGAAGAGCTGGTAATGGCGTTGTGGATGAGCTCTGTGCTGTGCCCTTCCAATGCTCAATGTCGGTGCTCAAAGTCTTTTTGCCGAAGAAGTCTGTGTGCTGATCAGGTGTGATGTCCGCCGCGTGCTTGCTCGAGAGCGTAATGCACTGGGAGAGCTGATTCATATCCTTGCCCGATCTGGTGAGTGCCAGGATCCTGATGACTAGCGTGGAAATAACCCCCCACCGCTCTGCCGTGGGGTCCTTCATGTGCGTTCTGCCTGGGGCTGGTCGCATACGCTGCCAGCCGATGTCGTAGACCGCTACCCTACCAGCAATTTAGTCTACATCCTGACTGCCGTGGTGCTCTGGTGACTCTCTGGCTTCGACTTGGCTGATGTGGGTGGCGGCATGTTCAAGGGTGGTTACCCATCTTCCGTAATGTCCATCGATCCTCCTGCGCTCCTCAGGTCTCCAAAAGGCCAGTGGTCCGCCTTGTAGTTGTTGGATTGCTGTGAGGGGCCGTGGGATGGCCATTTTGCCACGCTTGCTGCATGCTGTTGCCAAGCTGTGCTGGGTATGTGGAAGCTTGTGCTGGGGCCCGTCGGAGTATCGTCGTGCTCTTGGGGGTCGTCGAAAGCGTCTCGCAGGTGCTCGGGTAGCTCCTGTCTTCGTGTTTCGACGTTGTCTCTGGCTCGTCTGCTGCGTTTGCTGTTGGGATCAGCTGCCTTGATTGGGCGTGCCGTGCGTGGCAATGGTGGTGGTAGCTGCGACGTCCAATGCCACCGTGCCCTTTCACCATCCAAAATGTCCACTGCCACCGCACAGTGGGTCTTCCAGGGTACCGCCAGGATGGGTCGAAGGGCGATGCGAGCATGAAGACTCTTGGAAATGAGACCATAATCATACATGCGTCCAGCACCTTTGTCACAGGTAGCTTGGATGGGTGGCTGGATGAAGAGCTCATTGAATTGAGCGACCCATCCTGAGTCAAGTAGTGCACTCGGTATCTGATTCCAATCTGCGATAATAACCCATGGATCTGCCAAAGCCTTGATGAAGGCTGCCAGCGCCGTGAGAACGTCAATGTTACACCCTGGGAATCCCAAGCCTGGCAATAAGTATGCAGCAATACAGGCGACATTGCCAGACTTGAGATGCCAGGTAACTGCACTGGAACCTTTGAACGGGTCCTGACGTCCATCCGCCAAGGCCTGGGATCTGAGTCTGTCAAACGGAGTTTTGGCCAGGTGAGTGCGCGCAAGTAGCCATTCACCTCCAGAGATACCTTGCTCAGATCTTCCTGACGAGAACCCCTCCTTGATCGAAACATGAAACCCGTCCTTCTTGAGCTCATGTGTCCAATGAGCCTTCGTAGCCGCCGACTGGTGCGTCTCCACGAACCCCATCACTGGGTAGGCCTCTGCACGGTGCCGAACAAACTGGTGCGCCTGTGGCCCCGACTCCGTGAAGTTGGCAAACAAGAGCGTGGCGTGCAAGTCCGATGGCTGGTGTTGAGCCTGGGGCCCCACGGAGGCACCTTGTCCCGCGCGCGTGCTCGACGGTGCCGCCTGATTAGCAGCCAGGTCACATGCGTCGCCAGGTCCCCCGGGGAGCCGGCAACTGGCCATCCCCTGGGACGCGCGAAGCTGCCCTGACTCTGCACCGACGCCTGGCTGCGGGACGGCGGACCCCCAAGCGTCCTGACATCGAGCTGCTGGTGCCTCCTGCACTGTGGGTCCTTCCCATTGCCCAGCCGCTGGAGACCAATCGAGAGGCTCTGACCACTCATCCGCCAGCTGTCTGAAGGGATCCAAATCAGGGTCATCCATTCCATGGTTGCATCGCGAAATTGATGACGTCGTTCCCGTGCCGACTCCTCTCTCTGGGCTCTGCTGGCCTACCAACGGCGGCATGCCTCCCCCCGCTGTGCCCCGCACAGCGTTCTCAGGAGTCTGCTTTCCAGTGAGCGCGTCGGAGGTCGTCAGAGTCGCATGGGCCGTAGGCGGCTGAGAGATCTGCATCTCGCCCCTTCCCTCTCCAGCAGTCAGCTGGGCTCCCCGAGCAGGCGCTGCAGGGGTAGGGTGTGGGGCATCAGCTGGCGAGTCCAAGCCCCTCCCCTCGCCAGTTGGTGAATCCTGGCGGCCCGCGGATCGTTCGAGCCGAGGGTGTGGAGCACTCGCCCTGGTCCTTGATCTCGGAGCTCTGCCCCTCCCCTCGCCAGTGGTGTACTGGCCGCCACAGGTGAACGTCCTGGGCTGAGGGTGCGGGGCCTCCGCTGAGGTCTCTGGAGTTGCGCCCCTCCCCTCGCCAGCGTGGATCGCTTGGCGGCTCTGCTCCGTTGCAGGCCGAGGGCATGGAGCCTCCTTGCCTCTTTGTGCACTCACTCCGAAATCCGAACCAATGACAGCGGAAGAATCATCATGTGCATGGCTTGGGATGTCAGCCCTGCTATTCCGAATCTGAGGGCTTCTTGTTGTCCCCCCCCCCTCCCCCGACGCAGCACTCTTGCCCTGGCCTTTGGTGAAGGCCTGGAGGCGTTGTCGTACTTGTTGTAATTGCTGCTGCTGCTGTTCGGGAGGAGGGTCTGGCTCCGCTGCTGACGCTCCGGAGCTGGCCGCTGCTGCCGCGGCTGGGGCGGCGCTGTCGCCGCCTGCTGCCGCAACTGGGCTGCCTTCTTGAGCATCATCCACACGTCGCTTTTTCTGAGCCAATCTGATCTTCTGGGACTCGTGTGCCTCAATCGCCTTCTGGACATCTGCAATGGCTCCTGCAAATAGCTGTTTGGCCGTCTCCGCAAGCCTCTGCTGCAATTCCTTGGCCCTGGTCTGGACCTCCTCGCGCTCCTCAGCCGTGTAGTCCACGCCCTCGGGAAGCTGGTCCAACATGCCCAGGTCGAACTGCAGCGCGCCAGTCTTGCCCGCCGCAAGGTCCTCCAGTCGCACCGCGGGAATGCCAAGCGTCGACGGTGGGGACTCAGCTTGCTATAGCTTGCTTGGAGCGATCAGCCAGTCGAGCCGCCAGGAGACAATGCTGCGCGTCCTTGCGTTGAGCTCCTCTCGCAGGTTGGCGATGTATTCCTCCTGCTCCTCCATCTGCCGCTGCCACTTGTCGTACTTTTTGAGCTTCTTATCCAACTTGTACAAGTGGCGGTCCTGCTCGCCCCTGGATCGCGCAAGTTGCTGCTCCAGGGCCTCCTCAGGATGGGGTGCTGCAGCCGCCACCAATGCTGTCTGTCGGTCACGAACCCTGTTGACCATGTTGGTGTCTCCCGTCTTCTCAGCGATGGCAAGCAACGCCGTGAGCTCGGAGCTGTCCAAGCTGGCGAGGCTGGCATTGACGATGATGACGGCAGACTGCCCAGGACCTGGTACAGCACCCACAGGCAAAGAACGTGTAGGTGGAGTCGGAGTCGATTTCTTGTCCTCGGACCGAGAACGCCACGACGGCCAGCTCCAGCCCGAAGCAGGGGTGGTCGAGGAGCGCTCTGGGCCTGAAGGTCGCTCGGCATGACAGTGCTTGCACCACTGCCAGTTCTGTTCATTGCGGCCGCATCCACAATTCGTGAATTCCATCCCGCTGTGGCGAGCGGGGATTTGATCTTCTTGCGGCGCACGATGTGCCACGGCGCAGACTCATATGTCATGAGACTGGTGCAGGTGCCCAACTCCTGCAGTATAGGCGAAGAAACTCGAGGTCTAGCCGCGGACTACCGGTATCCGTTTTGGCCCCAAGGGAACCTGGCATCTTGAGCCAAAATGGCTACGGAGGAGGAGGAGGAGGCGGAGGAGGAGGAGGAAGAGGAGAGGAGGAGGAGGAAGAGGAGGAGGAGGAGGAGGAGGAGGAGGAGGAGAGGAGGAGGAAGGAGGGGAGGAGGAAGGAGGAGGAGGAGGGGAGGGTGAGGGGGGGAGAGGAGGAGGATGAGGAGGAGGAGGAGGGACAGGAGGGAGGAGTGAGTAGGAGGCGGATGAGGAGGAGGGGAATGCGGAGGATGAGGAGGAGGAGGAGGGGAGAGGAGGAGGAGAAGAGGAGGGGGAGGAGGGAGGATGAGGAGGAGGAGTAGGAGAAAAGGAAAAGGAGGATGAGAGGAGGGGAGGATCTGGAGAGGATTCATGAGGAGGCGGAGGAGGAGGAGGAGGAAGGAGGGGATGAGGCAGGAGCAGCAGGAACAGGGGAGGGGAGGAGGAGGAGGAGGAGGAGGAGGAGGAGGGAGGAGAGGAGGAGGAGGAGAGGGAGAGAGAGGAAGAGGAGAGGAGATGGGAGAGGAGGAGTAGGAGGAAAAGGAGGATGAGGAGGATGCGGGGAGAGGAGGATGAGGAGGCAGGAGGAGGGGAAGAGCCGACCCTGGCCGAGACCCCCGGGCCAGGATCGGTGCCCCCCCGCCTCCAGGATCGGTGCCCACCCACCTCCTCTGGCATGCCCGGGAGGCGCAGGCACCGACCCTCGGCCACAACACCTGGGGGAACCCAAGACTGCCATTCCGCTGCTACCCTCCTCCTTCCTCCTCTTTCCTCCTCCTCCTCCTCCTCCTCCTCTCCTCCAATTTCTCCTCTCCTCCTCCTCCTCCCTCCTCTCCTCCTCCTCCTCCTCCTCCCCTCCTCCTACCTCCTCCCTCCTCCTCCTCCTCCTCCTCCTCCTCCTCCCTGTCCTCCTCCTCCTCCTCGCTCCCTCCTCCTCCTCCTCCTCCTCCTCCTCCTCCTCCTCCTCCGCCTTCTTCCTCCTCCTCCTCCTCCTTCTCCTCCGCCTCCTCCTAGCTCCTCCTCTCCTCCTCCTCCTCCTCCTCCTCCTCCTCTTGTGGGGAGCGTGCTGACCAGGATCTCGAGGCGTATCTGGGGCTGGGCAGCGGCATCGGCATCTGGCCTCCTCCATCTGAGGGGGTGGCCCTGGCCTGCTCTGGTGCCGGTGCACAGCTGGCGCCCTCCGAAAAGGCGGCGGCGGCGAAGATCACACAGAGAACAAGCTGGCTCGGCGTGCCCGCGGCGCCAGGAGAGGGCGCGCCAGGAGGGGGCGCGGCAGGCGTTCCGCCGTGTGCGCGAGGCCCGGCCGCAGCGCGCCAGAGGGGGCTAAACAGCTGGCCCGACACTGATCCGCCACGTGACTGCGAGGCACGAGTTGGAGCGAATCCCCCGAGCCTCAGTCCTCAATCCTGAGGCTGAGGCTGCGCCTGCAGCGTCTCAGGGGGACGGACTTGCGCGGGGTTAGGCGGTGGCGCGGGGGCGCCATGATCATATTCAATCAAGAATATGTTGTTGTGTGGCTGTGCGTCCTCCTGTGTGGACACGGGCGAATCCTCTGAATTTTCCGATCGTTCAATGTCCATCACAACTGATGCCTATTCCTTTGCGCGAATATCGCGAAGAAATGCTGCTACGTCGTCGGTCCACCGTTTGCCCAGTCGATGCTGCAACCGAGTTGCGTTCATGTGTAGATTCTGGGCCCCACACCCGGAGGATATATTGAAAGACCTGGCCCCAAACAGTTCAAATCTCCCGGGGCTCACAACGCGCCCGCATAGCTCTGTCCGGCCCCCCCAAAAAACCAAAGACGGGCCAAGAAGGCCCCGAGGCTTCGGACACGGTCCTAGGGGGCCTCGAATAGCCGAACGATCGGTCCAAGGCACCCTGACGGGGTGGGCCGAAAGTCATTACATCCGGCGCCCCCCGTTGGTGGCCTTCGGCCTAACTTGCCGATTGCTCGGAGAGCCGCGCAAATAATTCAACGTGCGCAACGAATCGTGTCAAGACGGCCAAGGCCTCCAGGACGTGTCAAGACGGGCCAAAATGTCCTCAATATGGCCCAAAACAGCCGCAATATCGCCCAAGACGGCCCAGTAGACACCAAGTCGGCCCAAGAGGCCTCCAACCGAAGAGGCCCAAATCAGGTACATGTTTTAAAACATGGTTTTTGAAAGATTATGGTGTTGCTCATGTTCGGCTTTCCGATTGCCCAAGACGGCACAAAGGGCCACCAAAACGGCCCAAGGGGCCTCCGAGATGGCCTCATGACGGCCCCAGAAGCTCCCATGACGGCCCATGAAAATTCCAAAAACGCCCCAAATGGCCCCAAAGACCGCCCTGAAGCGCTCCACAGGGACCCCGAGGCGGCCCAGAGAGGTCTGCAAGACGGTTTCCGACGGCGTCAGGCGGGCCAAAAACGCCCTCAAACGGCTAAGGAACCTCCCGAGGAACCTCCAATGGCCCGCAGAAGAGTGCGGCGCTGGATCAAGTGACGTTCGCCTTCATCCTTTATGTTAAGAAGAAGGGAACGTGACCGTGACCGTGACCGTGACCGTGACCGCGACCGCGACCGCGACCGCGACCGTCCTGCAGCGCAGGCTGGCGTGCGCGGGAAGAAGAAGAAGGGAACGTGACCGTGACCGTGACCGTGACCGCGACCGTGACCATGACCGTGACCGCGACCGTGACCGTGACCGTGACCGTGACCGTGACCGTGACCGTGACCGTGACCGTGACCGTGACCGACCGCGACCGTGACCGTGACCGTGACCGTGACCGTGACCGTGACCGTGACCGTGACCGTGACCGTGACCGTGACCGTGACCGTGACCGTGATGGCCGTGACCGCGACCGCGACCGTGACCGTGACCGTGACCGCGACCGTGACCGTGGCCGTGGCCGTGACCGTGACCGCGACCGTGACCGTGACCGTGACCGTGACGGAGACCGCGACCGTGACCGCGACCGTGACCGGTACCGTGACCTTGACCGTGACCGTGGCCGGGCCCAGGGCCGCTCCGGGGTCGGCGCTGTGCGAACAAGAAGAAGGCGACCGTGACCGCGACCGTGACACGCGTGAACACTAACGGGCGGGTCGGTCGGGTCGGGCGGGCGGG